>JAIGNY010000904.1:702500-1027500 GCA_020152595.1 Chiridota heheva
TCAGATTAAGTTGAATACAGTATAACTTCACACTTTCAGTGACCTTGAGGTCAGTCTGGTAACATTTGTTCGCACTGCACAGTATTGCATAGGGTCTAGATGTGTCAGCCTTTAAAAATCATCAATAACTCTCAAGTCTCACCTAAAAACACCAAAAACATATTTTGTGGTAGAGTGATTATAATGCATAGCTTTCTGATTGGTAATGAAACAATATTTATCTTTGTCCTTGGTGGAAAGTGCAACTTTGTGAAGCTCAAACAGCAAATCTTCCAAGATCCTGAAAGTTGCCAACTTCTCTATGTGCACCTTCACCCCACAGAACTTCAAGCCCTGGTTTACCATTGACTGCAAAAAAGCAATCTTGCTCAAGAACAAAGCCCTCCGTCTCTTTAAAACCCACCGCTCTCCCCAAAACCTGGATAACTTTCGCATTCTCAGAGCCAAGGCCAGGAAGACCATCAAACTCAGCAAAAAGATGTCCTGGGAAACCTGTTTTATCCTTGGATCTCCAGACTGCTCCCTCCAAGGTCTGGAACATGATCCGTAACTTCAAAGGGAAAGCTCCTCCAACAATATCCCTCATCTCAACCATGACAACACCAAAATCACCAACCCCAAAAACATCTCTGACTGCCTAGCATCCACTTTCGCCAAAACCCCAAATGAGAGTCTTTCCCACTCCTTCTGTAACTGGAAAATCGAGGCTGAGAAGAACCTCAACTTCCAGTCAAACAATTAGGAAACCTACAACCCACTATTCACCTATTCCGACCTCTCCTCCACCCTAAATTTTGTTTGGGTCCTCCTTCCTAGGCCCGGATGGCATCCACTATAATCTCAAAAACCTCCCCAGGACTTCCCTTGACATCCACCTCAAGATTTATAATCACCTATGGTCCTCCAATCCTTCCCCATTACTTGGAGAGAGGCCATCATCACTCCCATTCCCAAGCCTATTGACAGGTCCATTCCCACCAACTAGTGGCCCATCGCTCCTACTTCCTGCCTCTGCAAGATTATGGAACGTAGGGTCAACTGCAGGCTCTGCTGGTACTTTGAGAAAAACTCCATCCTATCCCCCTCGCAAAATGGTTTCAGGAGAAACCGGAACTGCCTGGACCATGTCCTCGAACTTGACACCTATGTACATGAAGCCTTTGTTAGAAATCACCACGCCATCTCCATCTTCTTTGACCTCGAAAAGGCTTTTAACACCACCTGGCAGTACGGTATCCTCAAGGATCTACATGTACACTCCTCCCCATCTTCATTCAGAACTTTATCAATTCCTGCCATTTCAGGGTATGCATTGGTAACACCTACTCCCAAGTGTCCCCCAAGGCAGTATCCTCTCCCCCACTCTCTTCATCCTCAAAATCAACAGCACCACCAAGTTCCCCCCCCCCCCTTCTTATCTCCAACATCAATTGCTCCCTCTATGTCAACAATTATGCTATCTTCTCCCATGCTTCCAAACTCTCCAAAATAACCTCCAACACTGCCTGGACAACTTAGCTCACTGGAGCAACTCCATCGGCTTCAACTTCACAAAAGACAAAACTGTTCTCATCCACTTCAACAACAGCAACTCCTTATTTCTTCGCCCCAGCCTCCGTCTCAAAGATTCCATTATCCCCAGTAAAGACAGTTTTTGCTTCCTCGGAATCACTCTCGATTCTAAGCTCTCCTATCGTCCCCACATCAACACCCTCAAAACCAACTGTCACAAAATCCTCAATCTCCTCAGGGTCCTCTCCAGCACTGACTGGGGAGTCAATTATACACCCTGCTCACCTTACACCACTCCCTCCTCAGGTTCAAGCTGGACTACGGCAGCTTCATCTATGCCTCCGCCCACAAAGTTTGCTTGAGGCACCTCAAGGTTACTAAAAATACTGCCCTAAGGCTCTGCCTTGCCACCACCCCCATCACCAGTCTCCATGTAGAGGCCAGTGAACTCCCCTTTGACCTTAGGTGCACCAGGAGTCGGACTGGCATCTCCTTCGCTCTTCGTGTTCTCACCAATCCTCGGAACCCTTGCTTCCATTCCATTCACTCTCCCTCCTTCACCAACCTTTTCAATCTCAACAAATGCATCCCCCCACCTTCCGGGATCCGAATGCACTCTCACTTCACCAAAGCAAACATCAACATTTTCTCGATTGCTAGGCACACTATCCTTCCCAAGCCCACCTGGGTTATCAATCCCCCTAAGGTTTTCCTTGGCCTTTCCTCCTACACGAAAGCTCTCCACAACCCAGCCTTTTTTTTTCTCAAAAAACTGCCAACTCAGTAGACATTTCTACAACTTCTCGTTCCTCTTTACCGACGGCTCCACATGGGAAGGCGCCTCAGCAGCCGCCGCTCACCCTCTCCTCAAGGCTGCCCGATGGAGCCTCAATCTACTCTGCTGAAGCAAAGGCCATCCTCCTGGTCTTAAACTTTGTTGAACTCTCCTTCCGCCCTCGCTTCGTTATCTTCTTCGACTCTAAATCTGTTCTCACTGGCATCCTCAACATGCTCCGGTCCAATCCCCTCATCCTATAAATCCTCAATAAACTTCACGCTCTTTCCTCCTTAGGAAAAAAAAAAATATTTTGCTGGATCCCCAGCCACGTCGGCAACAAGAGAGCCGACAGAGCCGCCAACAGCGCTCTGTCAAATCACATCTCTCATTTTCCTTTCCCGCACTAAGACCTCCGTTTCTCCACTTCCAGGTACCTCAGTAAGATCTGGCAAAACTCCTAGAATCTCAAGACCAGTAACGAGCTTCACACTATCAAACCCAAAGTCGGGACCAACGTCCCCCTGCACAGTCGCAACCATGGGAAGGACGTTGTTATCACCCGCATCCACCACGACCACACCTCTTTCACCCACTCTCACCTACTTTCCAGCTCCTCTGCTCTTCCCTGCCCTATATGCGACACTGATCTCTCGATTAAGCATCCTTTTAACCTGTCCCATATACCTGAACTCCAGATCACACCTTTCCCCCTCCATCTCCATTTTTGATCTTTTCAAGAACAATCCTACCTTCAACTTCATCGCTTTTGAGTCTCCGCAACAGCAATTTTTTCCACCTGATCTAAACCTCCCTTTCCTTCCCTTCTCTGCCTTACCTTCCTCGCTTTCCTTTTATTACCTTAACTTCTTTCCCTTAGCACCTTAGTTTTTAAAACCCTCTTGGCACATTTAACTCTTAATGTCGTGGTGCCGTTAAACAACAAACCAACCAAACTAAACCTTGCAGGAATACATTCACTATTTCAGGCTCGTTCATAAATACAAAATTATACTGCCAAGTTTGTGTTTCCATACTGCGATAAAAAAATCACAAAATCCCACACTTGATTTAATAGTACTAAAGATTAATTGTTGTTATTTTACTTCTAATTTATTTACTTTTTTTGGATAAACAAAATCATAATTATTTATTTTATGCAAGGGCGCCACATTCAGATTGCCCTATGGCTACTGTGCTGAAGGTAAGCAATCTTAATCCGAGTGACTCTAACTGTGATTTTTTCACAAACAACAATAAGGCCTACGACAAAAAGTATCTTATGCACCTATCAATTGAATTTCCCACCCCCTATATCCTGGACAAGGTGAGTCATTGCACGACCTGCGTCATGCAAGTGGTGTATTTTGGCACACCACTCAAGTTACACAAATGACTAACATCTTGTCTCAAAATGACTGTACCCTGCATCACAAAAGTGATACACATTTTAGTGTAATTGATGTATAACACAGTCACGAAAGTGATGGACATCACATTAACATTGATGCACCAAAAACCAGGCACATGCATGAATTCTGCAAAATTGAAATTAAAATTAGTTTGGGCAGAGATACATTTTTTGTCAAAATCTTAACCAGAAAACCAAAATGTTTAGTGTTTTTAATGCATTCTTTCATTGTTAGGTGATTTATACTAACCGGCATTGCATATCATGAAATATGCTTAATAATATATATTCATAAGCCATACCCACCATGTACATGATACATCAATAAAATATAACCTTTTGACAACACTTTTTCAGGCTTTTTTAATTTTATATTAAGCCCCCCCACCCCACTTTAAGTGATATGCATGACATCACCACCAAAAACAATAGGGCACACGGGCAGACAATGGGTTTTCTGTGTACCACATATGACCTGCATCCAATGTATTGAGTTACTGCATTTACAAGCTCTTTTCAGCAAAACCAATTAAACCCTGCCAACTATGTATATTTATGATATTCAACTGTTTTTATACAAAGAACACATACACACTAGCTAGCAACATAATTATACCAAATATGAAATAAAACAGACATGTGATTCTTAAAATATGAGCATTTCAAGATTATTAAATTAAAGCCCCACCTACTCATATGCAAAACATCACCACCAAAAACAATAGGGCTCATCTACAGATCATGGGCTATCTGTGCCAATGTGACATGAATTGAGGGTACCATTCTTAAGATACGTATTTACAAGTTCTTTTCAGCAAAATCATATTGAGCCCCACCCACTGTGCATATTAATGAAATTTAATGTTTTTAAGCCATGAACACTAGCCTGCATCATAATTATATTAAATATAAAACAAAATAGACATTCGATTGTTAAAATATGAGCATTTCAAGATTTTCACATTAGCCCTGCATACTCATTAATATGCATGACATCACCATCAAAACAATAGGGCATATCTACGGACCAAGGGCTATCTGTGTACTACATATAGCATGAATCTGGCGTATCGTTCTTGAGATATCTTGCTTATGAGCTTGCTGTCACAGACACATACATACATACACAAACCCGCATGACTGCTATTAGCATCGAACCAAAAAAGCAGTAGAATCTTTAAAGGTATTGGCAATCACAATATGTACATTTAATCACATGCAACAAATTTAGCAAGTGACGCACATAATTTGACTCATCCCTGTGTCATTGAAATGACCGACATCTTTGGAAAAATGACTCACCCCACAATCGCATTTATGCCTGACATCTTAAGTGAAATGATGCACATACGAATCTCACATTTTATTTTGCAATGACCCACCTTTGACTCACCTTGCCAAGGGCATATGGGGTGGGACATTCAGTTGATTAATGCATGAAAAATCCTCTTTTCATACTACAAAGAAAAGAAATCACGACAATTAATTAGCTGAATCGCATAAACGGACACGAATCTGGTAGAAAAGCATCTTGACAGCATGTTTAGGATGTAAGGTATCGCATGATCAGAACTTCTGTACCGGATTGACCTGTTGGTCACTAAAAATGTGAAGTCACGTATTTGCAAGAAGCTTAGGCCTATTAATTCATTGCAACTGGAAAGTTGTACATTGTATAAAGACGTACAGGTAGGTAATAATTACCTAAAAATTTCAAATTTTGAAACAACAAACAGTACAATCCCAGGCAAAAGTACTTGGCACATTTTTCTTCCCCTGTTGAATGTTGCAGAGATAATACCAAAAACATTTTGTTTGAAATTGCATTCTAATTTTGCAGAGATATTACATTTTTGTCTTCAAATTGCATTCCTATTTTGCAGAGCTATTAATGTAGTTAAACATTGAATGGGGTGGAAGGGAAAAAAGTGCCAGGACTTGTCCAGGATTGTAGGGCTTTTGCCCTTTTTAAACTGATTTTGTTCAGCTCAAATTTTATCAGGGTAGACTGTACAGTTAGAAGCAGTGGCGTAGCTTAAGTGAATGGATGGTGTAACACAGGTTGATCACAGATCCTTTCTAACTCTTTCTAGCTAATCTCTTTCCTATCACGTGACCAGCTCTCAAATACAAATCATGCAAATTTACAACAACATCTCTTTCTCATCTCTTGTATTCGTATACCTATGAATAGTTAACCTCTAAAGATCCAATGTTTCCATTAAATTTTCCTAAAACTTTCGATAACGGGGTATGGTTTTGTCCTCCTTGCAAAAAAGTCTAGCTATGGCACTAGTCTAAGGACTGGTCTTAAATAGTCAACTTCGCTGTACTTGTGTTTCAAGCCTCACATTAATTTCTCTTACCAGCCTCGCACAGTCAACTACGGCCCATACATAAATTATGGAAATTTGACTCAACTCATCATTGATATAATATTAGCCCATCCGAATTTGGTTCGTTGTTTCAACAACTTTTATTAGTATTTTTACACCTTGAATTCGGCTGAAACATATGTTATTTTTCTGTCTATAATTGAAGCCATTAAATTTTCTAGTAACATCTTTCTTTACAAATGGGTAAATATTTGGCTGAAATGTACCTAATTTTTGAAACTCATCTGAAGTAGTGGCTCATCTGCAAATAAATGTTTACATCCCTAGCCATTCACAAAGCTGTGTGAAGGTTATGAATGTATAATTAGGACAGCTGATCCCTGATTACCTCCACCAATGAAGTTGGATGGAGGTTATGTTTTTGCCTGTTTGTTTGTTTGTCTGTCTGTTTGTTTGTCTGTCATCAAGATATCTCAAAAACTGATGATTGAATTTGGATTAAATTTGATGTGTGGTTTTTGTTACTGCTTACGGAAGAAGTGATTAAAATTTGAGACAGTGAAATAGGGGAAGGGTGCAAATGGGGGGTGGGGACATGTTTTTGCCTCTGTTTGTCTGTCATCAAGATATCTTAAGAACTGATGATTGGATTTGAAATAAAAAGTCGGTGTGTGGTTTTGTTACTGCTTAAGGAAGAAGTGATTAAAATTTGAGACATTGCAACAGGGAAGAGTGTAAATGAAGGGGTGGGGATATTTTAAGGTGAGTGTATTTGTCTCCAAGATATCTCCAGAACTGATGAATGGATTTTGATTAAATTTGGTATGTGTTTTTTTTCATGAAGAAGTGATTAAAATTTGGGACTACACGTAATTGGAATAGGGGAAGGGCAGAAATTGAGGGGTGGGGATGTTTTAGGATGAGATCTGTCAAGAAATAAGTTATTAAGATTAAGTTGAAACTTTTCAATGGAATGTGCTGAACAATGACTTTGTGCTCTGAATAAAGATCGAAACAATCATTTTCTTTCTGGACTCAATGAGACTTACATCAAATGTTCTCTGGAATCAATGAAAACAAAACAATTGGCTTTTGTCATGAATAGAAATTGATGGAATGTGAATCCTGGCTGAATAAAGCTCAAACAATGATGCATCACTTGAATAAAACTAAAAACAATGGTACGGCCTTGGAAGAAATCCAGTCAGAAGATAATCTTTAAGCATTCAGATTGCAAATGTTCATTACAGATCAAAACTTGGGAATGAATCTTGGTGGGCCTAGGATTTCTGAGGTAGATTATATTGGGTATGGGGATCAAACGAATTCTTAAAAATATTCTAGGCATATTGGAATTGCATCATGAAGCAATATCTTTCTTTAGGAGAAATGGTCCATCAATCATTCACAGTAATGCACATTATTACCTCAGGCATTATGATTCACAGCTATTTTTATTACCAGTTTAAAAACAAACTTCGCCCACTAAGACACCTAACACGGATGAGTGATTTCAATCGCGAAAGTGCCTTGATTATTCAGCTCTGGCTTTGTGTAATCTTATACGCACAAATAGCCTTAGGCTACTTAGCTGTGGCGTGCATGAGAATAGCAGATGGACAATCATTGTTTGGAGTGAAAACAATACACTGTACAGGAAGTCAGGTTGGTTGTCATACCTGAGATTTTCAGGATTAACTCAGTTGTCGGGTGCGGGTAGGCTCAAAGAGAAACTTTTCAGCATGAACGGGGCAGAGGTATGTGCCCTAGAGAGCGCTAATGTTCAAGTTTTGATATGTTTTTTAGGGCATTTTTTCTTGCTATATATCAGTTATGAGTGTATTTGCATTTCACACATTGCTGATAATGGTATGTAGGTCTCTTATTTCAAGAAGGAAATGGTTTGGTTTTTGGTTCTGATGCTAATAGCACAAGGAAGCTATGCAGTCATGCTGATGTGTGTATGTATTGGTGTGTGTATAGATGGGTGTGTATGTGTGTCTGTGACAGCAAGCTTGTAAGCACGATATATCAAGAATCGTCCTCCGGAATTATGTCATATGTGGTACACAGATACATGTAGCCCATGGTACGTAAATGTGCTCTATTGGTTTTGGTGGTGATGATGTGCAGGGCTTACTGTAAATATCTTGAAATGCTCATATTTTAACAACTGCATATGTGTTTTGTTTCATATCGGATACAATTATGATGTTAGCTAGTGTGTACGTGTTCATGGTTTAAAAACATTGAAATTCATCACATGCCTAGTGGGCGGGCTTAATATGATTTTGCTGTATCTCAAGAACGATAACCTGCATTCATGTCATATTTTGTACACAAATAGCCCATGGTCTAGATGTGCCCTATTGTTTTTGGTGGTGATATGCATAGGCGGGGCTTAATGTTAAAACTTCAAATGCTCATATATTTTAACAACCAAATGTCTGTTTTGTTTCATATTTGGTATAATTATTATCTAGTGTGCACATATTTGTGGTTTAAAAACATTGAATTTCATTAATATGCATAGTAGGTGGGGCTTAATATGATTTTGCTGAAAAGAGCACTCAAGAATGGTAACCTTGATTCATTTCACATTTGGTACACAGACAGCCCATGATCTGTAGATGTGCCCTATTGTTTTGGTTGTCATGCATATTAATGAGTGGGGGGAGGAAGTAGCTGCGTAATCAGTAGAAAATCGGAAAACGAGTATCACGGTTATTGCCTGGGACTTCATAATTTGAGGCCCATAAATTTGGCTTTTGGGGCACCCTAAATCAGGGGCCTCAAAAGTGCCTGATGTTTTGAAATTAAGGGGGAAAATTTGGGATGCAAGAACAAAACTAAGGGGACAAATTCCCTGACGGGGATTTGCCCTGGGTCCTGAACATAGGGTCCCACACACAAGTAATTTGGGGACCATAGTGAGGCCTGGAAAATCTAGATCCCCAAAAAAGAGATAGAAATATACTCAGTTGTCATGATAAGCACTCCTAAAAATGATATTTTTTTTAAACTTCACACTCAATTCATCAATCATAAACAGATAAACATATAATAAACAGTTCATAAGTTGTTTAGAAAATGAAAGTAATTAAAATCTATTACAAGTTACTGCTAAAAAAAATTTTCATCACATTTAAAAGCCACTTACACAGGGAACTTAAAACTGAACCACATTTAATTTAATTGTCCCCCGTGTGAAAATTACATCCTAGAATGGAATTACTGATATAATGAAACGCACTTTGAATATGCAAGTACAGTAAGTTGTGACCAACAGTTTTTTTAATTTGACAGAACAGGATTGCAAACAAAGCAATATTTTCTTGAAATGAACCCTGCTGTAAATTCCAGTTGAACCCATTCAAGTTTTCAACAAGGTTGAACTAGGTTGAACTGGGTTGGAAGTAGGTTGAACTGGATTTAAACTAGGTTGAACTGGGTTCAAATAGAGCAAAGTAGATAGCCTAGTGCAACCCAGTTCAACCTAGTTCAAGCCAGTTGTTCCAATTTCTGTATTAACCTAGTTGGGAAAAAACCCAGTTCACCCCAGTTGAACTGGAATTTCCAGCAGGGAAGATGACAGATTGGTAGAAATTGTTGAGAAAGTTTTGTATGTTCATAAGAATACACTAGATGTTGGATTTAGGAGTTTTCAAGGTACTGAATGTTATTTTGTTTTAGCCTCGGCAAAAGCATCTCGTCTAGCCCTCCTCCAGGGCACAAGTTAACAACCTAGTGGGCGAACGTAAAAACTCAGGAAGATAAAAGTCAAGCCCAATAGGATGTGTTCAATAACTAGATCTTACACAGGGCCCATGAGACAAAGCTGCCCCTCTCTTTTCCGCCAAATTTTGGTGCCGCCACTGCCACAGTGATCCCTTTAGAGAGGAAGGGACACTCGCTCAGTATGTTTAATGGCATCTTTATGCTCTTAGCACTGTTTCAGGGGCGACTTCACAAAAAATCCATGTGGATACAGTATCTTGTTCTGTTTAGGAGTTATTGCATTTCAAAAATTTCACAAGTGTGTTAAAAAGTGACCTTGCAGTGTCCAGTGTATATCATAATTACAGATTAGGGAATGTTTTTGTATTTCTATCAAATGAAAAATAATTTTAATTAGAGTGATCCTTAAAAAAATCTATTGACTGAAGATTATAACTAAATGTCATATGACACAAAATGAGAATATTAATGTGGCAGAACATTCTGTAATCATCTTGTTATCCTTAATAGTCCTTCAGTCCATGCGAGCATATTATGCAACCACCCAACATGCTTCAAGTTTCAGTGATTCATTCATCCTCAAATATGACGGGGCATTGTCTGAGGATCAAGCAGAGTTTTACGAGGAGAACGGATATCTTGTGGTCAAAAATTTGATTGTGCATGATCTATTGGACAAATACAAGTAAGGTTAAAACAACATTTTCTAGGTATGGAAATTTTTAAAGGAATAATTTCGTGAATTGTCATTTTCGTATATATACTATCATAATATTTAAGAAACAACAAATCATGTTGATATCTATTCCATTTAGGAGTTATTGCATTTCAAAGATTGTGCCAATGTTTTGAAAAATGACCTCTGCAAACAGTGTGATGTCATAATTGCATCAAGACAATGTGTATGTATTTCTTTGAAAATTAATTGCCTTTCTAAATGATTGGATGGTTTTATTTATTTATTGAGATAGGGTATAACATGCACTTTAAAAGAACTTGCTTTCCCATCTGCTCATGTACGTTACACCTAATAAAATATAAAATAAATTCTTACTTTGATAGAAATACGTAAAGAATTATCTTGGATATGCAATAATGACATCACAAGTTACTCTGCAAGTTCAATTTTCAAATTTATTCTTTAATTGTTATTTTGCTTGTCCTTTATCATAAAAAATGTTATTGTATTAGCTTTTCATAACTCTGCATATTGTCATTTTTCTTAATTGTATGTTTTAGAAAGAGATTTGATGATATTTGCAATGGGCTTGTTCATATTCCTGGCCTCCAGATCATGAAGGACATTTCCTATGTGAAATCAAAGTACATGAAGGGACCAGATCCTGTAAATAAGATGATTGACTTCAGAAATGACCCAGAACTGTTTGAATACTGTTTATTACCAACGGTAAGTAAGACATGAATTTCCATAATCCTCTGATTGTGCTTTGAAATTCGTATATTTTATCATTGATATTAAATGCTTGTGACTATTAAATATGAAAGTTGAGACAGGAATTGGGGAATGCAAGTGTGTGGGGAGTTCCACTTTTAAAAAAATCTATATCTAATGTACATGTATGGTGATTTATTTTTTATTTTAGGGTAATCCCCCCCCCCCCTTCCCCCCTCCTACATTTGTGTGTGAAATGAACAATCCTCAAGCTTTGATAAGCCATTTGTTATCTTCATAGAGAAGTTGTTCTTAATTTGTATAAGCAGTTAGTCAGGCCTCACCTTGAGTATGCTATTCAGGCTTGGAGTCCCTTTCATGAGAAGGGTAAGTTCATTTTGGAGCATGTTCAGCGAAGAGCCATTAGACTTATTCCCGAAGTAAGGAATCTCTCTTATGAATCTAGGTTGCGAATTCTTGGTTTGACCACGCTTGAGTTGAGAAGAGTACGTGGCGACATGATTCAGGTTTTTAAGTTCCTATCTGGTAGTGATGCTTTGACTTCCTGTTATTTCTTGCATGTTTCAGCTAATCCTCATGTAAGATGTGGTAACAGTTTGAAGTTGACCAAAGAGTTCTCACGGATAGATATTCGGCATTTTAGCTTTTCGCAGAGAGTTGTTAATGAGTGGAATGGTTTGCCTGAGTGGGTGGTTAGCTCCAATTCTG
Organism: Chiridota heheva; assembly: GCA_020152595.1. Taxonomy (NCBI): domain Eukaryota; kingdom Metazoa; phylum Echinodermata; class Holothuroidea; order Apodida; family Chiridotidae; genus Chiridota; species Chiridota heheva. Next base: position 714,395 of record JAIGNY010000904.1, read on the forward strand.
TTCACAATTTCAAAGTCAACATTGATAAGTTCTTTACTAACTCTGGGCGTCTTTGATTTTTTGTGTTTTTGTGGTGGTGGTGTTAGTGTTAAGGAGCGAGGAGTATCGCTTAGAAAAGGAGTATCGAAGCAGTAAAAGAAAAACACAACTCGATTGGTCGCACTTGGCTATGTATTGTCGGAACTTGGAAAAAAACAGCCTCTGCAAGGAGAATATATAACATATCTTTAATCAAAGCACAAAAATAATAACTCTGAAAACATCTATCACACAAATTCTCCCAAGCAACCCCAAAAGTACCAAAATGATCATTGTATCATTTGCTGCGAACCTCTAGTCAAAATACAATAAAGGGAACGAATCCACATTCTTTTCATATAATTAACTTAATACTTGAGCTTCGAATTTGTTTGTTCTTTTCTTAAATAACATGAAACTAGGTAATCTGACAATTACTGAGAATTAATAATTTTAGTTTTCGACATGACTAAATCGTCAAGGCATGAAATATCACTTCCATTGGCTACACTGTAGATTGGTAAAATTCACATAACATGGGTCATGATATATAGAAATTGCATTAAGCTAAAAATGACGTCCACAGGGTGACAATCAAAATACAATAGCATTGACCAGAGCAACAATTAACGCCCGACTAATTCAGTCTTCAGAAAGGATGGCCCAAACCTAAGAAAATGCAGATAAAGTAAGCTGCGCTTAAAAATACCCTTCATAACCATCTTACAAGAAATATTTACCATGATACATGGTTACATATGAAACAATAAACATCTTACCAAAAAATATTTACAATAATACATATCAAATACATTGATAACACATAGTAACCCGTTACACAATGTCACAACAATAATCAAAACAATAACCTTGAGCACCATAATAATTATTTACATGAGTGAAGTTCATGGCCCAACAAAAAATTCATAACTGAATCTAAATACCATCCCAAGAATTCAGTATTGATATTGACTATGCCCATCTTTTGGTAAATAGCACCTCACAAAGTACATCGGCCTGTACAATGCACGAAACAACTAGAGAGATTCGGTTACCCAATTTAAAAGATTGATTCTTACCCCAAGAATAATAACAGCCAACATGAAACCCCATGGAAAATAATTTGGTTGCCATGATTATCATACAATAAACCCGAACCCACATGTAAATGAAACAGTAGCCTCATTTTGACACTCACCAGCCCAAAATTATTCACAGCGGAACAACCATGTCACACATCAGAGGTAGCAGACCAGACATTCAATACCTACAATTGAATATAAAGCATCATAAATAATATGTCCAATCAGCTTAAGCATGACAAACATTCAGTTACATCAACCAGTATCTAACATTCCCAATAATAAGGATTTTCAACAAACCCTTTACAATGATTGATTAATCATTTATCTCCTACAAATAGAAATTCCATGGTTGTCATGGAAACACAGATGACAACGTCGTTTGAAATGTCATCAGGATAAACCTGAATCACAGCATCATTTTCGAGTAACAGATGCAATTAGAATAACTGAGTTGTTTACTTCAAATGGAGAAAGAAGTTTAACACGAAATTTAACCAATTCATTACGGATTCGCCTTGCACCCTAACATCTGACAACAGAAAAATCTTATCTTCATACTAGAATACTGGCAAGAAATTGTTCAACGTAATTAATTAACAAACAGTCCCTTTAGATAATGATAAACCATAACAAAACAAAGAATTACTTTACTCATTGTCCACACAAAATTATTCTGAAAGCGCGCCCTCACTAAAACTTAAGAAAGCGACGGAGGTACCTTCACAAAGTTATTCATTGGGATTCCGTGCACCCCGGCTGATTCTAACCACACAGTAGATCAGCCAAAAACTACCCGATATGATTCTTGGAAATCTATCGATAATGGTCCCAATATCAATACAAAATGTTCACAGTATACATTTGAAAACTTATTAGAACATAAATTAATTCACATCTGAGCTTAAAATTTGAATCTTTCTAAGTCACGAAACAATTAATAATCAATTTCACCAATGTTAAGCCAACGATGCAATTCGTGGAACCAACATATTACATTCAGCGTACGATCGTGGATTCGAGCTTGCTGATGTGCTGCAGGAAAAGTTTAACTAAGAAACAACTGTTAGACCATGATAATAATCCATCATATTTCTTACGATATAAACATTAATATCTTAATCGACACTCACCCTCATAGGCGAAGAATAACCCTGCAAATTACATCTAGTCAGAAGATTTTCAATAACAATCGGCAATGGCAGTAGCGATCAAAACAAAGAAATGTGTGTAGCTCTACCCTGACAACAAGCGTGGTCGACCTAATCACAGGCGTAACCATATTCCATAAGAAATAATCCCCTAATATACGGAACCTATACCGATACTGAATCGGATTAATACTTAATACTCGTAATATTTATAAAAATACCCAAATTACAGGCAATATTTAGGACACCTTCCCCAGAAATTGTAAGTCATAACAGGGACTAAATTCATACACTGTCCAAACTCCTTAAACCACGAGGTGGTCACAGTTACGAAGCTGCCAGCAGACCAAACATCCAGTGCAGGGGGTATTGCACAATGATGAAAGTAGGTCAAATTTTGTTTCCCTTCAACAGTTTGGGCTTCTTTTTTTTTAGACTAACCCTTCTTAGCCCATAATCTTGTTATGTTATGTTAAATCATGCTTATGATTGCAAATATGGCACAGTTGGTGATAGTTTATAGATTTGAATGTAAAGAATTCTTAAGGCCCAATACTTAATTGAAGTGAACAAATTTGAAGCGGGATAAGTGCCTTGACCAAGGACACAATACAGCTGCTTGGTCAGGAATGCTGACTTCTAACCACTCACCCACTGCATTCCCATGTATCACAAAGCTGTGTGTAAAACGAACAATCCTCATGCTTTGATCAGCCATATCTTCAGCTCTGAATATACATTTTTATAGAATGAAACATCATTTTATCTGATTGTAATGATCTTTTTGATTGCTAATTACACCAAAACATTCTTTAGTCCTCCGTATATAGACTCTTACAGCCGTCTCAGTTCTTGAAAAATGTATGTAGTGTTTTATTGGTTTCGTTGTTACCCTGTAAAGCAGCACATCCTGTTCTTTGACATGAAGGTGCATATATTGCACACACAATGTTTATGATGGATATTGTCTCTGTTGTTGGGAGTATGAGATTTCCTCAGAAATGTTAGTTTTTTGAGAATTCCTCAAAAAATGTGAAAGTTTCTTCAGAGATCTTCAGAAGAAGTTAAAAGTTTCTTATAATATCCTTATGGAAAGTTAGATTTTCCTTACAAAATGTTTAAGTTTTTCAGAGACACTTAAGACAGGATTGAAGACTATTTTCCTTAAAAAGTCTACAAACATTTGATATTTTCTTAAAAGATAACTGCAAAATGATATAATTTTCCAGTATTCATCAGAGATCCTCAAGCCTCTCTCGTGTAGCACTTGAGATTCAAAATCCTTGAAATTCTTCAAAATATTTGGGCACCAACAGTTGTATCAGGCATGATCATTCCACCTTGATTATTGTGGTCATTTGCATAAAGGTGCTACAGTATATGAAGATGGGGGCCATGAGGGACATATGGTATAATATATACCATGCAGTATACACCAAGGGCTATATCAGGCATAATTATTTGACTCCCACCTTTTTGCTTTTCTTATTCAACAACTCATTTGCATATAAGTTATTATATGAACTGACACTTTCATACATAGTATGCTCAATCAGGGACTGTGATAGCTAGGATAAGACTTCTTATGGAATCTATGGGACGTCATGTTGGACATGGGGTAGGATGCCATGTCGAATAGGGTGGAATGCCATGTAGGATATATGGTGGAATGCCATGCAAGACATAGGGTGGAATGCAATTATCCGTTTCTTGAAAAGGTTGCATACAACTAGTACGTAGGTGCGCTTTTGGTGCGCGTCAGATCTTGTTTATTTTGGTCCATTACGTAGTTGGTAAGTTCGGCACAGCTGATCCTTTTGTTATTTGGCGCGGCCACAATATATGGTATGTGGGAAATATTAATTCCAAAGATGCGCCACCTATTTTAACGTCATCCATAGAATATCATGCAATCTTTTCAAGAAACAGATGATTGCGGGTGGAATGCCATGGGATGCAATGACATGTGGGACATGGGATGTCATGTGGGACATGAGGTCTGCCCCATTTCAACAAGTCATTTGCATATAAGTTATTATATGAACTGACATTTTCATACATTGTATGCTCAATCAGGGACTGATAGCTAGGATGAGACTTCTTATGGAGCCTATGAGATGTCATGTGGGACATGGGGTGGGATGCCATGTGGGACATAGCGTGGGATGCCACGAGTAACACAGAGTGTGACATAGGTTGGGATGCCATGTGGGACAGGGTAGGAGGCTATGTGGGACAGGGTAGGAGGCTATGTGGGACAGGGTAGGAGGCCATGGGGACATGGGATGTGATGACATGTGGGACATAAAGTAGGATGTCATTGGGACATTGGGAGGGATAACATGTGGAACATACGGTGGGACATCAGGTGGGATGCCATGTGACATCAGGTGGGAGGCCATTGATGCGGGACACAGGGAGGGATGCCATGTGGGACATAGGGAGGGATTTCATGTGGTACATATGGTTGGATTAATGTGGGACATACATGTAGGATGGGATCCATGTGGGATGCCATATGGGACATATTGTGGAATGCCATGTGAGACACTGTATGGTATAATGCCATGTGGGAGATATGGTGGAATGCCATGTGGGCAAGGCATGGAATGTCATGTAGGACATAAGGTGGGATGTCATTTGGGACATGGGATGTGATCCATGTGGGACATAGGGTGGCATGTTATGTGGGTCATAGGATGGAATGTTTTGTGGGACATATGATGGAATGCCACATGGGACTAGGGATGGGATGGGATGTCATGTGGGACATGGGGTGGATGCTATGTGGGAGATATGGTGGAATGCCATGTGGGACATGGGATGGGATGTCATGTAGGACATGGGGTGGGATGCCATGTGAGACATGGGATGCCCTGTGGGACAAATGATGGACTGCCACGTGGGACATGGGATGGGATGTCATGTGGGACATGAAGTGGGATGCCATGTAGGACATGAAGTGGGATGCCATGTGGGAGATATGGTGGAATGCCATGTTGGACATGGGATGTCATGAAGGACATGGGGTGGGATGCCATGTTGGACATGGGATGTCATGAAGGACATGGAGTAGGATGCCATGTGGGACTTAGTGTGAGATGCCATTTTTATAATTAGCCGGGTCATATGATATTGATGTCAATTTGCATGAGCATGCAAACCATGACGGTATTTACCATTCTAGTTCATCAGCATTTTATGGGGTGAGGTGTAGTTTAATCTATTGTGTTCATTGTAAAGAATTTTTGAATATGATTGTATACATAAAACGCTATATAAATTAATAATTATCAGTATTATCATGATACAGTTTCCAGACAGTTGAAATATTGTATTTTATTTACCTGTAAACTGTGTTATATTTTCAATTTCAGTTTCTTGTCTAAAATAGTTGAGCGTGCTGTTGTTGAACAAATGATTAAGCATAGTCAGCAGCATGACTTATTACCTTCCTGTCAATCAGGGTTTCGCCCATTCCATAGCACAGAAACTGCTTTAGCTAAAATTCAGTCAGACATACTGTTGCAACTAGACAAACAAAAATGTGTCATTCTAGTACTCCTTGATCTAAGTGCGGCATTCGACACAATTGATCATGGTATGCTTCTCAAAACCTTAAATAAGCGTTTTGGCATTGATGGAACCATCTTAGATTGGTTTGAATCCTATTTAGTTCAAAGGAAACAAAAAATCCTTATCAGCAATGCTGAATGCTGAATCAAGGGCATTTGATGTAGAATTTGGTGTGCCTCAGGGCTCTTGTTGTGGACCCCTCTTATTCACATGGTATGCATCTTCTATTTTTGATGCTTTGATAGCCGTTTCTCCCAGTATTCATGGTTATGCTGATGACCACAGCTTATACATGTCGTTCAATGCTAATGATCCATCAAATGTGATCTCAGTCATAGCTGAAATTGAAGGTTGTTTGAAAATAGTGAAAGATTGGATGATTTACAACAAATTAAAAATGAATGATTCAAAAAGTGAAGTCATTATTTTTGGATCCAATTACCAACTAAAAAATTAAATATTGGCAGTATTGCTATTGGTAACGACAGTGTAAAATTATCTTCCACTGTCAAATATTTGGGCGCTTGGTCAATCAAATCTGCTCCATCCCTTAAACAATTCCATACCTTGCTTAAGACTCACTTATTTAATTGTGCTTTCAAGTCCTCTTCATAATTTTCTTGTTCTTTGTTTTCTTTATATTTCATGCTTATCTTATTTACACATTTGTATTTATTTTCTTTATACTTTATTAGAATAAGTTATTTAAAATCATTATATCATTAAACTTATTTAACATTAAATATTGAAATTTAATTCTTAAAATCATTAAATAAACTTATTTCTGAATTTAGAAAATCACATTTTGTTGCAAAGTTGCTTTTGATTTGAAGATTAAAAGTTTACGGCAGAAATCTTACAAATATTTCAAGTAGCTTTGATTTTTAGTTTTAATTCTTCAGTCAATGACTAACCTCTTTAAACAATATCATTGGTGGCACTGTAAGCATAGCAGATGTTGGTTTTACTCTCGATATGAGATATCTCTTTAATATGAGTATAATCAGTATTGCATCTCAAATCACTGACAAGAATTTAAAAGTTTTTTATTTTGATTTAAGATTACTCTCTCTCTCTCTCTCTTTTTAGATTCTGAAATATGTGGAGTGTTTTACTGGGCCAAACATCATGTGTTTGAACAGCCAAATTGTTAATAAACCTCCTGATCCAGGTACATCTCATTTAAAATTTATTTGTGCTTATTGCAAACAATTGTACGAAAGAAATTTGAATGCTACAAACACTGTTCTATAGATAAAGTCGTGACAATAGTTCAATGGTAAAATATGTCTGTCGTAATTTGATAGGAAATAACAAAATTACAAGGAGTTGAACCGAATTGAGAGTGTCAGCAAGACCAGCTTTTACTAGTTGGGAGTTGAGAAGGAAAATGGAGGCACTGAGTGTTTTGATCAGGTTTGTTATTCTCATTTGGAAAGTAGAGGGACATGACCTCTTATCCAAAAAGTGTAAGGGGGGAGGGAAGGGGGCAAGAGGACAATTTTCCCCCAAAATTTACTGAATTTGTAAAATTCTGCTGGAAAGTGTGGGGGAGGGGGGTACATGTCCCCCCTGTACCTCTTGTACCTCTGGGAATTATGGCCCTGGTGTTGATAACTTGATAGCACCACACTTCAATTGGGAATTGAAAGATTTAAAAGAAATTTGTTTTATTGTCAGCCAAGATGCAATAGGAACTAATAGGGAAAAAATAGTAGGAAAAACTTTGTAAGGAAAGGTCATGTAAGGTCACAATTGTAAACAGCACTGTCTATTGAAACTTTTAAAAAGATTAAAGACCTAATAGAATTAGGCCTCTTAAAAAATTATAGTTTTAATTGAATTTCTTTATATTTGAAGATTCAAGTTTCCATTTGTGATTCATAGAGGTGCAATTAATGCAAGACCACTGTCTTTTCTTCCAGGTACTAAGACCACACGCCATCCTTTTCATCAGGATTTGCCCTACTTTTCACTCAAACCAGCCAACCGTGTGGTAGCTGCTTGGACAGCCATGGAGAAATCTCACCGAGACAATGGCTGCCTTGCTGTTATTCCAGGATCTCATAAAGGACCAGTCCTTCCTCATAAGCTACCTGATTGGAGGGTAAATGCATAGACCCAGCATGATTCATTGTAACTTTTGATCTATTTCTTTGGTGGACATGGGCGGCTCACCATAGAGGCAAGGGGGTCACTCTCATATCTCCTCACCCCTCCCCCCCCCCAAAAAAAAAAAATACTTCAGAATATATCTTACCTTCCATGCTATAAATATGCAATCTGGTCCAATGACCTGATTCTAATGCACTTCTAACCAACCTTAAACCATAGTTACAGGCCCAGTCCTAACCTCCATAATACATCTAACATCCCTTACTTTTTTCAGGGCAGTCCTGTCACAACACTGCTGGAACTGGCTAAGAAATTTCTTTGAATTTTTATCCTTGCAGCTCCTACCATGCAGATTTTTACACTGTTTGGAATTTTCTTCTAGTCTTTTCAAGTCACCTGAGGTTCCATGGGATCGGGAGATTTTCAGTCCAACTCATAGGACTTTCCCCATTAAACTTACACTTAGGTTAAGAGTGTTTTTGCTTCAATCCATACAGAGCGGATGGCTAGAATGAGAGAGTTCCACTCTCGCGGTGGGTGTTTTAGTCCCTAGAGCATCTGGTGTACTTGTTTAGAGGACCCCATTTCCTTGGTTTGATATGTTTTTCACCCTAGGCCCCGCCCTACCACGAGGATAGCCTAGCATTATACAATGAATATGTCCTAACATGTTAGGATATCTTCTGTACAGGTTCTTGTATGCATTAGGCCAAGTTCTCGTTTCGATGTTGGTGCATGCGCAAGAGGTCGACATCACCACAGCATGAGTGAGAAGTCGAATTCAGCCAGCTCCAAGGAGCTACAGTTATTACAACAGAGCCTATAAATTATTTTACGTTACCGTACAGAGCATGAGTTAATACCTTCTGCATATAATTAAGACAAAGTTTTTATTTTATGAACTCAATTGAGGGGTCTCCCTTGCACCCCTTTTTAGAAAGAATTCACCTTTTTTTTAATCTCAACAGACACCAAGATCACAGTGGTTTGTGTTTTCTACACTACCCCTCCGCATTTAAAGATTTTACTTTTTGTCGGGTTTAAATTTGTTTTACATATAAGTCTATCTGATTCTTTTTTCTAGTGTACTAAATTGCTGTGGCTTGCTCTCACTCTTGTTAGGGTCGTGAGTACATCCCCCGTAGGGGAGCTTTGGTGTTAATTTATATATATACCAAGAGGTGCTTCACGTTATATATATCATGTCTCATTACAGTCTCTCAGAGGTTTCTGCTTACGCCACGATCCACGGCTCAATGCTACTGAGCGGTGGAGGTCTGAAGCAGTAGTCTACTTTGTTAACTTATACTGACTTACCCCCTGGGGCCCCCGACTTGATGAACCTGAGTTGGCAGGGCCGCGGGCTTTGATTGAGCTAAGTTGCGTCTTAACGACGTAACTTGGAATAAACCATGCAATACTAGCACCCATGTCTCGACAATACTGAGTCAGTGGGGCGTGGGTAGTGGTGGGTGACTCCTTTTTACACTGCTGTGGACCACGGTTCCATCCTAAGTGAGTTACAAGTAATTTTACGGCTCTCTGTAGAGCCACTAGATTACTTCCACAGGTCCTTACGACTCCATGACACAAGTTCACGGGTCCATTGCACGGCTCCGTACTTGTACATACAGCTTCGTATCCAAGCTTTATGGCTCCTTACGACTCCAGCGAACGGTTCCATACGGCTCCATAGTATTTGAATGGATAATGTACAACATACGATAAACCCAGAAGTAGACCTACTAGCTACGAAGCTCGAATCACTAGAGCTATTTTCTTCTTGTTACTGAGTTCATCAGCTACGTACTTTCACGGCCGTGCGAACTACCATAGTAAGTTTTTCGCGTTGAATGTTACGTTTCTGCTAAGCTATCACTAGTATCATGGACACGGAGGACAGGACTCCCAGTGTCAGTGCGTTACGCACCTGGGATGTGTCGCGTATAAACGCTTTATTAGGTTACGCTTTAGAGACATCCATCTCACGTGTTACGCATGCAGATTGTGCTGTGAATCGAACCCGTGCACTCTTTGCAGTGACTGGGATCAGGCTGCGTGGCTGGAGCATAGATTCCACCATGATTGGCACTTGCAAAGAGTGGCCGAGAGGGCGGAGAAGCGACGGTCGGACAGACCGTCATTGTCTTCTTCGCCTCCCCCACCCAAGTCCAAGTAGCAGCACCCTCCCACCAGGTAGGCGACGCCACCTTCTTCACTTAGCAGGGCACCCGATGATGAGCCCCTGCAGCAAAGTAGACATACACTCACACATACACCTTTTGTGCTGGACGCTGTGACAGAGCCCAGCACTTCCCAGGCTTAACGTCCCACAGGTACTGTCACCACCTGAGCGAGGCAGGCCTCAGACGAGGGACAGGGAACGGGATAGTAGACACAAAATAAGAAGGAGTCGACGGTACAAGTCCTCCTCACTCTCTTCTTCCTCTTCCTCAATCTCCCCCGAGCCAAGGCGGAGGCGAAGAAAGCAACATAGGGGAAACCCCCTGGAGAATGCCACCTTCATGGTCACGCTCAGGCAGACGCTTGAGACTGGTTTCCCAGGCGATAGAGCAGAGGCTGCCGACTCACACACTTCGCAGCCCAGCAGCTGCTGCCGCCAAGGTGAGGCATCACCCTGACCTCGAGGTCTCGGAGGAGGATGCCCTCGACATCTATCTTTCCGGGGAGGAAGTCGACCTCTTGGAGATTTTGACTCACCTGTGGAGCCTCCGGGCACTCCCATGTCACCGGGCCCTGGTCCAAGTCATCCTCAGTGCCGTCTCACTGATGCAAGCTGCACTGGATAGGACCCCTGTACCCTATCGGGTACCTTACCGGACAAGGTCTTCTTCCCGCCAGCCCCTTTGGTGGACACTCTGCTACAGGGGGAGCAGGTCCCCCAGCTCCTAGATTTCCTGGCGGAGGAGATTAAGTTAGAGGTAGTTGAAGCACCTCTCGTAGGGGTTTGCGCACGGTCTCAGCGCAGATTACTCACTATAGCCCATAGGGAAGCTAAGCCGGCAGCTAAGCAATTTTTATTGATGTCTCTCTGGTAACCAGTGTACAGCATTGGGCCAGGACCCCTGTCGAGGATTGAATGGCCTACAATAAAGAGATTGCTCAGGCCACTGGCGTCCAGCCAACCAGGCACTTGTATGCACCCCCTCGATCCCGGACAGGGTATGGCAACTCTTCCGCCATTCTGCGAGCGGCACCCTAACGGTGTCAAGTTTGGCGGCCAGGGCCAATAAGTTGATTGACCCTGTGGTCCAGCGGCGGGAAGTCCGTCAAAGTTGTTGACTGGGCCTTACGGCGGGGTTTTAAGTACCTTGCCGTATGGGTGACTGAGGGCTTGGACTCAGTCCTGTGCAGACATCTGCCGGCCGATGTCATCCCAATGTCCACACCTTTGCTAGCCGGGCTTTCGAATTTGATCAACCATTTAGTCGACCAACTTGCCCAAGCCTCTATGAAGGTGGCCATTTAGAGGCGCGAGAATGTTCTCCCCTTCCTTTGCCTCTCTAAGGCCACACAGGCAGACCTTTGGCGGTTGCCGATGGAAGGCCTGGACCTCTTTGCAGGTTGCTTTCGAGATGTCCTGTTGCACCAGGCCGGCCGACATTATGATCTTAGGAAGACTAAGAAGCTGTTTGCAAAGGCGAAGCCTTTGTCATCTCCACCTGCATGTCGCCAGGTCCCAGCCTACATGAGGGGCTGAGGCACGGCTACCCAGCGCCGGACACCACAGCAATGACGGCGAAGCCTGACACAGCTTCGTCCACTCACCAGGAGTCCACTTTGTGAACCTGCAGAGTGAACATGGCAGAGAGCGGTCAACGCTCCTTCCCTTCTGCATGCAGAATGGGTGCCTTTATTTCACGAGGTTGGGTAAGGGGCAGCACCTTTGATCCACTCCTGATGCCCTTGCTGATGGGTGGTCAGGTTAGAGGACGTCTGGGAAAATTCACCTAGATGTAGGAGAAAGCCACTACAGACAAGTGGGAGCTGAGGACCATACGGCAGGGCTACTGTCTGGAGTTCACAAACCCCCCCCTCCCTCTCCGCCTCAGGGATTAGAATTGTTATGTATCTAGACGACTGGCTTATCATCGCAGAAGATGCATTCACAGTTGCAGAACACACAAGCATAGTCATAAAAGTGGCTCAGGACATAAGTCCAGTCTTCCTTCCCAGACTCCCACTTTTCTGGGAGCAATCCTAGATTTCACACAAGGTCTATATGACCAACAGAGGAACGAATCCTAGCCATGAAGGCAGGAGCCGATGTCCCCCTCTCGCAATCGGCGTTGCCGGCGAGAGCATGGTTGGTAATCTTAGGATACCTAGCTAGTCTGGTTGATGCAGTCCCATTGTGCAGGTTTTACATGCGAGATTTACAATTTCACCTACTGGATCATTTCGTCCCATACAGGATGGACCTCAGTGTTCCCGTCTCTTGTACACAGGGAGTGGTCCCCCACATATTGTAGTAGTGCATCCACTCTCACCTGTTACAGGGAGCTGTTTTCCCATCCCCAGACTGTCACTGTCGGTGATGACAGACATGTCTTTGACGCGGTGGGGAGCACATTTAGCATGGACCCAAGTCAAGGTATTTTGGATGTGCACTAGGTGCAGACAGCACATCAATATGTTGGAAATAGAGGCAGTGCGCCAGGCTCTTGTTCATTTTCTACCACAGGTACAGAAGGAGACTGTTCTGATATGCACCGACAACACCACGGTAGTGGCGTATATCAACAGACAGGGAGGCACGAGATCCAGGAGACTAGACCTTCTGTCTTGGTGCATGGCAAACAAGGTCAGCCTTCAGGCAGTCCACCTGCCAGGCAAGGAGAACATGATTTCAGATCTGATATCTCGCCTCTAAGGAACCCCCACAGAATGAGCCCTCCTTCCACAGGTGGCCAACGCGATCTGGTTGATATTCAGTCTCCCAGACGTGAATCTGTTCTTGTCTGTAGACAACCACAACTTTTTGCGTACTGACCCCCAACCCAAGAGTCTGGAGAGTCGACGCATTTACGATCAGGTGGACCCACTTCATGGGCTACGCCTTTCTGCCGTTCGCACTAGTTCCAAGAGTACTAGACAAAGCGACATATGATCAGTGTCACACGCTGCTTCTGGTAGCTCCCAATTAGCCCGGCTAACTGTGGTTCCCTCAGCTGCTCAATATAATCGCAGGTTTCCCGTACGGGCTTCTGGTCAAACCCCGGGCTCTGACAAACTGCACCACAATCCAAAAGCACTCCATTTGACTGTGTGGCCTCTATCCACGAATTCTTGGTATCACAAAGCCTTTCGGAGGAAGCTGCGCAAGTGGCAGCCTAGAGTCAGAGACCCTCCACTTTGGGGATGTATTCTGCCAAACTTGGAATGTTCTGAGACTGGTGCAAGAATAGATCAGTTTCTCCCCTTGGTGACGTAGCAGATTTCTTGTTGTGTCAGTTTAATCTGATTAAATCCATCAATACAGTCAAGGGTTTTCAGACAGCCATAGCAGCTATCCACTGGGGCTTTTCAGATGGCTTGACCGTCACCAACCCGTTGCCTCTGGAAAGATTAGTTAAAGGAATGTTTTTACAAAGACCTTCAGCTCGGAACCTTGCTCCCTGTGGGACATGCAAGTTGTTCTCGAGACACTAGCATGGACTCCATTTGAGCCGCTGTATGCGTGTCAGCTTAAAGAACTGATGATCAAAACATTTTTTTTACTCTCGTCGGCCTCTGCCATATGCAGCAGTGCCGTTCACTTGCTTTCGCTAAAGGAAGGCCACATTCACTTCGAATCTAGGAGTGTACAGCTTGTACCTGACCCAGCTCTTTTGGCCAAAAATCAAACTTTAGAGTTTCTACCGGGCCCGATATTCCTTCCATCACTCTCTACTTTTCTAACACATCAAAGGACAGGACCTGGTGCTCTGTTCGATGTCTCAAACAATATGATATATGTACACAATCCTTACGGAACAACATAAAAGCTTTAATTGTGTCTTTACAAAATCCACATGGCACCGTTTCATGTGATACGATTTCACGATGGATTGTTAAAGCAATCACGTACAATAGATCCGCATTGGTGGAGTGGTTTACTATTTCATAGTAATTCCTATTCAGAGGATTTTCATCTTTAAAAAGATAAGGAATCTAATCTTTTAAGTAGGATCAATTTAGTGTGAGTATTAGGACCAGAATTTTGAAAAATGGGCTTTGACCTGAATTCCCTTCCGTTCCTTGGTTGCAATCTGATTGCATATTTATAGCATGAAAGGTGAGATATAACTTGAAGTAAATTTACCCCTCTAAGCAAAGCTGGGATATTTACAAGAGATATACTTACCTTCTATGTGTCCTGGCCCACCTCCCCTCTCATTCAGGCCTTAGTGGAATGTTAAGTGAGGGATGTTGGAGGTATTATGGAGGTTTAGGCTGGGCGGGTAAGTACGTTTTTAAGGTTGGTTAGAAATGCATTAGATTTAGGTCATTGGACCAGATTGCATATTTATAGCATGAAAGGTAAGTATAACTCTCGTAAATATCCCCGCTACGCTTAGCGGGGTAAATTGCTAATCAGCTGCCTATGTTGTTAGATGTGTATTTTTTGGACATTGCCCTCTTTTGTGACAACAATCTCTGTCTGTCTGTAATAGCTGAATGAGTGTAAAAAAAAGCAATGTTTGTAATATTTCACCTCTAAATGTTTGTAGAATGGACTTCAGCGCACCCCATCAATGAGCGAAAGTTAGTTTTTTCCTGCAACAGAAAATTCCCAATAAGTAACAAACAAAAACTACTCTTTGCCTGAGCTTAATGATTGTTTTGCTTGTATAGCCATTGAAGCAATATATGCTACAGAGTCCCTTTGTCTTATTCGTGGATCTCCACAACTGGTAAATAAAACCTCTGTTGAAATAAATACTCCATTGGAGGCCTGTTGGGCAGTAATGCGTCATGCAAACAAGTAGAAGTGCCGTTAAAGATTTTTGCTAAAAATGGTCTATCATACCCATTATCAAAAATGAGTAAATTTATGAAGATTTTCTTGATAAAGCTATTGAGCCTTTTGCTGTGCAGTCTCACATTAAGTACTATTGTACTAGAAGAATAAACAAGTACAATACAACTTGTAAATAATCAATTTGCATACATTAAATGTGCCTGTCCCGGCCTCACCCTTTCTCAAGGCTACCCGACGGTACCTCTATCCACTCTGTTGAGGCGAAAGCCATCTTCCTAGCCTTAAACTTCTTAGAACTCTCTTTCCGCCCCCGTTTCGTCATCTTCTCTGACTCTAAATCCGTCTTCACTGGCATCCTCAACATGCTCTGGCCCAACCCTCTCAATCTACAAATCCTCAACGAACTCCACACTCTTTCCTCCTTAGGAAAGAATATTATCTTCTGGATTCCCAGCCATGTCCGCATCCCTGGCAACGAGAGAGCTGACAGAGCCGCCAACAAAGCTCTGTCAAGCATCGCCTCTCCTTTTTCTATTCCACACTCAGACCTCCGTCTTTCCATCTCCAACTACATAAAGAAAACCTGGCAAAACTCCTGGAATCATGAAACCAGTAACAAACTCCACACCATCAAAGCCACAGTTGGGACCAACACCCCTCTGCACAGTCGCAACCACAGGGAAGACATCGTTGTCACCCGCATCCGTCTAGGCCACTCTTTTCTCACTCACTCTCATCTCTTATCTGGCTCCCCTACCCCTCTCTGCCCCACTTGTAACACTGATCTCTCCATCAAGCATGTCTTCATAACCTGTCCCTTTATACCAGAACTCCAGATCTCTTCTCTCCTCACTATCCTCAATCTCGGACCTTTTCAAAAACAATTCTTCCTCAAGCATCATCAACTTCCTTTGTAACAACAACCTTTGCCACCACATTTAACTTCCCCCTTCCCCTCCCCCTTCCTTTCTATACCTAACCTTACCTCCTTTTTTTCTTTTCTCTTTTTGTTTTTTTCCCCTTTTCTCTCTTACAAACCTTCCTTTCCTCACTCTCCTAAATCTTACACCATAATTTATTAACACCCTCTTGGCACATTTGACTCCGACTGTCGCGGTGCCATTAAACATCAACAAACCAAACCAAACCATTAAATGTGCATTGGAACCACTAATACATAGTACCTCTGCAGTGCATCTGCTGTTGGAATTTATGTTAACTCATTACAGTAATCATGTATATAGAGGGGTGCAGGAGTGTTGTGTTTCACACAATCCATACATTACCCCTGTTCATCATTACATTGAGTATAATTGTTTCTGATCTTTGTTTTCCAGGGTGGAGTCAATAGGGACTTCTTTGGCATTGCTAATTACAGCTCGGACATGGATTCAACCTTGCTTGAAATGGAAAAAGGTGACACTGTGTTTTTCCATCCTTTGCTCATCCATGGATCAGGAACAAACAAAACAAATGGATTCAGAAAGGTATGTAGTCATCTCAGTCTTCATTACTCACTTACTGCTCCCTCCTCCTTCAAGTGGAGATTTAGGCTTCAGCACAGAAATCCATCTCTTCCTGTCTTGTGCCAATACCCTGACCTGATTCCAGTTCCGCCATCTTACCTCTGTACCATTCACCTGCATGTGGTCATTGGCCTGTCTTTTTTCTGAGCATCTCTCTACCATTCACCTGCATGTTGTCTGTGGCCTGCCTTTTTTCTAAGCATCTCTCACCTTTCTACCATTCACCTACATGTGGTCTGTGGCCTGCCTTTTTTCTAAGCATCTCTCACCTTTCTACCATTCACCTGCATGTTGTCTGTGGCCTGCCTTTTTTTCTAAGCATCTCTCACCTTTCTACCATTCACCTACATGTGGTCTGTGGCCTGCCTTTTTTCTAAGCATCTCTCACCTTTCTACCATTCACCTGCATGTTGTCTGTGGCCTGCCTTTTTTCTAAGCGTCTCTCACCTTTCTACCATTCACCTGCATGTTGTCTGTGGCCTGCCTTTTTTCTAAGCATCTCTCACCTTTCTACCATTCTCCTACATGTGGTCTGTAGCCTGCCTTTTTTCTGAGCATCTCTCATCTTTCTACCATTTACCCGCATATGGTCATTGGTCTGCCTTTTTTCTGAGCATCTCTCATCTTTCTACCATTTACCCGCATATGGTCATTGGCCTGCCTTTTTTCTGAGCATCTCTCATCTTTCCACCATTTACCTGTCTGTGGTCATTGGTCTGCCTTTTTTTCTGAGCATCTCTCATCTTTCTACCATTCTCCTGCATGTGGTCTGCCTTTTTTCTGTGCATCTCTCATCTTTCTACCATTCACCCGCATATGGTCATTGGTCTGCCTTTTTTTCTAGCATCTCTCACCTCTACCATTCACCTGCATGTGGTCATTGGCCTGCTTTTTTTCTGAGCATCTCTCACCTCTCTACCATTCACCTGCATGTGGTCATTGGCCTACCATTTTTCTGAGCTTCTCTCACCTCTGTACCATTCACCTGCATGTGGTCATTGGCCTGTCTTTTGTCTGAGCACCTCTCTACCATTCACCTGCATGTGGTCTGTGGCCTGCCTTTTCTCCGAGCATCTCTGACCTCTCTACCATTCCCCTTTTTTCTTTGACCATCTAGTGTCCAGATCAGAGCTATTCACCAATTAATTGTGCATCTTTCCATAGTATATTGTCCAATTTCCTTCCATTTTGTTTCACGTATTACCTTGTTTGTCAGTACCATTTTCGTCCTTTTATTCAGTTCATTATTTAATATTAGAGTTGGCCATCTGACTTTTGATATTCTGCATAGGTAGTTTTGTTGAAAAATATCTCTTTTTTTTGTTTCTCTGTCATCCTTATTTATTCTTCATGTGCATGATCCGCACAGAAGCACAGACATAACATTTGTTTGAAATATTTTAAGTTTTGTTCGCAAGCTGGGCTTATTTTCTGTTATGTTTCAATTTTCTCTATGTTTTTGTCTATTATTTTCAGGCCATTTGCTGTCATTACTTCTCAGAAGAATGTTCATTTGACACAAAGGGACAAACAGAAAAGAATGTATTTAGCACCTATACAGATACAATCTACAAGTTATATGTGCAGGAGCCTGGAGTTTCAAGAGAGGTAAATCATAGCTCTACTTAAACTACAGATAATCAAATTTTATCATCTTTGAATTTTTTTCTTTTTTGAATATTACATTTATCTCGAACCAGATGGGTCAGTCAGTTGTTTGCCATTTTTGATTATGGGGGATTTCAGGTTGGGATTCATGATATGCAGAACAAGATACTGACTTGGAAAGGAAGATACTGATCATCCAGTAGCTAAGGGGGGACTGGGTGCCAACTACAGGGTCCCTCATCCCTGAATGGTTTTCGGAGCACTTCTGAACAAAACAGAAACCTTGTGATTGTACCTAGTTCCACTCCAAAATAGAAACTTGTTATTGTTGAGTTAATCCAACTTGTTGCTGGGTTCCCACCTATGGGAGCATCGTAATAGATAAACACACTCTAACTTTATTCCTATTACTTTCTTTTGTTGGTCCTGAAACTTTCGTTTCCATCCATTGACTTTGTTATTAGCGGTATTCATGATATTTATCCTTATTGTAATAAAAGGATTTACTTCAAGTTATATCTTACCTTCCATGCTATAAATATGCAATCTGGTCCCATGACCTGATGCTAACGCACTTCTAACCGACCTTAAAAACGTAGTTACCTACCCAGTCCTGACTTCCACTTTACCTCTCTAATCCCTCAACACTGACTCAACACAGCTAAGAACTGCATTAAGAATTTTTGGCCCTTAGACCCCTCCAACCCGACATCCTTGATTTTTTCAAAATCAGTTGTAATCCACACCATTCAACCGAGAGACTCTTCACAATTCATTGACTAGCAACCAGCTATTGTTACACCATACACAACACAGGAGTAATCGATACCTTCTTAACTTACAGCATATTCATAGTCTATTCACAGTTCACTTGTTAGCAACCAGCTACTGTTATACTGCACACAATAGGTCATTCATCTGGGCTCAAGCTACATAAGTGCTCTTCATTGATGTGAATCAGATTGGTCCTAGGCTGAGCCAAAATATAAATATACATTATATACTTGGGAGGACTTTGTGCAAAACCCATGAATGATTGATGGACCATTCTTCATAAGCAAGGTTATTTCCTCATGGGTCTCTAAATTCAACTCGAATTTCACCTTTTTCTATATCACTTTCTCTTAACAGCTCCAACTGTGAAGGTTTCCTGCTGGTTTGACTTGTTCTACAAGATTTTCTAGTCACCTGAAGTAAGATGAAGTGGCCTTAGGCCTGGGGAAAGATTGCTGTCTGACTTGCAAGAATTTTTCATACAGTTTACACTAGTGATGGATAGAATTTTCTTCACCCCCGTACAAAACGGGCTCTGGAGTCTGGTATTTTTCACTCCTATGGCGAGAGGCTTTATGCCGCAGAGCAACTTTTGGGCTAGGTTCTGGGGCCTCTTTCACTTGGGTAGAGTTTATAATGCCCACCACGAGGAGAGCCTAATGTTATATGGTACAGATATGTTACATGTTAGGACATCTCCAACACAGGCTCTCCTATGCATTAGGCCACCAAGTTTCGATTGTTGACGGGACATGCACAAGAGTCCAATGTCACCACAGCATGACTGCGAAGTTGGCTGCAACACTCTCCAAGGAGTTACAGTTTGTACAAGAGAACCTATTATTTATTTTACGTTACTACTGTACAGAAGTGTTTTAAGACTAAGCTTTTATTTTCAGTGCTCGTGGGGTTTTTGTTTGGAGGGGGGTGCAGGAGGGACCCTAGTAGGGTCCCCCTTGCGCCCCTTTTTCGAGAGAATTCACCTTTTCATTTTCTCTCCACAGACACCAAGGAGTAGTGGCTAGCGTTTTCCTACACCCCTTCCACGATATCAAAATTTGCTTTTTTGCATATTTCTCAGGTTTACTACAAAATAGCTTAGATTAAAGTTATCTAAGCACTTTCTGGTGTTCTTAATTGCTGTGGCTTGTCTCGTACTAGTGTTTGTTGACTTCTGCGGCCCTGTCCCGCCCTCCTAAGGGTCAACTTATGACGTAAGTTGTGCAGATTGTTGCGTATAACGACGGGACGTACATATAACTACATATAATACTAATACGTCATGGCTCTTGGTCTGAGCTGTTAATTTATAAGTAGTGGTGAGTGTAACTTTTGATACCGATGTGGGCCACGGTTCCAAGCTGGGACCAAATGGACCACGATTAGTGCCATTTTAAGTAGTCGCAAGTGACCCTCGGTTTGAGCCATAGAGTTACACCTAAGAGTATCTACGGCCCGTATTAAGACTATCACAGGTCCATACGGATCCACTGCATGGCCCTACGGGTCCATACGGCTCCATTGAACGCTCTGTATGGATCCATATGGCTCCATAGCATGGCTTTACCGGTCCATACGGTTCCATTGAATGGCTCCGTACGGGTTCTTATGGCTTCCTAGCACAGGTCCATACAGCTCCATTGAACAGGTCCATAAGGCTCCATAGCATGGCTTCACGGGTTCATACGGCTCCATTGAACGGCCTCATATGGCTTCATAGCATGGCTTTACAGGTCCATACGGCTCCATTGAATGGCTTTGTACAGGTCCATACGGTTCCATAGTACAACTTTACGAGTCCACACGGCTTCAAAGAAAGGGTCCATATGGCTCAATTGAACACATTCACGGGTCCAAACAGCTCTATAGAACGGGTCCTTAGAACGGATCCGTATGGCTCCATAGTACCTATTGTTATTCTAGCAGGGACGCGCACTGAGTACATTAGTCCCCACACGTAGTCAATAGCTTCGTTACTCCGTGGTGAAGACAAGTGAACAGAGTTAACGGCTCGTATAGCATATGTGGCACGTTAACATTAGCATAGATTAATTTTTCTCACGAGTAAGCGCTTACTAAACAGCTCCACCAGTGGTGACTGTTAGAGACACCGTCACAAGCAGTCTACGTCATACGTTAACGTTTCTGTAAAACTATCACAGAAATTATGGACACCGCTGACAGGTTGTCAGGTGCTACAGGTGCCCTAAATATCCCAAGATGTATCGCATGCAAGTGCTTCATCAATCTACGGCCCGGGTATATAAACAGCACATGCTATGCATGCAGATTAGGCCGTGAAGCAAACCCCTGTACACCATGCAGTGACTGGGATTAGGCAGCCTGGAGGGAGCATAGAGTGTTTCCAGATCGGCAATTTCAGAAAGCGGCCAAGAGGGTAGAGAAGCGATGGGCAGAGAAGTGATGGGCAGAGAGACTGTCCTCGTCTTCGTCCCCTCCACCTCCACTCAAGCCAAGACAACCAACGCCCCCTCCCAAGAGGGAGGAGAAGCCTCCACCCGCACTGGGCAGAGCGCCCTTGACAGAGCCTACCATTCAGAGCAGGCACACTTTACCACGTACACCATTCCCACAGGGGGCTGCTTCAGCGCCCGGCACCTCTCACGATTCTCATCCACCAGCCCAGCCTTTCCCAAGTGGGGCGACTCAGGACACGAGACAGATCGAAGTGGAAAACATAAGAGGAGTATGCGTTGTACGTCCTCTGACTCCTCCTCCTCCTCTGAAGCCAGGCGGAGACGAAGGAAGGCTAGAAGGAAAAGCTCTGTGTATGTATATGTAATTAAACCATGTAATTGAACCTTGGGGGTACAAGCTCAAATGATTTCATTGCTTCGAAGAGTGAAGGGAGTTTATATATGTTTTTTTGCAGACCAGTTAGGTGATAGCCTGTTGGTATGCACAACAAATTAATAATATTATCTCTGCATTCCACTCTGCATATCATTTCACAAGTAGAAAGAACAAACAGGATGTTCAAATACAGATGTGTTTTGCCATTTTATACGATTCTGAGTGACCAAAAATGTTGCTTATCGTTAAATCAATCTGCTTAAGTAAAAACAGCATTGGAACCACAAAACCTTTTGGTTCTGGTTACCACAAGTACGGAACGAAACAGTTCTGATATGCACCTACAACACCGTGGTGACATATATCAACACACAGGGAAGCACGAGGTCCTGGAGAGACTCTGGACCCTCTCAAGATCCCTTCTATCTTGGTGCATGACAAACAAAGTCAGTCTTCAGGTCTTCCACCTTCCAGGCATGGAGAATATGATTGCAGATCTGTTATCTCGCCTAGGGTGAGAATTCCTACTACAGGTTTCCAGCGCGATCTGGATGACTTTTGGCCTTTCAGACATAGATCTGTTCGCCTCTGTGGACAATCACAAGCTACCAACCTTCTGTGCTGTAGACTCTCACCTGAGGGTCTGAAAAGTCGAAGCTACAATCAGGTGGATGCACTTTGTGGAATACACCTTCCCTCCATTCGCATTAGTACCGAGAGGGCTAACAAGGTGAAGGAGGATCAGTGTCACATGTTACTTCTAGTAGTGCCCAATTGGCGTAACCAACTGTGGCTCCCTCAGCTGCTTAATCTAATCGCCGGCTTTCCGTACGAGTTTCCGGCCAGGAATGACGTAGTCTTGATACCGGGCTCTTCCAAGCTGCACCACAATCCAAAAGCACTCCATTTGAGTGTGTGACCTCTATCCGCCAATCCTTGGTGTCGTAGGGCCTTTCTGAAGAAGCTGCCCAAGTGGCAGCCCTAAGTCGGAGACCCTCCACTTTAGGGATGTATTCTGCCAGACTTTGAATGTTTCGACACTGGTGTCGGAGTAGATCGGTTTCTCCACATTTGGCGTCTCTTGGTGATGTAGCAAATTTCTTATTATATCAGTTTAATCTGAACAATTCCATCAGTACAAGTCAAGGATTTTTGGACAGCTATAGCAGCTGGGTCAACCATTACTGACACGCGACAAACTGGAAAATTAGTGAAAGGAATGTTCTTGCAAAGACCTTCAGTCAGGAACCTTGCCCCTCTGTGGGTCATGCAAGTAGTTCTCGAGACACTGGCAAAGGCTCAGTTCGAGCCTCCGGCCATGTGTCTACTCAAGGAATCGACGCTCAAAACAGTTTTTCTGCTCTCTGCTGCCTCTGCTAGATGTTCATCTGCTTTCCCTCAAGGAGTACCTATCAACTTTGAGTCCCGGGGGTATATGACTCATACCCGACCCAGCTTTTTTGGTCAAAAACCAGACTTTAGAATTTCTTCCGGAACCTATATTTCTTCCGTCGCTCTATACATTTTCTGATACATCAGAAGACAGGGTCTGGTGCCCTGTCCGATATCTCAATAATTATATTAAGCGTACACAAACCTTACATGGGCGACGTTAAAGCTCTTTTTGTGTCTTTACAAAAACTGTATCGCACCGTTTCACTCAACACTATTTGGCAGTGGATTCTTCCGGCAATGTCATATGATCAATCGGCATTGTTCACAGAACAACCCAGTCAAAGCACACCAAATGTGAGGCCTAGCCACATCAATTGTGTTGTTCAGGAGGGTTCCCCTTAACGAGATACTTCGTGCCGCCGTTTCCCATTTGGAAAACGCCTGCGCATTCGTGTCCGCCTATCTGAAAGACGTGCCAGACTATCAATCAGGGCAGAGTTTCAGGGGCCATTCTTTCCAGAAGAAGACCATCCCTTTCATAAGGTGAATATCATTGTCTTTTATTCACTTTGTCTTGCTTGGTTTATGATACATTTGTTACTTCATTAACTTCTTGTTCGTTTTTATATACTAACGAATTTCAGCCGTTGTTCGGGCATGTTTTAAATCGTTTCTATTAATTTGTATTGCTTTGCTGCTTGTTTATTATTATGTATATATTCATGTAAAGGCCAGTGGCCTAATCATAAAGAAGAATAAATTGAATTGAATTGAATATTAACTAATGGTTTGTTTTTCCTTGTGCTATAACTAAACCAACCTGGTCTGCTGATGAGCCTCGTGAGTTCTCGTTGCGACGTATAGTTTACAGTTCGTTTTCTGTATACTAACACTTTTCGTTTACATGCTCTCTTAGGCTACTAACCCATGTGCATGATATGTTGACCTCAGTTATCACTAACAGGTGTTCCCTGTTCTGTTTTTCATAACTAAGAGTAACTTCAAGTTACTATAATCTAGTAATTACTATGACAAGATTTTATGTTATTAAGAGGATGGGGTAGCTAGTCCTTCAAGTAGAAAAACTGGTTTGGGTCAGCCCTGGTGGGCTCGGAGCCTGTATTTCCCTCCTTCCGATCCTCGGTTGCAATCTGATTGCATATAATTGCAAGTCAAGTGCATTTTTTTTTTGCCACTGTGTGGAAATTTCCATGAGCTAGTCTAGAGCGGCTCTAATTTTGCATTCATACTTCCAATGCAGATTTATGCAAATTTCCCTAGTTTGATAATAGGAAGATAGGTACTGTATTTTGGAATTCGTGGATTGTGCCTAGCTGGACTTGGGCAGGGGTCAACTTCAGGTCTATATATAAGGACTGGGGTGTGGCTGGATGCTGCAGACATCTCTCCGTGTTGAGTCTCAGCAGACATATCCGGGCCAGGGCCGACTTATTTTCTGGCTTCTTTGTGTGTGTTAGCCGTTAGTTTGGCTTCTTTGTATGAGCCTTACTTTGTTATCTGTATATGGTTTCTTTGTGCTAGCCAATATAAAAGGTTAGGAACTTTGATATTTGGCTGTGTCAACATTTCTTGAGGATAACTTCGAGTATCCTGTGTTTTGTTTGAAGTCTGCATACATTTTTGGGGACATTTCTTCGCTTTATATTATTTTGAGTAAGTCAATTTCCGGGATTTTGTGGAGGATTACCCCGTAAGTTGAATTCCATTCCATGTTATCTAAAGTTCTATATTAGTATGACTAAGGGAAGGGGAATGTCAGGGTGAAGGGAGAATTTTGGTATATATGTAAGATTGTATATATAAATCAAACCATGAGATGCAATGCTAATAGTTTTATGTGATATTTTCTATGGTTACGTTTACAGTAACGTTCCTTGAAATGGAAGAGTATTTGAGAGATGTTTGGGGCAAGAGGGTACTCTTAAATGTAGTATAGTTATTTGCGGTTTAAGGACAGGGGTTTGAAGAAATGAGGTGGAATTATGATTGCTTGTACATATCAGAAATTATGATAATTGAAGTATTTCGAGGATTAGGGGCATTCTATGGCAGATATTTAGCAAGAGTATATAATGAGGGGGTATTGGGAATATTATTGTGAGGGGATGTTATTAAATCCTCAGTTATTCTCAAATTGGCTATCATTTCGGGAATGTTAGAAGTATAGTTGTTGATATTTTAAGTTTGAATTGATTTGTATAAGTATATGTGGGGCTTCAAAGTCAGTTCCCATTTTAAGGGCAATCTGTTTTATTTTTGAGGTTGCCGCCATTTACCTAGAGAAGTGGGGTATCGTTTAGGGGGGCCACCATTTTGTTTTATTGTGATGTTTAAAGACGCCATTTTGTGAAGCACGCTGCCATTTTGTTTACAATGTCAGGTATGGGTTGTTATTTGTTCGTAACCATGACAATAAGTATATGCATATTAATATATCGATGTGGCGTAAGCCTCAAAGTTGTTTTATGTACTGTACTTTTGTCATAGAGTTGCTGTGTTGGGACCTGCTTTATGGCAGCACTTGGTCAACAGCGGAACTCGTTCGATGTCATTGAGGGGGCCAATTGAGAGCGATATTTAAAGCGATATGGAATTAGCTGGAGAGCGATAGGGAGTTAGCAAGCGATAGGGAATTAGCTGGAGAGCGAGATGGAATTAGCTAGAGAGCGATATGGAATTAGCTGGAGAGCGATAGGGAGTTAGCTGCAGAGCGATAGGGATTTAGCTGCAGAGCGATAGGGAATTAGCTGCAGAGGGATAGGGAGTTAGCTGCAGAGCGATAGGGAATTAGCTGCAGAGCCATAGGGAGTAAGCTGCAGAGTGATAGGGAATTAGCTGCAGAGCGATAGGGAGTAAGCTGCAGAGCGATAGGGAATTAGCTGCAGAGCTTTAGGGAGTTAGCTGCAGAGCGATAGGGAGTTAGCTGCAGAGCGATAGGGAATTGGCTGGAGAGCGATAGGGAGTTCGCTGCAGAGCGATAGGGAGTTAGCTGCAGAGCGATAAGGAATAAGCTGCAGAGCGATAGGGAATTAGCTGCAGAGCGATAGGGAGTTAGCTGCAGAGCGATAGGGAGTTAGCTGCAGACGGATAGGGAGTAAGCTGCAGAGCGATAGGGAGTTAACTGCAGAGCAATAGGGAATTAGCTGCAGAGCCATAGGGAGTAAGCTGCAGAGTGATAGGGAATTAGCTGCAGAGCCATAGGGAGTTAGCTGCAGAGCAATAGGAAGTTAGCTGCAGAGCGATAGTCATTTTGGCTTTATTCAAAAAGTTGGTCAATAAGGTGTATCTTCATGTAATTGTTGTTAAGTATATTGTATGATTGTTTTGTTGTTGATCGGGACCAAGAAGTCATCGGTCCTAATGAGCCTGATTTCATAATTATATTTCACTTCACATTATATCTCTGAGTTTGTTGATTGTTGCATCATGTGTCTCAGGTGCTGATCAGCTAAGTAGAATGGGAGGCGTCCAACCGTCCAATGGGGGAAATTTACTTTCTTGTGACACATATTTATAGCATGGAAGGTAAAATATAACTTGAAGTAAACTTACCCTGTTTTGAGTAGTGGGGATATTTACGAGAGTTACACTTACCTTCCATGCATCCTGCTCGCCTCCCCTCTCGTTCAGGCCTCAGTGGAATGTTAAGTGAGGGATTAGAGTGGTAAACTGGAGGTCAGGGGTGGGTAGGTAACTACGTATTTAAGGTCGGTTAGAAGTGCACTAGAATCAGGTCATGTGACCAGATTGCATATTTATAGCATGGAAGGTAAGTATCCCTGCTACTCGAAGTTGGATACATTTATTACAATTTTACCAGTGTGAGAGGAGCGTTTCTCAAGAATCTCACATTTAAAGTTAGCATTCTTTAATATGTTCAAAATATCATTTTTTTTTTTCATTTTTACAGGAAGTGTGGAGACGCAAATTTACACCAATCCAAAGGAAAACTTCTTATTAAAGTTCCAGACCATTTTCTATCAACTTCAATTGTCTGCCACTATTATTAAAATAGTATAATGCCATTAAATTGAAATACAAATTCTGAAATATTCTAAAGTATTAATCAAGTGTAATGAGGTGGAACTGCATACTAGATGTATGATTCCATGGGTATTGAATGCTATTAAAGGTCTATGGACAGGCAAATAAGTGTTCTGTTCAACTGAATACCTGAAAGCGCATTAAATTCTGAGTTTAATTTTGAAAATAGCATGTGTAGTTATGAGTAATCCAAGTTTGAAAATGTTTTTATATATTGAAAACATGTGATGTGTGAACAGAAAGACACACGTCAAAATGTTTTTGATTTCTTTATATTTCTTCCCTTAATTTCGTACCTTAAAAATTTTCAAAATTCCTCTCCAGCTTGAGGTTGGTTGTGAATATGGTCAAGATAAAATACTCTTCATTATAATTATATTCCCTTTTTAAAGAGGAATGGCATAGGATTAAAAAAACAATGCATTTACGTATGAAAATAGAGACTATGTCCTGTTCATAAATCACAAGAATTACACAGAAATTTGCATATTAACATACAAATTTGCATAATTACACACAAATCTTCAAAAAGCTGCAAAATGGACAATGTTTAACTGATTTTGATGAAATGTTTTGCTTTCATATTTTTTAGTTGATTTTAAAGGATTATTAGTTCAGTGGTCAAGCATGTCCATCTTATAAGCAAGAGGACTTCAAAAGTAACAAACTAGTGAACAAAGCATTCAAAAATCTATTCCCTTAAGGAGATATTTAAGGTTAAAGTAAAGCTCTGTCTTATCTGTGTAGAAATGACTGGTGTAGTAAGTCTACTATGTAAAGTTGGCATTTTTATCCTCATATTCTTAACATTGTTAATGTATTAAAAAAAAAAGTGTTAAGTTTTTTCACTATTCAAATCATTTTTCCTCACACTTGCGTCAGGTGGTATATTATGAATACCCTTCCTAGATTCAGTTTTACTATTTTTTTACATATCCCGTGGTTTTTAAGCCACAAAATTGCAGGATTTAATATGATAGAATATATAAAGATTTTGAAGAATCAAAGGCTATGACATCCCAGCTAGTCTGATTTCAGTCGTTTCTTACACAAATAATACCAAGCTTTAAACTTAGATAGCTCCTTAACAGAATAAGACTTTTGAATGGTTTCTTTACCATTTTGTTTCTTTTAAAGTCCTCTTTATTTAAGATAGACTTGCTTGATCCTCTGAACTAATCCTTTAAACCAATGTAGCTGATGTTGCCTCTATCTGTCCATATACTGTACCTTTGAGCAATTACATTTGCCTGTAATATTATTACTGGTATTAAAATTTGTAATTTAATGAAATGGTTAAAGTACTTTGGTCATAAAGCAACAATTTAGTCTGATATCAGTCAAATGTAAATATTTGAAATATTTAGTCTTTCCCCCTAAAGATTAATGCCAGGCATCTTTAACCAATGCAAAAATATCTGAGATATGCATTAACCATTCTAGTGTTTTTCCAGGAATATTGCTTGCATGGGAAACAAGTTTATTTGCATATTTAGATTTAGATGTGTCACTGAGTAAATAATTGGACAATATTTTAAAGGAATGTAATATATTAAGGCAAACTTTAATTTATATGGTCTCGTCATTGCATCTAGCCTGTGCATCCTTCGCCAATCCTTGATTATACTTGTCAGTCGTCGTTTAGACAAGTATAACACTACTGTTGGACTGTGCATTCAGGAAATTAGCCAAATGCCGAATCCCACGTGGCTAAGGGCCCACAAAGCTTGAAGTGACACTAACAGAAAGTCAAATCTTACCTAATACCATGCACACAATCCATGCACACAAATGTTTTTTGCATGGACAATAAATAATAGTCGGGAAGCTAGGAAGGATTCTTGTTATAAAAAAATATGATGGGAATTGCTCCATAAGCGATTTCTTTGAAGGAGTAAAAAACAGGCCAATTTCTTCTCAGGTCCTTAATTTATATCAAGGCACCATTATATTTTCCTGTGCCATTTTATTCCTTCATGTGTCCCTTTATTTCTTATGGGCCTTATGTTTTATCACGGTTTTAATATTTTGACACTATATTTTTAGTAGTTAACACTCCCTTTTACAAAAGAAGTCACAACTTTATTTCAATGCAGGAAGGCAATGGCCGTATTTTGTTGTTGTGTGTTTATCCCCTTCCCTCCAAAAGATTCGATGACCTTCGTTCGTGTGATAAAATTTGAGGAGCCTATACAGGGGAAGACCAATCAGGAGCAAGTATTGCACCTAATTAGCATATAAGATAAATATATTCATTATTAAATATTGTTATTCCTTAAAATATATTGTTTGAGATTATACCTTTCTGTTTTGAATTCATATCTTTGATTGGTATAGGGAGTACGGTATTTCCTCATTTCTGTGTCACCAAAGAAAAAATAGTTTGCAATTGTCAATAGGATATACCCCCAAATTGTCAATTTTAAGCATAACGTTTTAAGGGTTTTGTGTTAGTTTATGCCAGAAAAAATTTGAATTGATGAATAACACTTTTTGTTAGCTTTTTACATTTCTTGAGGCCTAATTGTTGTATTGACAACATACTCATGCACATTTTTTTCTAAATGACTCAAAATGGGGACATAAAACCAAAAACATTTGTGGTTCCAAAGCATGATCATTACAATTTGCAAAAAATAGGTAATTGCTGTTTACAATCATTTTCACATAAAGGTGGGTCACATGCATGCTTATGAATGTATTCAAACATATAACAGTGAACAATATACCCATGAAGGCAATTATGACCAACACTAAAATTTTGTCATTTATGAATAAATGTAAGAAAAGACCCTTCCAATTCAGAAACTTGATTTACTTAATACAGAAACAACTTTCAATGGATATTCCTTTGAATTATTCAGTATATTATAAAGGACAATTTAGAAACAAACTTGTGAGCAAGGAGTGTTTATAACTTTCTTCTGTTTAGAAAGTTAAACAATTTTAAAGATTTTTTACATTTATATAAAAAGTGTTAGATTGGCAACATATATGAGGACATCATAATGACACTTTGAATAGAAAGTCTTTTGTATTTCTTTTTAACTTTAATACTTGGATTTTTCTTATTGAAAATGATGTACACAAAGTAAATAACAGGAAATTTTCTGTAGATTACAAATTCCATCCTATCCTATCTGTTTAATGAACCGAAAATGTAATATGAGAAAATGTGATTAAATTTAAACAAAAATATAACAAAAAACAGGATGGCATGGCACATCGGAACCACAAAATATACCGGGCTCACTTCCAGCTGAGTTGTGGATCCAACCAATGTCGCTACTGTTGGCAAACAAGACAACAAAACCTACTCCGGATGATTCGGGCATAGTATTCCTTGACTGCGCAAGGGCAAATACCCATTTTCTCATTGAGTCAGGCACTACCTCCTGCCACGGAAATGTTATCCTTATAAGCCTCTTCGATTCTTTTGGCTATCATCTCATCGCTAAGTGATGCGATAACCTTTCAGTGTAGTCATTCTGGTAAGATAAAAGATATTAAAAATGCATATAACATTGTTTTAATGTTGAACATGGTTGACAAGCTTAGGTTAGAGAGTCTTTAAGTCGCCTCAAAATTGAAATAATGTAGCAATTTATCCGTTGTGATATTCGCACTGGCGCACCCACACCAGCCTAGAAAATAAGAAAGGGTCCGCTTTTATTTAAAATCAAAAAGAAAGATAGAAACATTTTTTTTAAATGATAATTAATCAGTTAAAAAGGAAAATACCCAGTGTTCCAATGACATCACACAATATGTGCTAATTTCTGAAAACTATACAAACAAATTTTTAAATGGTGTAAAATCCTAACCGTTTTTTTGACTTTTTGCTATTTTGCTGATTGAGTATTTCCATTTTCGAAGCATTTATTAGTTTATGGAGAGAAAAGCCTTTGAGATTCTGAAGGGGCACTCGACCAATTTTTTTCACCTCTTTGTTTCTGATTATATATGAAAAAATAAAAATCCATGGCAATATTCCTTCAAGTTAAAGCACAAATACTAGCTTTACACTTGTTATTTTAATTGAAAGCAGAGACATTTTAAAATCTGGTATACTGCGGCGGTGGAACTCAAATGTAGGGCCCAAATGTTAATGAAAATGGCCCAAATTGCTTTAAAATGGTCCAAATTTGCTTCAAAATTGCAAAAAGGTCTTTTAGAATCCCACAAATGTGGCTAAATAAGGCTGCAATTATGTTAGTTGAGTCTTACAAGTTGAATGTCTGTGGTTGTCGGAATAAGTTAAGTACATACTTTTGTAAAACCATGGAAATATTTTTTTTTCATCAAGAAACAAGTCTCTTTCAGTAATGGCATTCCTACAAGTAGTTATCGCACAAAACAATTTTTCTTGCTTGCATGAAAGTGACTATTGTTGCAAGTCTATAAAATAATGCTTACCAGTCAACCAAAAGCAACACGGCTTACGGTTGCAATAGCTAATGACCTTTTTTTTAAGGGAGGGAGGGAGAAAGGGAGGGGGTCTTCAAAATTTTCCTCTTGAACCCCCCTTGTCCCTCCCCTCCCACTCCATATTCCCTCCCCTCCCACTCCATATCCCCTCCCACTCCATATCCCCTCCCACTCCATATTCCCTCCCCTCCCACTCCATATCCCCTCCCCTCCCCTCCCCTCCCACTCCATATCCCTCCCCTCCCTCCCACTCCATATCCCCCTCCCCCCCCTCCCACTCCATATTTCCTCACCCTCCCCTTCCTCCCCTCCCCTCACCCTTCCACCCCTAAAACCTACCAAAAAAATGTCTGGTAATGTTCCCATTATTTAATGTTTAAGTTATAACTATATTGAGGATAATCTCTTTTAATTTTTTCATACTGGACTCAAGTTTATTACTAAATGGTGTAAATAAGTATAATGATACAAAAAATATGCGTTTATGATTGTAGAATAGTTAAAAAATATTCTTATTCTTCATTTTTGGTTCCGATGCCTATACGGTCCCCTTGGCGTGTGTGGGTGGGTGACTGTGTATGGGTGTGTATTTATGTGACTAGCTTGTTCTCACACTATCGCATGAACCGTACACGTACTGCAGGCATGTCATGTTTGGTATACAGGATGCTTAGTATATTGAGTACAAAATACCTATTGTTTTTGGTGGTGATGTCACGCATATTAAAGAGTGGGCGGGGCTTATTGCATTTAAAAAAAAATAGATTCTTGCAATATCTCGTGAACCCTACACTACATACATGCCATATTTTGCATACAGCATTATGTTCAGTACAAAATTTGGAACTTCGCTCGTTTTCACAATATCTCATGAAACCTATTTTGCAGACATGTCATATTTGTAACAGGATGCTTATGTTGAGTACAAGATCCTGTTGATGTTGGTGATGATATTACGCATATTAATGAGTGGGCGGGACTTAATGTAAAATTTGGGAAAAGCTCGTTCTCACAATATTACATGAAGCATGCACTACAGACTTGTTATAATTGGTATATTGCGGGATGGTTATATTGAGTGCAAGGTCTCTATTGTTTTTGGTGATGCATATTAATATGTGGGCGGGGCTTAATGTAACAAAAATGGAAATAGCACATTCTCGCATACCTCATGAACCCTACACTGCAGACATGTCATATTTTGCATACAGGATGTTTATGTTGAGTACAATATCCCTATTAATTTTGACAATGATTTTACTCTAATAATGAGTGGGCGGGGCTTAATGTAAACATTTTGAAATGCTTAAATTTTAACAACCGTTTGTCCATTTTGTTTCATATTTGGAATAGTGTTACTCTCATGTGTACATGTTGAAGCTCATTAATATGCATTGTGGGAGGGACTTAATGTACATAGAAATAGAATGCATCAGAACCACATAACTGTTGGTTCTGGTTTTCATATATAATAGAGAACATTTTACAAGCTTAGAGCTGAAAAAATTATGTTAATACCTTGATCCGTTTAGAAGTTTTAAAGATATATTTTATATATTTCTATATATATTTCTATATATATATTTCTATATATATATATATATATATATATATATATATATATATATTTATATATATATATATATATATATATATATATATATATATATATATATATATATATATACATATTTATATCTATATATGTATATATATATATATACATATTTATATCTATATATGTATATATGTATATATATATATATATATATATATATATATATATATATATATATATATATATATATATATATATATATATATATATATATATATATATATATATATATATATATATATATATATATATATATATATATATATATATATATATATATATATATATATATATATATATATATATATATATATATATATATATATATATATATATATATATATATATATATATATATATATATATATATATATATATATATATATATATATATATATATATATATATATATATATATATTTATATATATATATATATATATATATATATATATATATATATATATATATATATATATACATATACATATATATATATACATATATATATATATATATATATATATATATATATATATATATATACATATATATATATATATATATATATATATATATATATATATATATATATATATATATATATATATATATATATATATATATATATATATATATATATATATATATATACATATATATATATATATATGTATATATATATATATATATATATGTATATATATATATATATATATATATATATATATATATACATATATATATATATATGCATATATATATATGTATATATATATACATATATATATATATATATATATATACATATATGTATATATATATATATAAATTATAATTTGCTCGGAATAATGAAGATTTTTTTCATTTTTGAAAATATCAATGGCAAAAACAAACAAAAGTCTGATGTTTAACTGTCTTCAAAACGACCGAACCAAGCGGATGTGTGAGGGGTATCATACCCCCTCTTTCCATCCCCACCCCAATAAAAGGATTGGTCCTCGGGCAATTTCAGTTTTCGTCGAGGAAATCTAGTCTTATGTCGGGTAAATGTAGGTTTTGGTAGTGCACTGAAATTACAACTCCCCCCTCCCGCATCTCGATTTTGGGTTGATTACTTTTTGGGGGCATTGCTCGTCGAGTTACACCACTCCAAACATGCATGTCATGCTTCTACCTAGGACTGCCACCAGGGGGCGTAAGGCCAGCTTCTGGAGCCCATCCGTTACAAGGGTTTCGTGCTCCCGATTACATGCTTCACAGGCCATGACTCTGCGGACTCTGATCCACCCATTTTTTTTATACATTTTTGTATGGGGACTGAGGGCCTATAATTAACGTGTAAAGCAAACAAATAAGCATTATTCAATTTTTTTCATTTGTGTTAAAGAAAGTGAAATGTTGAATTTGTGTAGGCCTGTTAAAATGTTTTTATTTGTTGTCAATCTTCGTAAAGTAGTTTGTGATTTATATTGCAGATTAATATGGAAACAAAATGTCATGATTACTTTACATGTAACATATTTTTTCTATAAATATTCAAGGTTTGAAGAACTTTGGGAAAATCATTTTACGATTTTAATCTTTAGACATTTTCCTATTTGTACTTTTATACTTCTTTTAAAGTAATTTTCATAAAGTAATGAAGTATTTATTTTGTTTCCTAATCTGTTACTTAAGGAGCGCACTTCGTAACCACCCTCAAGACCATATCCACGCCCTCTCCCCTCCTTCATTGGCAGGCAGGCACGTATCCAAGTGGGAGCTGTGGCTCCCCCCCTCCCCACCCCCTCCTTTTGCTGAATGTCGATTATTAATTTTTTTTAAGGGGGCGTTTTGTTTATTTATTGCAACGGTTGTGCCTCTGAGCTTTCTATGGGTGGAAATTATTTTTTAAAGAGGTTGGCTGCCCTTCCTCTCCCACTTCCCCCCCTCCCCTTCCCGCCCCTCCCCTTCCCGCCCCTTCCCCCCTCCCGTCCCTCCCTTCCCCCCCTCCCCTTCCCGCCCCTCCCCTTCCCCCTTTAAAATTTCTCCTAGGTCGGGCGTGGACTCCGGCAACCTGCAGCCAACTGGCATAACTTAATGGTGACTGTTTTTGAAATTAGTGTTTTAATTATTGAAAATGTTACTTAATATACATTTCTCGGATACATTTCACAATCAACTTTTTAGATTTAACTGAATTGGATAATGTAAATCATTTACTTACACTCCGACATTTTCTTAAATCCAAATAAACAAACCTAAGTAGGCCCATTTAACTTGATTTCTAAACGGGTTTGGAACTAAGTGTTTGGCTGTTTCAGATTGGAAATATCCCGCTGCTTCACATTTAACTGTTTAAAGGCAGACAGCCTTTGTCTGCCTGCATATTCGATTACGGCGTTTGCTCTTTTGATGTTTCTTGGAATAGTTATGAAGCTAGATTACTTGCGACAATACAGGAAAGGATGTTTTGTTTTTAAAATACGGGGAACTTTGGGTAATGGGACGTTTTAAATGGATACCAAACCACACATGCAACGTAACACTGCCAGAAGTTGTTAACGGAATATTCCCGTGTATTTTTATTTTTAGTTCAACATCCCTATAAGGCTGTAAGGATGGATTTGAGCTCATGCGATGACTAACTTAAGAGCCTGCAGGTTCTCGCCTGGATACGTTCGGATTTTTACAGCATTTATCATATCCTAAGCGGGTTTTTTTGTTGATATTTTGTTGTGTTGCAGAGTTTGCCTTAAATAGATCGATATGTTGATGCAATTGTTGCGTAGTTTTAACGTATTCTGCATTCCAAAATTCACTAAAAATGTTTCAAATGCTCAGATTTCACTCGGCGCAATCTGAAGGAATTGAGCATATATAATAGCATTGGTTCGGGGATATCTCCAATTAAAATAAAGCTATATTTTCATTGGCTGGAGCGTCAAAATACTATCTGGCACATATTCTAATCGGGCTTGATATCCTGTTTGGGACTTCTTCCAATGTGTAATCCAACTGGGGTATAACGTTTGTAGTTGATAGCTCATTTGGACTATAAACTGGGTTTAAAAAACCTATTAAAAGTTTAGACATGGAGGTACCACTCTAAAGTGGTACCTCCATGGTTTAGTTATTTCGACCATATAATGAGATTGAATCTATGGCTGTAAAATCACCAGCGTTAATAACTCACTGATATAAAACACTTTTACAATCAGCAGTCACTCCCTGTCGCATTAGACGCATGACCTGCCTTGCAGTAATCTTATCCACAATCAGACAACTGTTTTTCTGTTTGCAAGGCTACATACTGTATTACTGTTACTTATGCATAAATGCAGCCTGAGTGCTTTTTTAAAGAAATTCTTAGTGGTGGAGAAGGGAATTTACCTGGCCCCCCCACCAGGTAAATTTTGCTTTCTTTTCAGAAATTTTGCTTCATTTCTGGACAATTTTCTCGATTTTCAGAACATTTTTGTGAATTTATCTTTCATTTCCGGAAAATTTTGCTCATTTTCGGGAACTGTTTGGCCAGTTTGGGGGTAATTTTCCTCAGTCCTGAACAATTTTCTTTGATTTTCAGAACATTTTCGTAAAAATTTCTTTTATTTTCAGGTAGGCCGACTATTTCTTAATTTCCTGGATTTTTTTTTTTAATTATCGGAAAATTTCGCTAACGGGAAAATTTGCTCATTTTCAAAACATTTTGCTTATTTCCGGATCATTTTGCTCACTTTCGGAAATTTTTTGGCCAATTCTGAGGTAATTTCTTTCATTTCCTGACAAATTCCTTCGATTATTGGAAAATTTCCTTCCATTTTCGGAGAAATCACCGTTATATGATATGTGATGGGTTAAAGGATTCAGGGGTCAAGTGAATCCATCTTATGAGATGAGAGGGTTTCAAATGAAAGTTTAAAGATCGTTTTAGTTATATTTTGTTATAATGATTGCCACTTGGAAAGTTGGAAGTGTATTTGTGGGATGCTATTAGGCCTAGATACTTATATTGATTAATTGTGATTCATTAATTGCAATAATTGATCATTTGCTCAAAATGGCTAATACATTAGCAATAGTTAAAATCATGTCTTATTGCAAGGATGTAAATCCATCATGATTTTATACAAAAGTATTTTGCTGTTGGTATGTCTGTAATATGATTTCTATTTTACTAAAAAGCAAACATTGGCAATAAAATTTGCATCATATTGATGTTGAGGCTTAGCTATTTTAGGCTTACATGAAAAACAGTTTTCACAAATTCAAACAATATTAAAGCTTTCATACGCAGTGGGGCAATTAGAGTCCTGATGGCTTGTAGGGATTTTGGCCTCTGCAGCGATGTCGGAACCACTGCGGCAAGGAGGGAGGGGGAATTTCCCCTGGCTTAAGAGTAAGGGGGCAGAAGGAGCCCTTTTGAAATTGTATGGACGGGGGCAGGAGGTGCCGTTTGAAAGTTGTGGGTGGACCGGTCTGGATCCTGGATGCGCCCTTTTGAAACGTATTTAAAGTTATTCTAGGTCATTCTTGAAGCTTGAAAACAAATAGAAATCCACTCACTCGCAAATACTACATAATACATAGAGTATTTAGTATTTAATACAATTAGTATTCATTAGACATTATTAAAGCATATTATTTTACCGGGGGCATCGACACCGAAAACCGTAGTGGGAGGACGTATGCCCCTAATAATTTTCTAAGCAACAATTTTCAAAAGAAGCCTTTACTTGTTCGCCCAATAGGTAATTTTTAACATTGGTCCTCGCTCCCCAATCTTTGAACCCATAGGCGGAATTTGCCTACCGAAAGTGTGGGAAAGTCAAAAGCAAAAAGTGTCAACTGATAAAAGTGGCCTTTTAAAAAGAAAAGTTTCCCTCAATTACTGTCAAAAAACGCACATGAGCTTGGTTGTCTGCTCTCTTTGCTTCCCCGAGTTCCTTCCGACACCTCTGGCGCTTTGGCCCAGGGCCTGTAAGGTTTACCCACCCTTCCGGGCATTCCCAACCTTTTGTTGCGCCACTGCTAATCAAACTTGTATTCCTTTCCTAACAACCTAAGCCTACGTAATGTAACTCCCCTCTAATAAAAACAAGTTGTATACCCACCTCAAAAACATATATTGAGCTACTACATCATTTATGTTCTAGCATCACAATGATATTAAAGCTCCCTCTTGAATTTCCCCCCAAAATAAACATCAAACATGTAATTCTTTCCTAACAACCACAGCTTATTCGAAATAACAACCAACCAACCAACAAAAAAAAGGGTTGTAACCGTCCACAAAATATGTTGAGCTACTACATCATTGATGTTCTAGTTTCATACATGATAGAGAAAAAGTTTAGAAACAGAGTGGTGAACAAATTATGTTAATATCTTATTCCATTCAAAAGTAATAACAATTTAAAAAGTAGGAAATCATTGATAAAAACATGACCTTCAGCTTGATGATTCATATCATCACATTCATGCAAATTCTTGTACTTTTCTTTATATATTTAAACCCATTTTTTTGCATTATCAAACAACTTTTTGAATTAATTGTAGAGAGGCTGAAATGTATAATTGATCCAAAAAAAAACAATTTATATTTTTCTGGTATAACAGTTTTAATAAGAAAAACATTCAAGTCATTTTTAAACAGAAAAACAACTTTTTAAAATAATTGTAGAGATAGGGTGAAATGTATAATTGATAAAGAAAAACAATTTATATTTTTTCTGGTATATCAGTTTTAATAAGAAAAACATTCAAGTCATTCTTTAAACAGAAAAACAAAAGATTCAATAAAATGTGATAATATGACATCACAGATGTTGCCAGAAAACAACGTGTTGTCCAAAATAAAAAATCTTTTAAAATTTCATAACTTCATAACAAAACAAGACATTAACATAGTTTTTCACCTCAATGTTTCTAAAAAAAAAAAAAAATGAAAATATCAATAAATTTATTAGAATATTCCTTGAATAACTTCATTTATGCCTTTGAATTGTAAATTCATAGTTTCTATAGAATCTGCGAAATTTTTCTTAAGAATTTTAAGCAATGAATATGTTTAATCAAAATTCACAAAACGAAACGCTTTGCATGAAAAATAAACAAATAGATCAAACTAATCAGATACCTAAAGCTCTCCTCAATGAAAACCTTAAAAATCGAAAAGCGAAAGCACAACAGGCACGTAGCCAGGTGAGCTGTTGGAAGCGGCGCCCCAATGATGAATATAAAAAAATTGGGAGGGCGTAAAATTACATGAAATGAAAAATAGATCATAGACAATAACTATGGCGACAGTTATTTTTGATTTTCAACTCACCTTAAATCCCCTTCCCCCTCCTCCCCCTGCCCCTTCCTCGCTTTTCAGGTTTTGACCAAATATTTCAATTTTTTGCTTTTCAAAAATTTTGACTATAATGGCGCCCCCTGTATATTATGGCTACATGCCTGAAGCATAAGTTATGTGCACATTCAAATTTTAATGTCCCCGCTTTTTTGCTACCATGCGCCTCCATTTTTTACAAACACGTCCCCTTCCTGTGTTGGCGAGATTAATCTAGTTTGAGCGCTAATTGAAAAAGTATCAAAAAGGTACACATTAACATTAAAGTTTGTTTGTGTTTTTAGGGTTCGGTCGAAATATTGAAGTGCAAATGAATTAGTTGTTTAAATATCGGGATGTAAACATGAGTTGTTTATTTCAAATTAAACCTTAAAAGTTGATTGTGATAAAGAAATGTCCAAGCGTGAATCATTGTGTAATAAGTAACATTTTTTACATTGTTCGTAATTCTGTCATTTAAATGATGCAATATAACTTTTCAGTAAACTTAAGAAATGTTTTCACATTGATATTATTTGAATGATGTAATATTCCCTTAAAGTTATGCGAGATGAATATAAATATATAATATTTCTTTGAAAGGAATATTCCTATGGATTTTCGTTTTTTCATATAGAAAAATGGTTTTGGACAAAACATGGCAAATTGGCAACATCTGTGATGTCATATCATCAATTTCATTTCTAAAATATATATTTTTTTTCTTTGAATCTTTAATTTTTTATCCAAATTGTAATGTTGCTGAAAAAAAGAAAAGAAAATGTTTTTTTTTTAGTAAACTGATTGGACCCGGGTGGGGTACCATGCAAACAGTGGGTTACAACATAATAACACTGATAAATTATTTGATATTGAATTAGTTATGCCATTTTTTGCTAAATAAATTGCCAAAAAACAGTCACCTACAAATAAGAAGTTTATTTAGATTTTTTTATTATCCAAGTTCCTGAAATTCAGATTTGTTTTTGAACAACATCCCTATGTATACAACGTATCACATAATTCCATTTTCATTAACCTCTTAATAAAACACCTTAAATTTACATTCAGAACGAAATAAAAAATGATACAAATAAATACAGCTGTAATCTTTGTTAAAATCTAAATGTACATGCCGATTTTTATGGCTGTAGGTCTCGGGTCCCTATTATTACTCTATTAGATATTCTTGAATATAAATGAATATAACATGTATTATCTAATATTTTACTTCTTTTTTCTGTTACTGTTTCTAAATGTGGTACGCTTGAGTGGGGTTTACCTTTTCGTGCTGAAATTAGTCTTGAACTCGCGAAAATATTAGTTTACACTCAATAGGCCTATATGACTAGGATTAAAGATTACAGGTGTGTCCATAGTACAGGCCAAAACTTTGTAATTTAATTTTGATTCAAATTTTGAAAGTTATTTAAAGTTTTTCAAATTGGTTTATCTTAAAAAGAAATATTTAAATATAACTTACTTTATGTCACAACATAACAGTGTTGAAGTTCGTCTGAAATATTTCGCCCAGTTTGCTGCTATCAGTCCTTGTAAAATCCAAAATTAAAACTTGCTAATCAAACTTATAAATTTCCTTTGACTTAATATTTTCGAAAGTATAAATGATGTAAGCTGCGTGATAATTGAAAGTTAAATCTGACAATGTGACTCCAATTAACTGATATTCCATTTCTTTTGATCTTTTAAAATTTGGTCGTGCTTTTTAATGATTACGTAATTTATGTTACTTGGTTTGGTTCTCTTTTCTTATTTGCTGATATGCATATGTGTGCAGTTTTAGACAAAGAGAGCATGGCCTAAATCTATGTAATAGATATTTATGTATAGAAGATGTATATAGGCATGCTTTCAGTGAATAAATGTTTTATCCATGCTGTTAGGCATGTGCACAGTTTTACACAAAAGAGACGTGAAGTAGATATACGTAACAGATAACTATGTATAGAACATGTATATGGGCATGCTTTTAGTGAAGAAATGTTTAATCCTCATTAATGAGATTAAATGAGATGTAACCTACAGCATGTTTGAAGTTGTATAATGAATATTCATCACATTTATTAGAATTAAATTTGAATACCTAAATACTATGACATCTAGTAGTGTTGTCTAAATTTAAATGATAATGTATTTTATGCTATACTTGATTACAATATATTAACAGTAGCGGCACCATGGGAAGGGGGGAAGGGGTGGCACCCCACACTTTTATTCGAAATCGATTTTCGATGCTGCTAGAGGGGGAGGAGGGGGCAGGGATTGTTTTAACATACATATATTTTTTGGGGGAGGGGCTGGCTATAATATTTGTAGGGGGAAAAGTCCCCTCCCCCTTCTTAGACATGCCACTGCTTTCTTTATTATTATCTACACAAAAAAATAAATGCTAAGACAGCCCTTTTTAAAGGGTAATCTTGTAAAACTTCAACTGTAAAACTTAGTGACATTGGGTAGATGGGCGATATTCGATAATACCGTTTTGTCGAACAAATTTAGGGGTCGCCCCACCAGAAATTCTTAGTTACGCCACTGAGTTGAAAAATATTTAGTAAGGGACATTTTCTACCATTTTTATTTAACTATGATCCGAAAAATCCTGATATTATTTACTTTATCATTCTAATTAAATTTTCCCTCAAAAAGATGCTAAAAAGTCATAATTAATATTTAATTTGACAGAAGTTGTAGAACTAAAGGGAAAAAGTTAGTCATGTATACAAAAATATGAACAAAAGAAAGAAAAATAGATGAAAAATTAGAGTGTTAACTCATGCATGATAATATACAAAGTGCAGTGCCTCATCCACTGTGCTATCATAGATATGGACCCAATACATTAATTCTATCTGATAGTCATGGTAGTATAGATGATAAATACTGCATATGAACTTTTGTTAATATTTCGACCAGTTAGAAAATTGTAATCATTGGGTGACCGAGACAAATCTCGCTATACCGTCGAACATGTCATAATTGTTTTTTTATTTGTTTTTTTGGGGAAGGGGAGGAAGGGGAGGAAGGGGAGGGGGAAGGGGAATTAAACAACATTTGTACGCAAACAATATAAATTGCATATCAATGCTATATTTTTGATAATGAATATATTTTTTGGGGTTGATACTTGGTTAGGTAAAAGAATATTCCCATGGATTTTCATTTTTTCATATATGATAGAGAAAATTTGTAGAAACAAAGTCATAAAAAAAAAAAAATTATGTTAATATTCTATTCCGTTTAAAAGTTATAACAATCTAAATGGTAGAAATATGTTTGTAAAAACACCCTGTATAGTCCTTCAGCTTGGTTATGTCATCAAAGCAATTCCAGCACAGTTCTTATGTATTACTTATAAATTTCATTTTTTACATTATCA
Organism: Chiridota heheva; assembly: GCA_020152595.1. Lineage (NCBI taxonomy): Eukaryota > Metazoa > Echinodermata > Holothuroidea > Apodida > Chiridotidae > Chiridota > Chiridota heheva. The sequence goes on from JAIGNY010000904.1 coordinate 757,262, forward strand.
AACAGCATCTTTGGTTCAATATAGACATAAGGTGGAATATATAATTTACAAGAAAGCATTTTGTTTTTTCTTGGTGTACATCACATTTACAATAATAAAAAAATCTAAATCATTTTTAAAGAAATACAAAAGACAGTTTTGTTGAAATTGTCTCTATGACATCACAGATGTTGCCAATCAGCCTTTTTTTCAAAATAAAAAACACTTTTAAAATTTCTTAACTTTGATATATATATATATATATATATATATATATATATATATATATATATATATATATATATATATATATATATATATATATATATATATATATATATATATATATATATATATATATATATATATATATATATATATATATATATTAATTTTGATTTAAAAGGGCACTTGCTATATGGCTTAAAATATTAGGGGTAATATATTACTGACGTTTTGGTTTAAAAAAACGGGGACATTAAAGTAACAAAAAACGGGGCGTTATTGTAGAGGGACGTTTAAACTGGATACCCACCGTCTGGGGCGTATCTTGACTTTAAGTGCAGGGGGAGGGTCTAAGTACATTTGCCCGACAAAAATGTGCTTTTACAAGACTTTATTTATAAACGATACATGCAACTACAATCATTTAATAACATAATTAGAAACACACCCTCTTCACCCCATTATCTGATAATCTATTAAACTCAAACTATGTGAAAATAAGAATAGTTGTAGGGAAAGAGGCTTGAAAAGAAATACTATAGAAGTGGTCTTTCGGGGGGTGGGTGGAAAACACCAAAAGTTTTCCCTCTTACATCTGATTCCTCCATTCAGGGGCATCGTGAAACAACTTTGGGAGGAGGGGAGGGTGGGGGTTGAAGAGCAAAATTTAACTTCATCAATTTCACAATCTCCTGAAAAAATATTGATAGCCTATGCTATATTTTAAATGAAAAGGGCAATTTTAACCCAATTAGGTTAATTTAACCAAATTTTGGACCCTTTAGTAGGGGGGGGGGGGGAATTTTGGGTCACAAAACAGCTTTCACATTTCGCCTGGAACACGAGTTGTTGATATTGTTACTTTTTTTGTATTTTCTGAAAAAAGTTGGACATTTTTGACCATGCACCACCCCACCCCTCATAGGTCTATCACTGTTTATAAGGACCCCCCTTGTTAAGTATTTAGAAAACCACTGTGAAAGGGCACCTACCAAAATAAGTTAGAAAATTGTCAATTTGCAGCCATTCTCATCTACATAGCAAGCAACTTGCACTTCAACATGATCTGCAGTCAGTGGCAAAGCCACGAGGGTGAACAATGAGGGTGGGGCAGGGTAAGGAACACCCATTTTTCACAGGAAATCTTTCAAAATTAGGATAATCTTTGTTTGTATATTTTTTTGCTTTTCAAAATTGTCCTCAGAATTGGGCTAAATTTGAACACTTCATCTTGGGAGGGGGTCTAGGCAGTGGCGTAACTAAGGAAGGAGGGGGGAGACAGCCATCTCCAGCCCTATAAGGGGGCCTGTACAAATATATACCATAGGGGTCCCACAGGCCCCACTCACCTCGCCTCGGCCCTAGCTACGCCACTGGGTCTAGGACCCCTCAAGGACTGAGTAAAATGTTGGGGAAACAATTAGTACAAGTGATGTAGTCAGAGGGTTGTGCTGTGTCTCCTGGTCACCATCTGTCAATGTGGTGATATTTTTCCTATATATGTGCTTGAAGATAATCTAAATGATCCGAGGTACTTCAGAAATTCCAAACAGAAATTAGCTTTTTCAGTCACTTCAAATTTTCCACTTCATCATCGCGTTGCAGCAAATACCGTCCACTCTGTGTGAATGAACAGTTTTCAGGAAAGGCTGCGTGTTTAAAGGACTATGGACATGTAGAGACAACATGGGCTTAATTCGTTTAAAATATGATATTAACCAATAAAACCGCAAAAAATTCCATCAAAACTGGTTCGAAATTGACCAATTTACAGCATTTTTAGCTGTTATTGCACAATCATCCGTGACATCAATGGGGGAAGGATCTTTCGTCACCTTTGTAAAACCATTGTTTTTAATTCTTCTGTTAATTGTGTTTGAAATATAGCATTGGACTTGGGGCTAAATTTTTGGGGAGGATATTGGTCATACCCTTTAACATAATGTATCTGAATTTTTTTTATATTAAATTCACAAGTAGCTGATTTCGAAAAATAGAATTTCAATAATTACATAAAGATTTAATGTGTTCTTCTTCCTATAGCACACATTCTGCACAAATTAACAAATCTTGAAACTTTGTTTGGTCATAACATGAAAACCAAATAAGCTTTTCACAAATTCTAAAACCTATTCCACTTAGATTTTCATGCTCTTTTACATATCTTAAATCTGCTAGATGTCCATAATCCTTTAATACTTAATTAAAGTCTTAACTGAAGCTTTACAGGAGTGGTATTACCCAATAACTCATGGAATGTGGGAACACCACAGTACTAGTCCCCAACCCAATGAGGATATCTAACCCAAGATAGGAATTTCTCATTTTTAAGGGGAAATATCTCTGCAAGAGTCATAGATCTATATTGGAATGAAAGGCAACTTCTAACACAATGTGATTTTCCCCCCGCCGTGGAAAATCTGCCTCACATTTTTCTCAAAAATCATTGTAGCACCTTTTGTTTAAATCACATAAAATTCTACAACCGATGGTACATTACTATTTTCTCTCATATATACTCAAAGTTGCCTGCCGAGGAAAAGTGACCAATACACAGATCTGACAAACGATTGACGAATCTGACCTTTTCAAAGATTTTCACAAGATGGGCCATGAAAAATGAGATTTTTGCAAACTGTACCGAAACTGAAAATGCTCGGATCCCAATTAAACACGAAATATAATGTATGGTACGTCATCTGATCTCAAGTTTAGGTGACGAACAATCAAAATGCCGTAGTATGAGCAATTTCAATTTCCGGATTCGTTTGTACATAGTTGGTTTCACAAATGCTGAAATGCTCAATTCGAACTTGCGGGTCAAGTGCCCAGAAATTTATAATATCGCTAGGGCCTATACTGCGAGGTCATGTTTCCAACTGATAAGGAGCATATATTACCAATACTTAAAGAGCTGCACTGGTTACCAGTCTACTACAGAATCCAGTTCAAGATACTCTTACTTGTTTACAAATAATTCTATGGCCTTTTTGGAATAAGCATCCATGTATCTTCGCCTTTGAAGGCCTAAAAATGGACAGAATTTGAAGCACTTGACATGGTGCAAAATATCTGTAGAGTGAGCCAATGGAGACCATCGGCCATCCCTGCCTACTGGTAGCAGTGGCCAAAGGAGGAATGGGGAGGGGCGTACCCACGGGGAATAGCCACGGGGGAGGGGAGGACCCCACACACACAACACTTTTTCAATAAAATTTTCAAAAATTAGGATAAACTTTGCTTTTTATCTTTAAAAAAACAGAATTACCCTCAGAAGGTTTAATTTGAACACAGCCTTATTTATGGGAGGGGGTCTAGAACTTTCTCGGGCTCACTCAACTCACTTTGTTAATGATTTGAACACAGCGTTATGGGAGGGGGTCTAGAACCTTCTCGGGTTCACTCACTTTGTTAATGATTTGAACAGTGTTATGGTAGGGGGTCTAGAACTTTCTTGGGCTCACTCACTTTGTTAATGATTTGAACTCAGCATTATGGGAGGGGGTCTAGAACCTTCTCGACTCACTCACTTTGTTAATAATTTGAACAGTGTTATGGGAGGGGGTCTAGAACCTTCTCAGCTCACTCACTTTGTTAATGATTTGAACACAGCGTTATGGGAAGGGGGTATAGAAGCTTCTTAGGCTCACTCACTTTGTTAATGATTTGAACACAGCGTTATGGGAGGGGTCTAGAACCTTCTCAAGCTCACTCACTTTGTTAATGATTTTAACACAGCGTTATGGGAGGGGGTCTAGAACCTTCTCGGGCTCACTCACTTTTTTAATGATTTGAACACAGCGTTATGGGAGGTCTAGAGCCTTCTCGGGCTCACTCACTTTGTAAATGATTTGAACACAGCGTTATGGGAGGGGGTCTAGAACCTTCTCGGGCTCACTCACTTTGTTAATGCTGGCTACGCCACTGCCTGGTAGTTTCACCACAGACTCATTAGAATGTTCAAATTCCTATAGTTGGATTATGTATATTGTACATTAATGGTATTGAATTACAAATGCTGCTTGTTTTTAATGTGATATGTATTCATAGTAATGTGCTTAGTAACTTTATTTTGTACGATTTTAATTCGCAGTTTCCTGTATGTTTACGTTGAAGTTTATTCAAGATTGTATTTTAGAATTTTAATTACTATTGTTGTTTAAGAGTTGATCTAACCAAATGCAGACAATTCTGAAATAAAATGCTTTGTGTATGAATTAATATTATCTTGAAATTATATATGTAATAAAGAGTATATCTTTTCATTTATTAATTTCATATAAGTCATATATAACATTAATCCTGATGATTATCGTTGACAAAATTCATATTTTATATTGATACATGTTATCTTACAAAGGGTGATCCCCTTGCCTTATCTTTAAATCGAATTTGCAATCAGTTACCTTTCTCTTCTATTGTTATTTTCTGTTAAAACATCGTGATACAAAAGTGCATGAGAAACGGTTTTGCAAGGAATGACATTAGTTAGAATTAATTAAACTATAATCTATAACTATATCTCTAACCAGAGAATTCCTAATCCATAGATAACCAACAAATCCCCTGACGTCACCACACTATACCAAATAATCTTCTTTCACTTATCCTTTATTCCACCATACTTCTTTAAAGAGGAACTGCCAAGAAAACGAGGATGTTATTCCCCTCTTCCTCCCTGACACACACAAGATTGTTTGTATTATCGTTGGAAGTGATTTCACTGCCTTGGTGGCAGTCAGTACAAATGGATATGTCAAACAATTCTTTACCCGACAGTACGCTGACAAGAGAGAGGCAATGTATCAACGGACATGGTGCATTTTAACAGCAATATCTCCAAGCAGACAATTAGTCCAGTGAGAAAAATAGGAATAAAACCCGAGAGTTAATAGGAAAGTAAGACAAGAGTTTGTGCACCTACATCAGCATCACAGGGTGTGGAAATACAACTAATTGCCTGTCAAGGAGGCTTAGTTGAACAAAAGAGACGCTGCTATTGAGATTTTTTCTTTCTTCTTTTTACCATAGGGGGGTTGGGGTAGGAAACTGCAACTGAGGTGTTAATATTAAAGTGTCCTCAACGAACAAGTGATTGGAGGTTTGTTACAGTTTAAATTGTCATAACAGGACACCTTCTTCTAAACATTTGTGGTAGAAGATAAAATATCATAGGGGAGTCGGGGTAGGAAACTGCAACTGAGGTGTTAATATTAAAGTGTTCTCAACGAACAAATGATAGGAGGTTTGTTACAGTTTAAATTGTCATAACAGGACACCTTCTTCTGAACATTTGTGGTAGAAGATACAAAATAAATAAAATTTAGAAAGGAGGTATTCAACTACTGACATCAAATTTGCAAATTTTGTTAATTAGGCCTGAAAATTTAAAAACCTACAAGCTGGTCAATTTTCATTTCTTTCTTTTGTGTTATTTTCAACAGATGTTGTTAAGTGGGCACTAAAAAGATTTTCAATAAATTTTACAACAATTAAGCTCAAGTTTTCTCTGACTGTCACCATTCTTTTCACGGTTACAGAGATAAGAAAATCAGAGGGAAGGATCATTTTGCAATAATTGTAGCAAATGCGACATTAAGTAATTTTGGTCTGAAACTGACATCAATCGTTAACTTTCTTAATAATTAAAAGACAAAAAACACAATTTAGCACAACAATAAAGCCTTTTTACAATAGCAATTTTTATTACTTTTTGGGATAGCTCAAGAAATAAAAATGATTACTACAACATATAATCAGCATACTGAAAATAATTTGAATTTGACTCTTAAATAGAACAATTTTTCTATTGCAAATCTTTCAGATTGCAAGTGGACAGGTGTTACATTCTCAATAAATTATTCCACAATTAGATGGCATTCGCAGCAACCTACTTCTCTTTTCTGGTGAATCAAAATATCAACAAGTTGCTGCACCCTGAAAACACAAAATAAAGCAATCAGTAATCTATTCAGAAATGAAAAACAACATCCAACTTTGGGCATTTCAATCCCATCACTGAAAAACATGAAACTACCTTTCTGTCAATCCCACAAGGGTTTTCAGACCAGTAAATTCTTAACCAGTCTACATTCATTCATTACCTTATCATTCTACATAGTATAATATAGTTTCTGCCGCAAGTTCAATTCTTCAAAAGATCAAATTTACACTGGAAAATAGTCCCCTACATACAGATTTAATTTACAAAGAAGCAAAAAAAGGATATAGCTGGTTGAAAAAAGGAAACTTGCACCAGTGCATGCAGTGTCAGTAAAACCTAGATTACTTTCAAGAAACTTGGATTATTTTCAAACAAATATACACTCTTCTAGTGACATTAATAGTCATCTACATATGTCCAACTAAACATGACACATATTTGTTCTCAATTATAACCTCACTATCATGCATCTCACCACAATGCAGTCTAACATTACAGCTCCAAATAGCACTTAACTAAATGAATTAAACCTTTCAGCCATAATGTGATTCTGCTGCTGTAATATTAGTGGCTCACACTACTGACCACATCAAAACTAATGTTGAATTAGTCTTCACTTGAATTAATGCCGGTCTAATAATTTATGAGTAAAGAAACATTCTTGAATAGAACCACCTTTGCTAAATACATTTGATTCAGGTTTTGTTTCTTCCTGACTTCCACCAACAAATGGACTATGGTGATAATTGCTTGTTACTGTGTCTTGGTGGGAGAGTGTGCTTTCCAGTTTTGTTACTCCACCCAGCAGACACAAATTTCTGGGATGTAAAAGCCCAACCATTTTTGTTACGCCTTCATCAAGAAATTCTGCTTTTTGACGAGCAACAGCCTTGAACTTAATACAAACAATCTTTGCTCACCAGATGATCTTCTTACGAAATACCTAAATTTGTTTGGTACAAGATGAGACTAAATCAAATCTACTGTATTTATTCTAACATCAGAAAAGGGGATTGTGTAAAGATAAAATAAACCACAATCAGGTAATAAATTAACAAAAAAGCTACATAAAAATCATTACCATTAATTGAAAAAGTACCATAGTTATTTTCCTCAAATAAGCAAACCCTCTGTAGGTCCACAACTGTTTCACATGAAATTTGAAGTCACTTTAAGTAGCAGAGGATTAAAGACAGGGTGCAAAAGTTCAGTTATTTGCAGAAGCTTTTTAGCAAATTTGCTGACCATGTATTAATCCAAAGATAACCAAACTCATACACTGACAACACCACACTACCCCAAATGCTTGACTAACAAAATCAGTTGTTTTAGTGTCTTCTTTTACTTATGCTTTCATTCCCCCATCTATCTTTGAAGAGGCACTCATACAAAATGTGTGGATTTCACTCCCCTGACTTGTTTGTATTATCATTAGAAGTGACTACATTGCAATCCTTTGCCCAATGGTACACTGACAGAGAGGCAATGTATCAAATGACATTTCAACAGCAACATTAATTCTTTGTATCTCATCTTCAACTGAACAGTTTTTATTCTTCATTCACAACACTTCAGTATACCCAAATAATGAAGTAACAGCCTGTCTGCCATGTAGTCATCTGTGTGGATAAGACACCATTGCTAGAAACCGATTCCAAGAGTCCAAAAAGATACATGTTAGTCTCACAAGTATTCAGCTGTTGCTTTGCTGTATAGGACGGTATGGTAATAATCTCTAAGATGAATACCCAAGAAAGATTTGCATCACTTTACTCAACAAAACATGACATTAAACATTGGTACAAGTACCAAAAATATACTTCCATTTTCAAATCCAGTTTGAATGTGTTAATTCTTCTAGTTTTAATACACCATTCTTGTTGGCTGCATTGCTGAGGTTGAATATCTTGCTTACAACTCTGTGATTCCAGAAACCTTATGGTAAATTATGGTAAATGCTTTCTACACATCAAAAAACTAAACGATGCAAAGCAGCTTCAATTGAATCTGTGACATAATTAATATAAAAATGTGATCTGCTTGATTTAAAATACAGAATAAATCTGAGAGAATATAAATGACAAGACAATTTGGTCATTAGCATCACCAAAATCAATTAAAAAAGACAAGCACTTTTTAATGAGACTATCAACACACACACAAAATGTCATAACCCACTTAAAATGTTTTAACTATGTACCCCAGTGTACTGATCACAAGAAATAGATACAAATTCTACATCGTGCAAAACTCAAAATAACATTAACGTAAGAAAAAAGTAAAACTGATATCCCAAAAAGTGAACTTAAAATTTCTCTCAACTCAATTTAGTATTGTATTTAATATTTACGAATTAATAGTATGTATAAATGTAACATCCATGTACAATCTCTTACAGGGTTTGAATGCAGATCACATAAATAACAAATGAATGATAAAATATCCCTAATTTCTTTGTAGCATTACCCAAGCTATACAATAATAAAGACAAATGCTTAAACTACTTTTCTTTTTTAGATAGAAGTTTGGAAACCCGCTGGAAGCATCATCAATAACTATGCCACAGAATAGATCATCCTGGATTTCAAACTGCCTATATTTAGGGATTTCATTCCCCTACCTGGAGACAAGTGACATACATGTCAATTGATATCAATCCCTTTGCCAACATCTATGAAACTGATCATCTTAAAGAAATTAGGAATTCGAGTATTCGGTCATCCAGGCATTATGAACATCCCGGACTCTTTGACAGTGAACATGTGCTACGATTTGTGCACAAGTGAACACCATGCTTTTTTCTATGTATGCACGATACATATATTTCAAACTCAAAATGATCTTTTCTACGTTTTTTTTTTCTACATTTGCAACAATTTCCTGCAAAATTACCAAAGCGAACGTAGATATTTAGGCCTCTATAGGTGACCGATTTCACCCTGGCTGTAATGGTTAAAATGCTTTCGTTTTCACAGACAAACTGGTTGTTCAGATTTATGCACGTTCTTGTGAAGTCATCTCGAATACTCGAATACCCAGAATAAGCTCAGAAAAAAAAGAAAAAAAAAACTCCCATTAACCATATTGCAATCCTGATTCCAAACCCCCATCTTATTCCCTTATTGACCATTCTAGTAATACAAGTGTCAGAATCCCGCCCACCATAGATGGAACAAAGATCTACACTTTTGTTTTTTCCTGTACACTTGTTGCACGTAAAATCCATCCTCTGGCAAAATAACTGAAAACTGGTGCTGAAACAGACAATAATACATGCTCCACCTCAGAATGTACTCTCTACCTCAAGAGACAATGAACGTTAATTAATTCCTGGACTGATCATACTTTTTTTGTTAAGTTTGCTTTGTTGGTTTGTACCTCTGTGTTCTTTCAAGTCTTTAAGAGCAGCAACCTCCTTGTTTACCACCCACTGCCGTTGTGCTGGGGTTTATTTTTTGACTATTATCTCCTTGAGCTGGTACACCAGGTCCCATGCGATTTTTAATTTCTGCTGCCATTGTCATGAAGGCCTGTTCCACATTGGTGGCATTTTTGGCGCTTGTTTCAAGGAATGGGATGTCGAGCTGGTCAGCATATTCCTGCAGAACAGAAGATACATATAAACCATCTTACCAAATCAATGTTCTACCTCACTTTAAGAACAATGGATAGTTTTCTATTCAAGCATCTTAAAACTAGATAGAGATGTCATACTGAAAATGGCAAAACTTGACATTTTTTCTATCCCTGCCCATAGGTGGATGGGACAGATTATGTGATGGAAAGAATTCTTAATGATTGACCATATACTTATTAAATTGATTATTTTCCTATCCCTGGTCATAACATGATGGGAAACATAATGTGATGGAAAGAATTATCAATGATTGACAATATACTTATTAAATTGATGATCAATGGCTGCATATAAAGAGGATACTTTCTTCAGATGACAAATTGAAACAAAATAGGAAAACCTTTCAAATGTAGAATAATTTAAAATGTTGAACATAAATTCCTATATTTATGTATCAGTTAAAGACCTTCATACTCACTTTTGCTGTTGTGTAATCTACAACTTTCTTTGTGGTCAGATCACATTTGTTTCCCACTAGTAGTTTGTTTACAGTATCTGAAGCATACCGATCTATTTCTTGTAACCACTGCTTCACATTATTGAAAGATTCCTACAAAAACAAAATAAGACATCGTTATTTAAAGAGGGAGGCTCGTCTCAGTAAAATACGGTAAAAATGGGGGATACTATATTTTGACGTCACTTCCAGTTGTAGAGGCAAGATCCGATCCTCTGTCTCTTCGTACCACACAGTACAACCAGACACTAGCATGTACGTTGTGTGTGCAGAATTACATACACAGCGCATTACGTTACTGTGACGAGAAACTTGTGTTTTTCAAAGCATTTTTGTCAGAAAGCGAAAATGAAATTTTGGTATTATAATACTATAATGATAGTCACCAAATGAAAATTACTGAGAAAGAAAAAGAAGAAGATGAAAGCAAAAGTCAAAATAAACGATTCTACCGGGGCTAAAACTCACGACATGATTTGAAGAAAAAAATTGGTTACAATCCCGCAACCATCTGGGCTAACTCAAGTGGTGACCTCCAGGGTGTTATAAATAACTATATACCTTGCAATACGAGACAACAAATCGCACAGCAAATTTCAACCAATCAAAAAAATTGAAAGGAATTCTAAATATTATGCACATATGACGATATGGCCTCTTTAAGTATTAAGACTGACGTATTAAAGCAATGCAAGTAGAAGATCTATGTACAGACCATACGGACCACACAGGAACATAAGGTATGATCAGCCTCCAAACTGGCAAAAGATTGTAGCAAAGACCGCCTAAATTACATTAATAACTGGTCTGAATACACAAGTGGCCCTCAAAATACACTGACAATCCTTTGACATCAGAGGTGCAACACTGAAATAAATTTGTCATCTGAAATACATGAATGGCTTATATGCAAATCCATTAGAAGGTATCTGTTGTTTGAAATAAAAAAAAAAAAAAGCATGATGAATAACTGCTGAGATTTATCGATAAAATATTTGAAAATAATGAAATTGTTTAGATTTACGACCTTTAATCTAATACTGATATGACGGATCTTAAGAAATGTGTGAGCTTAAAATGTGAGCATGCAAGATAGTTGCTACAGCAACTTAGCCAGAACCAAAAGGTTCTGTGGTTCCGATGCATTTTTTTACATAAGCAGATTTGATTTGCAAAATCTGTGTTAATTGTCATGCTATTGCATATCATGAAATATTTGTTCCATGATATTTATTCATAAGCCACAACCACCATACAGATCAATTTCAGCAAAATCATATTAAGCCCCGCCCACTATGCATATTAAAGAAATTCAATATTTTTATATCATGAACAAGTACACACCAGCTAACATCATAATAGTACTATATATGAAATGAAACAAGTCATTCGGTTGTTAAAATAAGAATATTTAAAGATTTTTACATTAAGCCCCACCTACTAATCAAAATGCGAGACATTACCACCAAAAACAATAGGGCACATCTATAGACCATGTGAAATCTGTGTACCAAATATGACAAGAATCCAGTTTACCATTCTTGAGATACCATGTTAACAAGATTTTTTCAGCAAATTAAACATTTTTAAATCCTGAATATGTACATACTAGCAAACAACATAATTATACCAAATATGAAACAAAACAGACATACGATTGTTGAAATATGAGCATTTCAAGGCGTTTACATTAAGTCCCGCCCACTCATTAACATGCATGACATCACCATGAAAAAAACAATAGGGCACATCTACAGACCATGGGCTATATGTGTATCAAATATGACATGAATCCAGTTTACCGTTCGAGATATCGCGTTTACAAACTCTTTTCAGCAAAATCACATTAAGCCCTGCCCACTATGCATATTAATGAAATTCACATTCTTACACCATGAATATGTACACACCCACCAGCTAACATCATAATTGTACCAAATATAAAATGAAACAGACATGCGGTTGTTAAAATATGAACATTTCAAGATTTTTACATTAAGCTCCGCCTACTCATCAATATGCAAGACATCACCATCAAAACAACAGGGCATATCGACAGATCATGGGCTGTGTACCAAATATGATATGAATCGAATTTACCATACTTGAGATACCGTGTTAACAAGCTCTTTAACTAATTTATGTTAAGCCCTGCCTACTATGCATATTAATGAAATTCAACGTTTTTATACCATCAACATGTACACACTAGCTAACAATATAAGTACACCAAAAATGATACAAAACAAGCAGACATGTGGTTGTAAAAATATGAGCATTTCAAGATATTTACATTAAATCCCGCCCACTCCTAAATATGCATGACATCACCACCAAAAACAATAGGGCAATACGGACCATGGGCTATCTGTTTGTTTGTTTGTTTGTTTGATGAGGTCTTAACGGCACCACGACAACGAAGGTCAAATTGTGCCTGAGAGGTCAGATCATTTTAGAGGTAGTAAGGAAAGAGACCAGGGGAAGAATGAGAGAAATTCAAGAACAAAAGCCAGAAAGCTGTGATCGAGAGAGGAGGTGCATGGGTAAAACTAAAAACAAAGTAGAGAGGGGGTGGAAGAGGAGAGTTAAATATGGTTGTAGAGGGATGCATGCTGAAGGAAGGAGACTATTTTATCTGGAGGATTTTTTTGGAAGAACTCAGCAATTGAGTTGTGGGGAGCGAGAGAAGCTCTGGGAAGGTTGTACAGGGGCAAGCAAGGAGAACGTGTTGGATTGTGAGGATGCAGTGGCAATTGTTACAGAGGGGTTGGGGAACCAATAAGGAGGTGGGAGTGAGTGAGGTGGGTGTGACCAATTCTAAGACGGGTAATATGAAGCGTTGTCGATCTGAGAAAGGTTGTTGATGGTGGATTTGATCGGGATTGTGGGCTGGATAACATGGAGTTTGTTATCAATTTGGAAGTTCCATAAGGTTTGCCAGCGGTCACGAACAAGAGAAGCGGTTTGATGTCAGAGAGGGTTTTGGGAAAAGGGGAAGGGAGGAGGTTAAGGGCAAGCTTAGCGGCTGTATCAGCCCTGTCATTGCCAGGGATGCCAACATGGCTGGGTATCCAGAAGAAAAGAACACTTTTCCTGCAGAGGGTGGGAGAAAAGAGTTTCCGGAGGAGGTGGCAGGTGAGGTTATCCAATTTAAGATTGAGTAATGAAGTAAGAACAGCCTTTGAGTCAGAGAAAATGGCAAAGTGACTAAGAGGAGAGTACTCAATAAAGTTGAGGGCGAGGAGAATGGCCTTAGCCTCGGCTGAAAAGATGGATGAGTGGTCAGGAAGTCTGCTACTGAGGGTGATGTCTTGGATGATGGCAGCAGCAGCTGTCTTGTTGCCTTCCTTGGAGCCATCAGTATAGATGGAGGTGTAATTTGAGAGTTGGTCTTTGATTTGGTTGTGGAGATTGATGAAGAGATTAGGGTGAGTTTGAGTTTTGTTATAAGTGGAGAGGTCTAGGTGGACAGAAGGAAGGGGAGTGGCCCAAAGGCGGAAAAGTGGGCCAGGAATAGGTGCCGAGAGTGGCGGGGTTGATGCCAAGTTGAAAGAGGTTTGATTTTAATGCGTAAGCTGAAGGGGGCGATAGGGTTTTAGTCCTATCAAAGAGGAGGAGAAATTGGGGTACCTAATGAGGTTGTAAACAGGGTTCTGGGTGTTGGTGAGGACTCTAAAAGCATAGGAGAGGCTAAGCTTTTACATCTAAGTAGAAAGGGGGTTCGTTGGCTTCAACATGAAGGCTAGTGATTGGGGAGGTCCTGTAGGCTCCTAGACAAAGCCTGAGGGCTTCATTTTGGATGGTGTTAATGTGGTTGAGGTATGAGTTGTGAGCGACACAGTAAACAATATTGCCATAGTCAAGCTTGGCACGAATGGTGAGCCTGAAAATTTTGAGGAGAGCATAGCGGTTCGCTCCCCAAGTAGTGTTGGAGAGCAGTCGGAGGAGGTTGAGGGAGCTATTGCATTTTAGTTTCAGGTTGGTGATGTGTGGCTTGTAGGTGAGCTTGGGGTCTAGAGTTAGACCAAGGAACTTTGTGTTTTCAACTTTAGGGATCGATTCCCATTGAGCACAAAGTTCGGGTTGGGGTGGAGCTTGTTGAAATGACAAAAGTGCATGCAGACTGTCTTGTCTTTGGAGAATCTAAAACCGTTATTGTTGCTCCAGACTTGCAGCTGATTGAGGCTGGTTTGGAGCCTATTTTCAACAATAGGAAAGCTAGGGGAGGAGTAGAAGATGGTGAAGTCATCCACGTAGAGGGTACGTTTGATGCTGGGGCCAAGGTCATTCCCGATGTCATTAATGCTCAGGTTGAAGAGAGTGGGGAGAGGATGCTGCCTTGGGGGCCTTCTTCTTGGGGGTACGGCTTGGAGAGGGTGTGGCCAATACGAACTTGGAACTGCCTGGGTGAGAGGAAGTTTTGAATAAAGATGGGGAGGTGGCCTCTGAGGCCAATGGTGTGAAGTTTCGGGTAATGCCGTATTTCCAAGTAGTGTCGAAAGCTTTCTCGAGGTCAAAAAATATGGCAATGAGGTGTTCCTTTTTGCAAAGGATTCCCGGATAGCGGTGTCAAGCGTAATTAACTGGTCTAGGTATTGCGGCGTTTTTGGAAGCCGCTTTGGTGAGGAGAGAGGATTCTGTTGGTCTCGAGAAACCAGTTTAGTCTCTGATTAATGATCTTTTCCATAATTTTACAGAGACAGCAAGTAAGGGCGATGGGTCGGTAGCTGGTGGGGTCGATGCTATCCTTCCCCGGTTTAAGGACGGGGATGACAATAGCTGTCCTCCAGATAGGGGGAAAGGAGTGTGAGGACCAAATGTGGTTGAAGATGGTAAGTAGGGTAGTGGTGGCCTTGATGGGGAGGTGTTTCAGAAACTGATAGGGGATGTTATCTGGGCCCTTGGAGGTGCAGCACATATCACATGAATCCAGTATACCGGTTTTGAGATATCGCATTTATGAGCTGGTCGTCACATACACACACACACAATTACATACAGACAAACACACACATGTTATCATGATCACACAGGTTCCTGATGCTATTGCATCAGAACCAAAAATGCCTGTTTGGGGATTTCAATATTAAAATCTAGTAAATAAGAAATCATACGAGCTAACTTAAAAAGAACAAAAACCACTTTACACTTTCTGTAAGAATTATCTCCACTAATCATTATCATATTCAGGCACACACCGAGATAGCTACTGTAATACTGCTGTTTACAAGTTATCTTGTAAAATGCAAACTTTAATTCAAACTATGTCCTGCGGGAAATGTTCTTCCTGTCATAAAATGTATCAAATGAGTCATCTACAGCAGTCAATCTTTGCGAAGTACTTTGATGAATGTTGTGCACTGAACATTCATGTTGAATGCCCCAATATTAGACTGTTCCTTTAGTCCAGGAGCATGCCTGATATTAGGAACCTGCATAACACATGAGAATATTGAAGTCATGCAACCAGTTTGTTCAGATATTACTGTAAAATTCCATGGTTTCTAATTTCAATACTTGAAGTAACAATGTGAAACATTAAAAAAAAAAAAAAAAATTTTTTTTTTTTCAAAACACTTAAAATCTTTAAACAGACTGTTTTGCGCCTAAAAGCCTAGTTGTATTGTCTACTTTTTCTGATAATTCAAAAACAATGTGCTACCATATAAACGGGAAAAGTGGATAATATTTAGCCATTAGCATAATAAAGGTATGTTCCTGAGTTTTGTTTTCCCTTATAAAGTCATTTTTTCCAGACATATTTCAAATTTGTACATGTAACCATAACATACTTGCTTTACGTTAGGATAGCAAACAGATCATGGGAAATATCACGTTCCTTATATTAGGGTTGCTGCCAGACTTGTCCTTGACAATATGTTCATTCCTCTTGCAATAAGTTACAAAATTGTTGTATTTGATATCAATCCAAGCAAATAACAATGACAATCAGGTCAGTATACAGGAAACAGTGAAGCCATACACCCAAGAAACACAATGAACTGTATACCTCCTCAAATGCATTTAAAACTACAGTAACTCACTCAGTAACATTACATGATTGAAACTTTATTTTCTGTTAGATAGTTCTAAATTGCTTGCTCTGCTGAATTGCCATACAAAAGTGGCATGGTAAGATATGAACTTATATCGTTCTATACATACTTTCAAAATTTCCTATAAACCTATTATTTAGCATAATGCCTGGTTTGTTTCTAATGATCCTCCTATGAGTAAGAGTTGGATTAAAAGCGACAAACTGGCAATTTCAGTTTCTGAATTTTTCATGAGTCTTATGCTTATTCTGAAATCATCAATTTATTACAAGTCACCCAACGGTCGAAAAAATGATTAATCAATTTAAGTAAAAAACCAGTTTATGGATTTTAAGACTGAATATTAACTTTTTGTGCAATTTGGTAAAGAAGTTAAGCAATATAATTACATCATTTAGTCAAATGCTGACATGCAGTAACAAAATGTCAGAAAATAATTCAATAAAAATACAATTCTTTTGACAAAAGTGATGTCACAACTAGCCTGATTTCAGTCATTTTTACATAAATATGATTGAATTTATTTCTTTTTGGAATAACATTCTGAACACTTTTATTCACCATTTTGTTCCGTGCGTTATCACATGAGATAAACATGTATGGCAGAACTTATCCTTTAAAATTCAACATCTCATGAATGGAATAAGATACTAATATAATTTATTCAGTTCTGTCTGTGGTCTATCATACAAGAATGATATGTCTGAGCACTACCTAAACCTTTTAACTATTTTGCAAAAAGACAAACTTATTTGACATCCTATTAGCTGTAATATCAAAGGAGGGAAGGAACAATCACATTCATTTTTCTGCTACTAAGTCAATGCTTATACAAAATTTGCTGGTAAATTACCTTCATTAGTAACTTCAGGGTTCCAACCTGGTTTAAGCTGTGCATCAGTATTAATATCATCATGATTCCACTGAATAAGGAAAGCTTTATGAAATACTTACTTGATCTGTTACATCATAGACTACTATAATACCATGTGCTCCTCTATAGTAACTAGATGTGATGGTTCTGAATCTTTCCTGACCAGCTGTGTCCCACTGTGGAATAAAAAGAAGATTGAAATACCATTATGGTTCAAATGACCATGCAAATTGACACCCATATCATATGACCCGGCCAATTATAAAAATGGCATCTCATACTAAGTCCCACATGGCATCCCATGTCCCACATGGCATCCCAGCCCATGTCCCACATGACATAAAATCCCATCCCTTGTCCCACATGACATTCCACCATATCTCCCACATGGCATTCCACCCCATCCAATCTCTTCATGTCCCACGTGGTATCCCATCCTATGACCCACCTGGCATCCCACCCTATGTCCCACATGAATCCCATCCCATGTGCCAAATGACATCCCACCCCATGTCCTACATGACATCCTATCCCATGCATTGTCCCACATGGCATTCCACCATATCTCCCACATGGCATTCCATCATACAGTATGTCTCACATGGCATTCCACCGTGTTTCACATGGCATTCTACCATATGTCCCATATGGCATCCCATCAAATGACCCACATGGCATCAAACCATATGTCCCACATGGCATCCCACCCCATGTCCCACATGACATACCACCCCATGTCCCACAAGACATCCCACCCCATGTCCCACATGACATCCCATAGGCTCCATTAGAAGTCTCATCCTAGCTATCAGTCCATGATTGAGCAAACTGTGTATAAAAGTGTGTTCATCTTATAACTTATATGCAAATGACTTGTTGAAGGAAAAAAAAAGGTGGAGTCAAATCATTATTCCTGATATAGCCCCTGGTGTATACCATATGGTATATATTCTATCATATGTCCCGCATGGCCCAATCCTTGTCCCACATGGCATCCCTCCCCTCCTATGTCCATATGTAGTCGCATCCTCTCACACTCCCTGACTGAGCATACTAAATAAAAATGTCTGGTCAGGTCATATACACTGTAGCAACTTTATGCAAATGACACACAATAATAAACGCCAAGTTTAATAATCATGCCTGATCCAACCGTTGGTGCCCAAATATTTTGAAGAATTTTAAGGATTTTAAATCTTCAGTGCTACGAGAAGCTTGAGGATCTCTGAAGAATATTGGAAAATCGTATCATTTTACAGTTACCTTCTACGAAAATATCAAATGTTTTGTAGACTTTATAAGGAAACTTGTCTTGAATCTGTCTTAAGTGTCTCTGAAAAACTGTAACATTTTGTAAGGAAATTCTAACCTTCCATAAGGATATCTGAAGAAACTTTTACTTTTTCTGAGCAACTTTGAAGAAACTTATTAACATTTTCTGAGGAATTCTCAAAAAACTAACATTTCTGAAGAAATCTCAGGAAAAACTGTGCATGGCCGGACGAACCGACAGACAGCCGGAAGGAAAAAATTCGCCATTACATAGCTTAACATTATGTGTCGCATGCTCACCAATAAAACAAAGATTGAATATCAAAAGTTTTGAAATGTGATTTTTCTTCAAAATTACAACTTCCATAACGCCACCTTCTCTCTAAATCTGGATGGAAGTGCTGTAAAAAATTAGCAGCCAAAGTTTATACAATAATTTAAATATACAAGATGAGAACTACTTCGGGTTCAGAGTAACGAGTCATTTCAGGCCAACTCAACTGGTAAAAATTGATTTTGACACCTACTGTCACAAACCATGGAGGCATGCACAGACCCCTTTTGAGTTGGCATAGAAAGACAAAAACCATGGCATTATCAAACATGGAGGTAATATTTGCCCCCACTAGTACCTCAATGGGTAAAAGAGCATTAACTTCTATGCAGAAAAGATCAATCTCTGACATTGTACCTCCCAGGCAGTGATCTGTATTTAATACAATCTTGAAAATAAGAACTCAAGCAGGTGTACTTTGAGAAATTGTCTTTGAACTTCTTCCAAACCTTGGCTACATTTCAATTGTGATGTTGATGGCTTGAGTAAGGATTTACTATGAAGTATTTCACTACAAACCACTACTGTGATTTTAAAATTCTATTGATTTTCATGCTTTCTGTATTACAATCATGTAGTTCAAATGTAACTAAGCAAGTCGTTCAATATCTTCCTCTTATTTCTAATTAGGCACTACAAATGTTGAATACTACAGTAAAACTTGATACAAACTCCTTGAATTTTGGCTATTTCCCTTCTCATTCTTTAATTGATACCCCTCGGATCAGATTCTAAGCTGTGTTACTGTCATATTAAACACAAAAATCAAATATTTATACATCAAAATTTGATCACTGTATCTTCTTGAGATGGTAAATACATTTTTAATTTTTGTACAACAGTTAATAATTTGCAATTTAAATGTAACGTTTCATAGATAAACCACCGCAATAATTTAAACTTTTGTTCAGGTGGACAAATTATTGCTTAAGTAAAGGTCAATATTGAAGTTAAGTCTGTGCACAATAAGCACAAACTGTCCAAAGCACTCCCTTGAACAAAAGCAGGAAACAGTTAATATCTTCTATTCTATCACATTCTCTGCATGGATATTTATTTTTCAACACAACACATGAAACAAAGAATATACCATTGATTCACTCATTCTTACCTGCATAAAGTATTATCTACAAGAACACCCTTTAAAAAAGGGCTGTCCTGGCATTAATTTTTTTGGTATGGATAGTAATAAAGAAAGCAGTGGCGTGTCTTAAGGGAGAGGGCGGGGCTTTGGCCCCTAAAAAATCATAGCCCCCCCCAAAAAAAACCCTAAAAAAACATTCAACTTCTGCAAAATTTTCATGAATTTTATTGAAATCTTCATCAACTTTTGGAAAATCTCCTTCATTTTGGGGAAAATTTCCTTAATTTTCGTGTAATCAAAGAGCTTGAAGAACTTTGGTGAAATCTTCTTCAATTTCCAGAAATTTTCTTCAATTTCCGGGAAAATTCTTCACTTTCCAGTAAAACAAGCTGTCAATTCAAGAAATTTTCAGGAAGTTTTGCACAAAACAACAAAATTTCCAACAATTTTACGCATTTTAATGTTAATAATTTTACACTTCCATCAAAATAAAGCATGTATGCAACCAGGAAATAAATCTTTTTTTAAAGGGGGCTCTAACTCATTGTCTCTGTCCTCCCTAATCTAAAAACAACATTCAGTGGTGTTTTTTTTGGGGGGGAAAGGGGGGGCGGGGGGGAAGGAAAGCTTAAGCCCCCTCAACAACAAAAAGCTAGACACGACCCTTAAAGGAAGAGAACAAAGTTATGTAGGTTTTAATCTATTCATCATAAAATAGAATAGATACAATACATAACGACGATCTGCAACTTGGTTCTCCTGAAATAAATTCTACCCATGCCGAATTTGACAGGTTGCAAGATTACAGTGTGTATGTGATGGAAGCTAACAATTTCTTAAGATGTTAACTTAGCTATTTAAGTTTCAGAACCGCATCCAGTGTAGTCAACATTCTGACCCCGTATTATATGCTATAGCCACTACATGGGTGCTATACAAGTACTGCAGGTATTGCCAAGCATGTAGTGCCCGTTTTAGTGAGAGGTTTTACTGAGTGAGGTGTTTTATCTCACTACATCTAGTGAGGCTAGCGTCGTTCATTTCAAATTTAAAATAATATTATTCTCCTACACTATTTTTTGTGACACTTTAAAAAATATTTTGGTGTAATAAATATTTTCTATCATGTTTCTTAAACAGTAAAAATGTCTAAATAATACCATTCTTCATATCACTTTTTAGACCTGGCTACTAAAATTTTGGATTGGCACTGGAAGTTTTGTCTACATTCCTGAACGTTGCCAATTTACATGACTTTTACGAACAAAAACAATGTCATAAATTTCAATAATTAGCGTTGCTGAAATTAATTGTAGCATAGTAACCAATAAAATACAACCTTCAATAAATAGCACTTAGTTTGAAGTCAAAATTCTCTTCATTTAATAAAATTTGAAATATAGTTCTCAATTAAAAGATGGCGGATTTTGAGCATGGAGTTTACAATTCTAGACCTGTCGTGTCCCGAGGTCCACCACAGAAAACACTTTTGCAGGGGGTATCAATTGATACACTATAGGCCTTTTCACATTACCTACTTTCTACGTCAGAACTTACAAAGGTCCAATCCATGTCGACTTTGTAAAATTTAAACACCGTTCAGTCACAATCTGCATTCAAACTGCTCAACACTAAACACAGGTAATTACTGACACATGTATTTGGTTGATCGTGTCGGAATTCTCAACACGGGTTAAAAGCTCTCAGCCCCACTCCTGAGAAAGGTTTAGCAGTTTACAGAGTTAAAAGGTCAATCAAAATTACATGTGTAGGACCCGTATCCAACCCAAGAGATTTTCTGTAGCATAAAAAGGCCTTATTCAGTCTGTAACAGGTAGGCCTAAAAGCTCTTGTCTTGGCAAATTAAAATTCATAGTTCATTCAAGAATAATATCAGATTATTGGTGAAATCTGAATCAGGATACTTACAATCTGAAGCTTGATTGTTTTCCCATCTAGCTCAATTGTTCTTATTTTCTGCAAAACAAAAATATACAAAGGCAGTCAGAATTTCCCCTATACTTAATTAAACATACAATTTAGCCTTGCAAAATATGACTTAATAGGTGTATAATGGTCAAACCATCATACAACTGGAAAAGAACAAGCCTCAGTGGTGCTATAAGAAGTTTTAAGGGGTAGGGGAAAGGGATAGATAGCATGGTTGTGGGTAATGGTTACTCTTCAGCCCAGCGTTGGAAAAACTACTCGCCTGCTCGCAGCCCAAAATAATTGTGGTGAGCAGAAATATTATATATACTGTGGTACTCGCCACACCTAATTAAGCCGCACCAAGATTGACAAGTGACTTTTTTTTTTTCTCTTTCCAACTCTGCTTCAATCCAAACTAATATGTACGGACAAGATGTGACTCCTTTGTGAACTCAATCTGAACTATTAAAACATAGAAATTATTTAACTAAGCAATGTGAGAGAGTAAGCTGGTCAAAGTGATGACACAATCCACCCAAAGGGAGGAAGCAAGTAGTAATTTCTATATTCAAGTCCGTTTGGCAAAATGTACTGACCTACATCTGCATGACCAATTTCAATGGACATTATTTCTACTTGTATTAGGGAAAACAGTATACATAAGGCATTTCCACAAAGGAGATTGAGTAACCAGAAAGGCTAAGTCCACAAAAGAGAACAATTTAATTGATTGAAAGTCCCCTAGATATTTCAAGAATGAAACATTTTGGAGGCAATTTAAAGTGCTAAAAGTTTGCTTGTTTTATTTGGTGTGCTCAGATATCTATAAACTTACATGATTCTTGTTTTATCAGCTATGCCAAATATTGATAAATTAACGTGAGTCTCTTTTCATCTTATTGCAAGATCAGTGAAAATGCAAACTGGCAAGTTAATGATCTACAATAAAGGAAGGTCAGGAAGATCTAAATTACTTTTTAGAATATTAAACACTTTTAATTTTGCATGAGGAATATAATCCTTGTTGCAGTATAATTCCTACATCCCTGCTGGATCACAAAGTTTAAAACTAAAAGACAAAATAACTTATAATCTTCTGAAAGCCAATAATCATCTCTCAAATTTCAAACGATACTCTCAGAAATTATGTATAGAATGTTTCCCTATAAATATTTATACTAAGCATTGTGTATAATATCTCAACTGAACATACCAGAAGTAAAATTAAAAAATTGTCACCACTGTTCCACAGAACAGTGCTTTCTTAAACCAGAATCAAAGGGTTTTGTGGTTTCGATGCTTTTTTCATAAGTTGATTGTTTTGCAAATTTTAATGAACTGTCATGTAATTGCATTTCATGAAATATATGTTCCATGTTATTTATTCATAAGTCATACCTACCATGCAGATCAATAAAATAGAACTTGTTGACAACATTAGCCTAAGCATGCGCACAATAATCAACAACATTATCAGAGCAAGTATGATGCAAAAATGATGCATTTCTTCAGTATAAATCATCACTGTTACGGAAAATGTGCATGGGAATTTGGTTAAGAAAGAACAGAAAAGTTCCCTTCAATTTAATTTTAACATCGCAGAGCTTTTTTGTCATACTCGCTAGGGCTTAGGTGAATATCTTGGATACTGTGATACCTCAGCGCCTTGCTATAATCAATTTCAAAACTACGCCATCACCCCGGAAAAAGTTTATCAGTCCTCTTATAAAATGGCTGCGATCTTTGTGAAGCATGCAGAACTTCAGCTCTGCTGAAACCTTTTTTTGTTCGTTGATTTTAAAATATTTTTCTTTCTTGCAAAATTGATTTGACTCACCAGGTAATGTCTACATGTAAATGTACAGATCGTCACGATTAAAGAATTTTCACTGTGTATTTTGTGAGATAAAAACCTAACCTTATGTTATTTTTAGTTTGAGCGGCCCATCTATGATCCATTGCACCGGTAATTGCGGGAAAAAGAAAGGTTTTCATGCTTTTAAAAATATTTGTTACAAGGGATATTAGAACTTAAACACGTTTAATGAGCAGAAAACAATATATTGCAGAATGTTGATGTTATATGTTTGAGAAAAAAAAACAGTTCCACGGAACAGTGATATTTTAAAATTCACTGTTCCTGCTTAAAAAGCACTGTTCTCAGAACAGCGGGAAATTCAACCCCTGCATACCTTAACTGTAAGGCAAAAGCAAACGTTATAAAACAAAGTTCCTTTAAAAGTTGATGGTACTCACAAAATCAACACCAATTGTACTGATGTAACTTTCAGTGTAGGTATCATCCTGCAAGAAAAAAGAACATCATCAAAGTTAAACACCATGAATTATGAAGCTTTGTGTCATGTTTATCACTACTGGAACAACAGTATTGTTCACAACTGATTTTGTCATTTGTATTGATCATGCAACTTATCACTGGGAGACATTGAGGCTACACTACACACACAACAACTTCACATAAATGGCCTTCAAGACAAAGAGTCTGAATAACCAAACAAGTTGTAATGAATATTTATCACGCCATTATGTGACTATATACCAAAGAATTATCTAAGCCATCTAAATTACATAAGAACAAGCAAGCCTTAGAAAGGGCTGATTCTGCATTAATAGCAGTGCAAAATACACAATGTTATGCAGAAGAGATGCTAGGCGATTACATCCAGTCGTCTTGCTGTCCAACAGCACAATGAGCAACTAGTCCTCAACACTATCTCACGGAATTCCCAATTATTTATGCAAATAAGGAGGTAGAATCAACCACAGTTAAAAAGAATTGTACAGCTGTACATACATGAATTGTAGAAGTCAGTACTGCTTTATCATAAATTATAATTTACAGTTATTCATGCTGTTCAACAAATACAGGTAAAGGGCATTGAGATATTACACACAGCATACCAAACTTATTTAATCAACTTCATGATTTCTTTTTATTATAGCCATCACATGAATTCAAGCCAATCTAACAACCAAAGCAGCAATTTGAAGAAGAAAGAAAACATTTCTGAATTGTTGGTTTTAGAAAACAAATACAATATAGGATTTACCAGTATGATTGGGTTCTCAATATATCTACTTTCAATTGTTACATTGTGGTCTTTGTAAAAGGGGAACCCTCGTGTATGAAAAATCAATGAAGAATCAATTTTCAGCTGAAGTCTAAATCTTTATGGGAAATATTGCACACCAGATGTTCATGAAAATACAAAATTAACTCAACACTGTTTTGGGCTAGTTGATGACAAGCAACCTACACAAAGAGCTCATACAAACTTGATGCTCATCTGTACCACAGAATTGTATAAATTTAATGAGAAATTACAAACAATTAATTCAAACCTGACCAAATACATGTACCAATCAACAGAGAGGGAAAAACACATGTCAACTGAATTGCCATGTGCTATGGGTTTGTGTTCATTCCCATTATAACAATACAATGGACATTTAATGACAGAATTATTAACATTTAATCATTTCCCTATTTTTTTGTACTGTAGAAATGATTAAGATTGGCATTGAGTAAAATCCCATCAAGCTTCAAGGGCTTATACAGCCAATGCTTATAACCAGTTAAGCACATTCATGATTTCCTGGACCTTTGAGTGTTCAAGATGTCTCCTTGAATAAACCAAGCACCTTATATTCATTCACCACACATTTATACTAAAAATCAATCAATCGCAAGGCTGTTAAAAATGCAGGCAAGAAAAAAAAAAAACTTCTAGGTTTAAAGAAGCATTAAAAAAACCAAACCTGGGAAGATCCCAGTTAGTGATGATGTTTGATGATGATGATGTTTGATGATGATGATGTTTGATGTTGATGATGTTTGATGATGGTAATGTTTGATGATGATGTTTGAAGATGATGATGTTTGATGATGATAATGTTTGATGATGATGATGTTTGATGATGATGATGTTTGATGATGATGATGTTTGCTAATGATGATGTTTGATGATGATGATGTTTGATGATGATGATGTTTGATGATGATGATGTTTGATGATGATGATGTTTGATGATGTTTGATGATGATGATGTTTGATGATGATGATGTTTGATGATGATGATGTTTGATGATGATGTTTGCTTATGATGATGTTTGCTAATGATGATGATGATGTTTGATGATGATGATGTTTGATGATGATGATGTTTGCTAATGATGATGTTTGATGATGATGATGTTTGATCATGATGATGTTTGATCATGGTGATGTTTGATGATGATGATGTTTGATGATGATAATGTTTGATGATGATGTTTGATGATGATGATGATGTTTGATAATGATGTTTTGATGATGATGTTTGATGATGATGATGGTTGATGCAGCGTTCAACAAATCGCCTGTCCAGGCGCCCGGGGCAACCAAAACTCATGTCTGGGCAAGTGGATTGTCAAAGTGACCTGATCGCCGGGCAACTGCTTTTTCACCTAAAGTGACCCTTTAAAATTTAGATATGATGCAAACTATGGTACTTTTTTAAACGTACACTGTCCTAAAAAGTGATTGTCAAAAGCGAGACAAACCAAAGTGAAAAATCTAGAAATGTTACCGTCACATTCCTCAGCGATACGATAACCTTCTAGTTCGTACATGTTATTGTATCACACGCGTTTTTAATCTTTCACGCATTGCATAACGTTAGTTCAGTACGGAATGTTAATGTCCCGCGGTACAATACGGTATATACAGTACATACAAACAGCAGGCTGTACAACAGTGCACTGAACGCACGTGTTGTAACTTGTTTTCACTTGTGATCAGCTTAAGCCCTGGCCAGCAGACTATTTGCATAAATACATAAACATTTTGCTTGGGTTTTTGGGAACGGTTGACATGATTGGTTCATTCCAGGAGTTGGGACTCTTTCAATGTGGGTACACACGTGTGTGTCTGATAATCTGATTTTCATGTTAAAATTCTGTTCCCCGTATATGTAATTAGAATTACTGTACAGTATGTGTATGAGTGACACAAGTGAAAAAAACACAGATGCTACGGTAAGGGTTCCTATTTTCTTTTTTCTGTTGCAAAGATTATTTAACAATTTTGAACAATATTTCATGTACATTAAGACACAAACAGTTGTTTATTACATGACAATTCACTCAAATAGTCCATATATCATTCCATTCGTGATAAGTAACCGTTTATAAAATGTAAATATTTTCTTCATACGGCCTGGCATTAACGTTAGTGTAGGTGCTAAATACAATCGGGGAATCCCCACTTCTGCTTCCGGGCAAGTTGATTTGACGCCCGGGCAACCAAACTTTAGCAACTTACTGCCCGGCGGGAAGTAGAATTTGGATCGATTTATCGAACACTGGTTTGATGATGATGTTTGATGATGATGATGTTTGATGATGATAATGTTTGATGATGATAATATTTGATGATGATGATGTTTGATGATGATGATGTTTGATGATGATGTTTGATGATGATGATGTTTGATGATGATTATGTTTAATGATGATGATGTTTGATGAGGATGATGTTTGATGAGGATGATGATGATGATGGTGATGTTTGATGGTGATGTTTGATGATGATAATGGTGATGTTTGATGGTGATGTTTGATGATGATGATGATAATGATGTTTGATGATGATGATGATGGTGATGTTTGATGAGGATGATGTTTGATGAGGATGATGTTTGATGATGGTGGTGTTTGATGATGATGATGTTTGATGATGATGATGATGATGATGGTGATGTTTGATGATGATGATGTTTGATGATGATGATGGTGATGTTTGATGATGGTGATGTTTCATAAGGATGATGTTTGATGATGATGATGTTTGATGATGTTTGATGATGATGATGTTTGATGATGATGTTTGATGATGATGATGATGATGATGGTGATGTTTGATGATGATGATGTTTGATGATGATGATGTTTGATGATGATGTTTGATGATGTTTGATGAGGATTATGTTTGATGATGATGATGTTTGATGATGATGATAATAATGATAATAATGAACAGTAATTTTAATATTAACCAATGCACATAAAAATGAAAAAAAAAATCATTTTTGCCTCAAAGAGCCTGAATGTAGAACTTAACTTTAATAATGATGAAATCACTCATAAAGAACTATAATAATATTAAGATTTGTAGGGATGCACCGGATCCCAATTTTTGGATCCGGCCGGAACCGGATTCAGCCGGATCTTAGAGTAACTCTGGCAAGACCAGATTTTTCTTTAGAAAGAAAGAATTCCTTACCAAAATGTAATTGTGGAAAGGGAGAATATCTAAGGTGAAGTATATAATTTGTAAGGTGTAAAGTCCCTGTAAGAGATTAATTAGGACTTGGGAGTGGTCAGTGGTGTATAACTACATTATCTAATAAACATAAGGAATAGCTGCAACAAAAAAATTGAATGATTGCTTGATACATGTAAATGTGTTTTTTTGAAAAATAGTGTACGCTTCCTTTAAAGTAATTGTTGCATATGCACACATGCACACACAAACACATACAAAAATCACAAAATGTTGTCCTGTTCAAAAAACTAATGACCCCTAACATGAGGTCATCATGGTGGGCCCCACCAGACCTCCTATAATCAAGGGGAGTGGCCATGTAGTGTAGAAGGTATAGGCATTTATTTGCCTATAGAGGGATTTCATCATGTGACTAACTCAACTGGACTCCATTTTGCAGATCAAGAGGCATCATTGCATTTCACGCGTCTTCACACAGCTTAGTCACACCACACGTACAACATACATACTACATGCTAACCTACCAGTACCAATTCAGTGAATTTTACTAAGTGTAATTTTTTGTTCGCTTCCAACCTTAATTCCTATTTTCCTAAGTTTTATATTTTCACCGGGTATACGATAACTTCAACGCCAGCTGATTGTTCATTATACTCAGACAAAGCCTACATACCTGATATTAAGTGCTCGCTGCAAATCGTAGTGTGAACTGTAGGTTGAAGCCGTCATGTCGTACAGCAGAAACCTACTTCAACATCAATCAAGATCAGATGGAAATCAAGAAAATGTCTTTTTCTTCCCCCGCACACATCTATTAGTGCAACCAATGGCACAGCAAGATTTTGACATAATTATCTCACAAAAATAATCTTATATAACAACATGCAAATGTATGTAAGTCTAATTAAGTGTACAGCAGATGACAGTGGTATTGCCCGACAAAATGCTGATGTAAACAGTGTCATGTGACCTCGTGACCAGAGTTCTAGCTAGACAAGTTTGAGTGCTGGGCTCCAGTGATAATCCAAGGTGACCTCCTAGACCCTACTCCCATGGAGAACTGTTCAAATTTAGTCCACTTCTATTGACAAATTGTCAAAAGAAAAAGTTTTTTTTTTTTATCAGAATGGTAGAAGGATTTACAAAATATTTGTTACAATGGATATTCAAAATACAATGGATATTCAAGTGTCAAACTGCCCTCCCCCTACCCCCAAAAAAGTACAAACATATGCTGGAAACTCTTCTCTCAATTCCCATTGTTATTCATCTTGCCCAAACTTTTTACCGCTTTAATTTTCGTCCCAGTATCGTTCGACGAAAGCCAAGCGGCACATGTTCCTATGAACTACGCAACAACCCTCTTATCAATATAAAATCCCCCACAAATCAAAAGAATATCGATCAGACCGTTATAATGTTAAGTGCATATGGGGTTTATAACAAATGTGATTGGTTACTTACATTTGGACCGGTCCATAAGCACGCCTTGGGCCTTTGGGGATGTAATTTTTACTTTGTTAAAGTTTGTTTGTATGGCGAGTGACGGACTTGGCAAGCTGCCAGCAGTGATTTATACAAGATTCACAAGGATTAAAACATGAACCTGATCTGTGTGCATGTACGTATGTTTATGCAAAGAGCTTCATGTGTGGGTGATTTTATGATTAATACATGTACATTCAATTGCCTTAAATTCCTATAGTTCAGTTGTTTTGATCGGAATTTAATGTGCGTAATGTATGTTATGTTACGTGTGTAAATCAGGGGATGACATAAATAGA
The DNA here is from genome assembly GCA_020152595.1 of Chiridota heheva. Lineage (NCBI taxonomy): Eukaryota > Metazoa > Echinodermata > Holothuroidea > Apodida > Chiridotidae > Chiridota > Chiridota heheva. Next base: position 787,127 of record JAIGNY010000904.1, read on the forward strand.
GCAAGATTAAAAGGAGATCTGTTTAAACACTTAATTATTTAACCGAATTGAACTTTTGAGTGCTGGGCGAAAGAGTGAATCTTAGAGCCGAGTGGTGGGCGGGAATTGCGAGTCCTGGGCGGGCCAGCCCAGCGCCGCCCACCATAGCTAGAACCCTGCTCGTGATGTCAACTGAAACACCCTAATACAGCAAAGTGATTACAATATCTCATCCCCACATATATGTATATATGAGTGATGAGATAAAAATGCAAAAAGTTTTTGCAAGTTGTTAGGTGTAAAAATCTATATAACATAACATAACAAGATTACAGGCTAAGAAGGGTTAGTCGTCCCATAAAAAGCCCAAACTAACACCACCACCACACCACCACCATCACAACTTTTTATCTTTTTTAAATAAAAAAATCAAAGATGCCGAAAGTAAAGAAGTTATTAATGTTGACTTTGAAATTGTGAACAGAATTGGAGCTAACTACCTACTCAGGCAAACCATTCCACTCATTAACAAGTCTTTACAAAATGCTAAAATGCTGAATATCTATCCGTGAAAACTCTTTAGTCAACTTTAAACTGTTACCATGTGTCACATGGGATTAGCTGAAACATGCAAGAAATAACAGGAAGTCAAAGCATCACTACCAGATAGGAATTTAAAAACCTGAATCATATCGCCACGTACTCTTCTCAACTCAAGTGTGGTCAAACCAAGAATATGTGAGAGGAAACATCTTGAGACACATTTGATGGAGTGTATATTTCTTTTACATTAAGATATAAATTGTCCTCGAAAGATGCAAGTTGTAAAGATATATTTCATGTTAAATGTGACAAGAAGAGAAGGGCAGAAAAGTTGACTAAAAAAGTACTTGATAAAACTGGATAATGTGAGATGCACAAATGCAACCCTCTAGCTGAGACACAGTTTAAAACAATCACAAACATAAATCTTAACCTGTTTGATTTCAATAATCATTCCAGACTTGGACAAAATCTAAAGTTTCACCTGTTTAACCTCCGGAAAAATGTGAATTCCGGGAAGAATACTTTTCTTTATTAAAATAAATAAATGATTTCTAAATATTAAAAAAAAAAGATTTATTGAGTAAGCAACAGTTGATATGGTAAATATGTGCTCTAAAAATATCCCCATGCATTTGTGTTATGAATAGTACATTAAATTGCATAGAGGGAAGTATATTAAAATGTTTTTACTACATTAATATTATTTCTGTCACAATTTTTCCTGGGCAAATTTTCGACATCTTTATTCAGAACCGTGGGAAATTTTATAATTATTTCCAACTCTGAATCATTCTATAATTGTAGTTTCCTAGATTTATCAATTTTATATATTTATGAAGCATGTCATGCAATCCAAGTTTTTACATGGTAAATGTTAACATAAATGTCTGATATGAATAATACTTTTTCTTGGTTTTCTTCAAATGTGGCTAGTGCAAATTGGGATCTGAAACTTTTATGCACAGGTAATATTTCACAGGGGATGTTTGTTTAATTATGGCTTAACGGCACCACAACAGCGAGGGTCGAATTGTGCCGGAGAGGTTAGATCCTTCCAAAGTAGAAAGAAAAGAAAATAGGAGTCTGAGAAAAGTACAGGGGCTGAGAGATAGGAAGCTGGGATCGAAAGAGGAAGTGGAGGGTGTAACAAAAGGGGTAAAAGTAGGTAGAGGGGTAAAGGAGAGGACTAAATATGGTCATAGAGGGCTGTGCCGGAGAGGTTAGATCCTTCCAGAAGTAGAAAGAAAAGAAAATAGGAGTCTGAGAGAAGTACAGGGGCTGAGAGATAGGAAGCTGGGATCAAAAGAATAAGTGCAGGGGTGTAACAAAAGGGGTATAAGTAGGTAGAGGGGTAAGGGAGAGGACTAAATATGGTCATAGAGGGCTGTGCCTGAGAGGTTAGATCCTTCCAGAGGTAGAAAGAAAAGAAAATAGGAGTCTGAGAGAAGTACAGGGGCTGATAGGAAGCTGGGATCGAAAGAGGAAGTGCAGGGTGTAACAAAAGGGGTAAAAGTAGGTAGGAAGGGAGAGGACTAAATATGGTCATAGAGGGATGCCATGAATGAGGAGTTCATAAAGCCCTGACAATCTCAAAATCATCACACTAGTTTTCTCCATCTAAATTTTGACTGACAGTATGATAGAGATTCAAAAAACAAGATGTCATAATCCACTGCTCCCATTTATAGAACATTGGTTAATGATTGAAAACAATTAACACGGGAAATTCATAGGCTTTCCTCTTTCTGATATCACAACTTCACATAACAATCTGCAGAAATGATTGTAATGAGACCTCAACATTCAAAATGCTGTAAAATTGTCATTTTGTAACCAATTTTTATAAAAGTTTTTTGTTATCTTCATGGGTTATACCACAAATTCTTCCACTTAAGGGGAAGCTGTTGCTAACTGCCCAGAGATCTTTAACACTGTACCACTTAGGCCAGGCCTAAAAATTGTTTGTTTCCAGTAAGCCATATTTTTCTGGCCCAATTTAAGTGTTTTAATACCTTTTATACACTAAAGCACTATTATTTCAGATTTAAAAAAAAAAGAGTGGGTAGCAATTTTGTTGGGTAGGTTGGGTCACTCCAAACAAACAATTTTTTAAGGACGACCTGAAGTGTGCTATATTTTCAACAAGTCTATATCATTCAATATTTCTGTTGTTACACTTACAATCAATAAAATCTCCAAAAAATAAGCAAATTCTTCAAATAAATACTTACTGCAAATCGTAACAAAAGACAGGATTTTCCAACACCAGAATCTCCGATCAACAGAAGTTTAAATAGGTAGTCACTGCAGAAAGATGGAGAAAAACAGGTAAACTTTATTTCAATTTATATCTTTCAGTTTTTTCATGAATTTACACTCCTTTAAAATATCCATTCACATGACAAATGATAGAAAATGAAGTATTTGAAATCCTCTAAAATTACAGCTTCCTCGAGCAATCAAGAAGCTTTATAATTATTGGAAATGTATCATCCTATACATAAATTTGGAAATGAACGCCCCAGTGCTGGTAACGACACTTCCGTTTTTCAATTTTCCTTCATTGATTGCGAGAAATCTGTGATGTTTTCGAAAACAAAATGTAGGCCCTATGTTCGGTACTGCGGATGTGTGATCGATAACATGGTAGATTTCTCACGATCAATAGGATAAATTGAAAAATGGAAGTGACGTTGCAAGCACAGTGGCATTCACTTCTGAGTGTATTTAAGACAATACCTGTCCTTTAAAACATGATAAAAAAAACTTTAAGAAAATGTGAAATGGTAAAATTTTACCAATATTTCATATTCAAAAGGCTTTTGAAATGTTTAGAAACATTGTTTTAAGGACTTCAGTCAAAATAATCATTTTGTAAAATGTGCAAACTGTGCAAGTTATTGATTTTTGGGAACCACTAATTTGTTAATGGGTGTGTTGATGCCTGCTTTAGAGGGTACTAGCACGTATACCTCTTCAACTTGTAATTGTCCTGTTTTGGTATTAAAAGTGATTTAAACCACTAAAACCAGGAATCCATAATATGGTTCTTTCCTGTCATTTATCTGCGCAGAATTATTTGGCAAATCATCCTATCGTAGTTGGTGACAGAGAGTCATTAGTTCAATTGTTCTTGCCCCCAATAAAATACAAATGTAAAACACCGTAATATATTGATTGATAAGGAAAGTGCAGCAAGTAACTTAGCAAACGACAAAATGTATGTATACAAGTATCCCTCTTTTATATGGGGGAATTAGTTGTTACCAGAGTTTGATTTTAGTTCAGTTGATCACTGGCTGATTTTTAGTTCAGTTGATCATTGGCTGATGTTTAGTAGATTGGATTTAAAATATTGTACATAGGACAAGCCAATATATTAGAAGGAAAGCTATTTCTTCTTGTTTAGGGCATTCATTATATTCCCCCTTCATACAGGTTTAGTTTGTTGATGTTTAACTGCACCATGCAGTTAAGACTTAAATGTGCAGAGGGTGTTAAAAACTAAGGTGCTTGAGTTAGGACAGAAAGAAAAGAGAGAGGAGGGATGGAGGGAAGGATGGAGAGAAGGTGAATAGGTAATAAAAGGAAGATGAGAAAGGTAAGGCAGAGAAGAGAAGGAAAGTGAGGTTTAGATCAGGTGGAATAAATTGCTGTTGTTGAGAAAGGTGATGAAGTTGGAGGTAGGATTGTTCTTGAAAAAGATCGGAAATGGATATGAAGGGGGAGAAGAGTAATCTGGCGTTCAGGTATATGGGACAGGTTAAGAGGATATGCTTGATCAAGAGATCGGTGTTGCATGTAGGGCAGAGAGGAGCCACAAAGTGGGTGGGAGTGGGTGAGAAAGGTGTGGCCGAGGCGGATGCGGGTGATAACAACATCCTCCCTGTGGTTGCGACTGTGCAGGGGGACACAATTATGGGCTTGGTGTGAAGTTTGTTACTGGTCTTAAGATTCCAGGAGTCTTCTCAGGTCTTACTGAGGTAGCTAGAAGTGGAGAAACAGAGGTCTGAGTGTGGGATAGGGAAATGAGATATGTGATTTGACAGACCATTGTTGGAGGCTCTGTCAGCTCTCTTGTTGTCAGGAATGCCGACAATGGCTGGGGATCCAGAAAAAGATTCTTTTTTCTCCCTTAGGAGAAAAGAGCGTGAAGTTTATTGAGGATTTGTAGGATGAGTGGATTGGACCAGAGCATGTTGAGGATGCCAGTGAGGACGGATTTAGAGTCGGAGAAGATAACAAAGTGGGAGCAGAAGGAGAGTTCAACAAAGTTTAAGGCCAGGAGGATGGCCTTTGCTTCAGCAGGGTAGATTAAAGCTCCATCTGGCAACCTTGAGGAGAGGGTGAGGCTGGGACAGGCAGCGGCGGCTGCAGAGGAGCCTTCCCGTGTGGAGCTGTCAGTAAAGACAGAAAAGAAGTCAAGGAAATCTCTACTGAGTTGGCAGTATTTGGAGCGAAAGAAGGCTGGGTTGTGGAGAGCTTTCCTGTAGCAGGAAAGGCCAAGAAAAACCTTAGGGAGATTGATAACCCAGGTGGGCGTGAGAAAGATAGTGTGCGTGGCAATCGAGAAAATGTTGATGTTGGCTTTGGTTAGGTGAGAGTGCATCTGAATCACGAAGGTGGGAAGGGGATAAATTTGTTGAGGTTGGTGAAGGAGGGAGAATGAATGGAAGCTCCTATACAGGTCCTATAATATGATGGTTAGTTTCAATGGTCAAAAAGCAAACATTCCACTTATAATGACTACAATAATCAAATATATTAGACCCGAAAATTACAACACTTTTACACAACTGAACTGATCAAAGCAATACAACCTTTTGCACATTTGTATATCCTTTTCACTTTCTGCACTGAGCAGAGCAGCAACACTAACATCACCACTCTCCGCCTCCCCTTCCTCCTTTTTTTTTTTTGAGATTTAAATGAAGCTGAAAACAAAATATTGCCAATTTATCTGATGGACTTTTAAAATACATCAATCTACCTTTCAAAACAAATATATTTATGTTATAGTTGTTCCTCTTATATCTTTATGAACAACAGCACAGTACGATAGGATTTCAAGAAATTGTATGCATTGGAGCATCTTCATGCCATGAAGCTCTTTCATTTAAGCTTCACTCTACCATGCGGCGATATTATCGCCGTTTGAGTGCCCATCTTTGACTCCGCCTCCCGAGCGCATTTTAAAAAAAGTGCTGGTAGAGTAAGGGTTGAGAAACTCACGACAAGTGTGCCAATTTGAAATTATATGCAGCATGATCCCGGTGGGCAGCCTACCGGGTCACTGAAGCGAACGAGCCAACTCTGCTGCCTAGAAGACAGAGGACCCTTTGATAATCAGCCCTTGCTTAACCCTTACTCTACCACGCGGCCATATTATCGCCATTTTGGGTGCCCTATCTTTGACGCTGCCTCCCGAGCGCATTTTCAAAAAAGTGCTGGTAGAGTAAGGGTTAATGTCACAATGATGAACAGAGAAAATGTTATTGACTTTCAATGTACACTGATCGGAATCAGATTGATCATATGAGCAGCAGGATCGCAAAGCATGTACTGTACCAATAGTGTGTTGTAGCTATACCTTTTCATCAGAAAGAATGGCAACTCCCTGGTTACATCCAAGCTTACATTTTATCTGTAATTTTATCAGGGACAATGTTGCAAGTTGATTCCAGAGAAAATAGAGGGTGCTAGTAAAGCTTGTTTCTCTCCAGAACTTTATTAATCATCACGTGAGTAAATGAAGTGGGTATTCAACACCATACTAAATGGTGGTATACACGGTTAAAAAACCTTGCAATTTTCCCAACCTAGTTAGGGCGAAATTATTAATTTCATAGGGAAATAATTAATTCTGGAAGACTGTTGAAAAGCTGATCATTTTCCCTTTCCAATGGCAAAGCAACACAAACAGCAGAGGGATGAAAATTACTGTATCTTTTATGTTTGTGAGAAAAACTGCAAGATATTTCAACCATGGTGGAATTTAGTTGCAAATTACACACAAAGTGTGTTTTTAATGTCAAGTGTACAAACCATATTACACATCCAACTGCACTTGCTAGTTAAAACACATTCTCCTCAAAACTATTAACTAGTTAATTCACTAAATCAGGCCTCCCAGTGACTGTGTGTTTTCAATACACTCTGAATAATATCTAAAGTAGGGGCATTTTTGATGTAGATTGGGAGAATGTTCCAGAGTTTGGGGGCTGCAGATTGAAAAGAACATTCCCATAAGTCTTGGTATTTTTGGCGGCTTTAGGAGAAAAGCACTCTTAAATCTGAGTGAGCGAGTTGGTAATTGCAAGGTGAGTTAAGTTGGAAATATAATTTGGAGCAAGACCATGGATGGCTTTGTATGTGAGGGTGAGAAGCTTGTAAGTTTATTCTTTCACATATAGAAAGCCAATGAAGTTGGTGGAGGATGGGTTTAATGTGAGATTTCTTACTTGTGAGAGTAACTAATTGGCAGCAGTGTTTTGAATGCGCTGAAGCTTTGAGATTTGTTGAGAAGGAAGTCCAAATAAGATACTGTTGCAACAATTAAGTCTGGATGATACAAATGCATGAATAAGTGTCTAAGTCGACTTTTGATTAAGATATTTATGAATTTAGCTGATTTTTCTGCTGGCAAGTGAAGCGGAGCAGCATATAATATTTACATGTGGCAACAGTGTAAGCTTATCATCAAAAATAACACCCAGGTTTTTTTTTTAACACAGGAAACAGGAGATATACATGAATTACCAATCATAACAGAGGAAACTGGAGTGCTTAAAAAACGTGATGAAATATGAATTACTTCAGTTTTACTATTATTAAGAATTAGTTTGTTGCCTGCACACCATGTTTTGAATTCCTCTACACACAATTCAAGTTTTGCAATACTCTGGTCTTTTTCGTTTCTATTCATTGACACATAAACCTGTGTATCATCTGCATAAATCATCCCATGCAGGCCATGAGATGTGATAATGCTTTCCATAGGGGAAGTATAGTATGTAAAAACAGGTGGTCCGATTACTGACCCTTGAGGCACTCCATAGTCAAGATACCAGGGCGAAGAGTTTTTATCTTTAATGGTTACAACCTGCAAGCGGTTTGCAAATGTGATTTCATTCAATTGAGAGTGATTCCATCCAAACCATACACAGTATGCAGCCTAATAATTAGAATTTGATGATCAATAGTGTCAAATGCTGCACTAAGGTCGAGGAGGACAAGCAGTAATTCTTTGTGGTCATCAGTAGCAAGGAGAAGATCATTGTAAATGCTTAACAGAGCAGTTTCTGTTGTGTGACTCTTGCGGTAGGCAGATTGGAGGGAGTTTTGTAGTGAGTTGGCACACAAGTAGTCTTGTAGTTGCAAAGAAACAGCCTTTTCTATCAATTTTCCAAGAAATTATAAGTTGGAAATGGGACGATAGTTATAAAGAATTTCTGTGTCCAGGGACAGTTTTTTAATGGTAGGAGTGACAATGGCAGATTTCAAGGTTGATGGGAAAGTGGCAGAACTCAGAGACATCTTTACAATCTTTGACAAAACTAGCAATAGCTCGTCAAGACAATCCTTCAGGATCCAAGTTGGTAAGGGATCAATTGAAAATGATTTGTTTGGCATCTGCAGGATCATTTTACATACATTAGCATCACTCAGTTGACAAAATTTATCAAGAGAATGTGAGCATGTGCTAGTGATATATGGTTTTGGGTCCACAGGCATTAATGGGGGTGTCACATTATCCAGTTGAGAACGAAGCAAAATAATTTTGTTCTCAAAGAAGTCCCCAAAGTCCTCTGCTAACTTTTGTGGACAGTCATGGCTAGGCAATGGAGAGTTGGACTTAGCCACGCACATGGAATCAACAAGTTTAAACAATTGACGCTGATCCAGGTTGCAATTTGTGTAGAGTGATAGTCACATTTGGCCGACAGGTACTTAGAAGTTTTAGCTTCAAAAATTTGCGATGATAGGCGGGTTTTATTCCACTTCAGCACGTCTTCACTGAAGCTTCATGCAATGAGTCAGAAAACCAAGGGGCATGAGGTTGTAAAGTGACTGAGTAAGGGTTAATTAACTTGACTCCAGGATTTGTGAATTTGCTGATGACACTTAGCTCTACAGGATAGTTGATGAGTGCTAGATAAGTTGATTTTTTGGTCATTAACGTGGCAAATGTTACATGGCAGTAGTCATAGCAGATGTCTTTCAATGCTGACATGTGCAAAGTTATTCATTTTCATTTAAGCAATTTGGGTTTTTATTACAGCATGAATAGTACAAATTTTACTTGTGTTGATAAACAAGGGATAGCTTGGTGCTGTCATGAACAATCGGAGCCTTCAACACAGTATGCTTTAGCGGTTGCAAGATCAAATAGCATACTTAGTTTGATTAGAAGAAATTTGTGTTTTCTCTAATTTGCATAAGAAGTAAATCATAAGAAGTTGATGATGTTTCAGGAAGAATTCATTCAAAGCTCTGAGATTAAGGAAAGTGAGTAGAAAAGAGATCTGGAGTTCTAGTATAGGGGACAGGTTACGAACAAACTAGCTTGATTTAAATAGGGGTAGGGTGCTAGACTTATTGAGGGGCACATTAATGCGCGTGCAAAGCGCCGCGTCTTTTTGACATGGAGTCCAGGGTCCCCTTTACAAACAGGACAATTGCATACTATGCTATCATTGTGTTCTGTGTTCATTTCAAGGATAATTAAGATTATTATTTTTTTTATTTTATATATATATATTTTTTTCTCTTGAGGGGTAGATCAGACCCCTGGGGGGCAGGATGGGCCAGCTGAGGGGCGGGGCGGGCCGCTAATGTAAAACAGCAAAGCTAGGGGTCTGACGAAGATATGCTTGATGGAGAGATCTGTGCTACAAGTGGGGCAGATGGGTAGGGGAGCCGGATAAGAGATGGGAGTGAGAGAGGAGTGGCCGAGGCGGATGACAACGATGTCTTCCCTGCAATTGCAATTGTGCAGAGGGGTGTTGGTCCCGACTTTGGGTTTGATGGTGTGAAGTTTGTTACTGGTTTTGTGATTCCAGGAGATTTGCAAATTTTTTTGTATGTAGTTGGAGATGGAGAGACGGAAGTCTGAGTATGGAATAAGAAAGGGAGGCGATGTTTGACAGAGCTTTGTTGGCGGCTCTGTCAGCTCCCCGTTGCCAGGGATGCCGGCATGGCTGGGAATCCAGACAGAAGATAATATTCTTTCCTAGGAGGAGATACTGTGGAGTTTGTTGAGGATTTGTAGAATGAGAGGGTTGGGCCTGAGCATGTTGAGGATGCCAGTGAAGACGGATTTAGAGTCAGAGAAGATGATGAAACGGGGGTGGAAAGAGAGTTCTATGAAGTTTAAGGCTAGGAGGATGGCTTTTGCCTCAACAAAGTAAATAGAGGTGCCATCGGGTAGCCTCGAGGAAAGGGTGAGGCTGGGACAGGCGGCGGCTGCAGAGAGGCCTTCCCGTGTGGAGCCGTCGGTGAAACGGAAGAGGAGTAGTCGTGGAAATGTCTACTGAGTTGGCAGTATTTGGAGTGGAATAAGGGTGGGTTGTGAAGAGCTTTTGTGAAGGAGGAAAGACCAAGGTATACCTTGAGGGGAGTGAATAGTCCAGGTGGGTGTTGGTGGGATGGTCTATCTAGCGATCGAGAAAATGTTGATGTTGGCTTTGGAGAAGTGGGAGTGCATCCGAATCCCGAAAGGTGGGGGGATGCATTTGTTGAGATTGAAGGGGTTGGTGAAGGAGGGAGAACAGATGGAATGGAAGCAAGGGTTACGTGGATCGGTGAGGATGCGGAGAGCAAAGGAGAGGCCGACCTTCGTGCACAGAAGGTTAAAGGGAAGTTCGCTGGCCTCGACGTGGAGACTGGTGATAGGGGCGGTGTGAGTAGCGGGCGCCAAGGCAAAGCCTTAGAGCAGTGTTCTCAGTAACCTCCAGGTGTTTCAACCTAAAATTTACGGGCGGAGGCGAAGATGAAATTGCCATATTCCAGTCTGGATCTGAGGAGGGAGCGGTATAAGGTGAGCAGAGTGAACCGATTTGCTTACAGATTTTCTATTGAAATGTTTACCACATGAGAATCCACTTTTACTTTCCCAGCGGTAACGTGTACATTGAGCCACGTTGTACTCACGCAACTGGAATTCCCAGTTAGGAATGTCAGTATGCTAGCAGTGGCAGCATACGCATCACAACATGATCAATTACAATAGATCTACATGTAAATCATGGCCGATACGGAAGTTGAATACAAGCGATATTGGATTTCTAAATGCCGCCGAGTGTAATATGCCACTTCAGAAATATTATTAATCATACACCATGCCAAATATAATTTAAGTATGGCTAAATGTCGGGTGTCATACCAGATTACCAACTTTTGCTAATATTTTTAATGCACCATATGACTGATTGGTATACATTTTCATCATATGCCACAGATCTAAGAATATGTGAAGCAAACTGTTCAACTTTGGGAGTAATTGCAGAATACCCTGCAACTGCTAAGTACTCCTCATAACCAGCTCCAGGGCTCAGCGGACTTTTGGATAACATTATGTTGGGGAATATTTACTTTTTAAGTCCAGCAGCCATTCCCTGTTTTGGCTCTGTTGCTCTGCACACTTTTTGAATAAAATTATCCCAAGGCCCCTTCATAATCTTATAGAAGTTACATGTATACTCGTCATGAGAGTTTGTCACAATCTCATACATACACCACAGAGCAGCTTCGCTAACTCCACATTTATTACAGGAATTTTTACAGATACACCCTGGAGTGGCTCCGCACTTGAGATGGGTTTTATTTTATAATATCATAGTATTCGAGTATTCGGTTATCTGGGCAATTTGAACATCCGGGACTTTTGTCAGTAAAGACATGTTACAATTTGTGCGCCAGTGAACACCACGCTTTAACTTACATATGCACGATACATATATTTCAAACTTTAAAATGATCTTTTTCTACAATATTTCCTCCACATTTGCAACAAATTCCTGCAAAAATACCCCAGCAAACGTAGAGATTTAGGCCTCTAAAGGTGACCGATTTCACACTGGCTGTAATGTTTAACTGCTTTGTTTTCAACAAACTGGTTGTACAGATTTACACACGCTATTGTGACGTCAGACTGAATACTCAAATACATACACCCCGGAGCGGATCAGTTTGCTCCACACATGTCACAGGAATTTTATTTAAAGAAAGACCCATAGTACCAGTGTTTCCTTTGTTTTGTAGTTATGAGTGCGGAGCCAGCTCCATGGAGTATTTAAAGAGTTGCGGGGTATTCTGCAATTAAGCTCAACTTTCTTGTATGGGCATGGAAGATGACACATAGGCCTACATATTTGTCAACTTTGTGTGTTTTGGTGCCATTAAACAATTAAGGATTCTTCCACAACTGAAAGAACACAAAGCCCAAAGTTACATCCCCAACTAGTAGACACAATCACTAATACGTAAGCTTTTCTAAAGTACAGCTAGTGTTTATACGGGTACCCGAAATATCCGGGTACCCGACTAATTGTGTTGTTACCCGGTTCCGAAAATACAACCCGGGTCTGGATTTTCATAATATTACCAATTGCAGACTGTTTCTGTTTCAGAATTGTATGTTAAAAAATCAATCTTAACTTACAAGAATTTTAAAGTGTATGTTTCCTTTCTATTCCAACGCAATACAATAAAACGATCACAAAACATTGTCACAGATCGCAGAAATGATGATGAACGAGCGATGTGACTAGTAAAGTATGTACGCTAGTAGTACATGTACTAGTAGCGCAAAACTTACTCTAAACTTGGCTGTATAAAAAAATATATCCAAACCAGCATGCAAATGCAGTGTATGTAGTATGCTGCAGGAAAAAAAAAATTGTGGTTGTACATTAACAAAGTATTTTGAAAGCATGTCTATTTCTGAAAAAAAAAAAAAAAAATTGTAACACCTACTATGAACCAATCACAAATTGTGTTCAACTAAAATTGCTAAGCGTGCACGTAACAAAATCATGGAATCAGTCAGTAATTCCCAGCTTAGGTTTAATGAAGTGGAATCAGGTACTTAATATTCCAGAATACCAAGTAACCCGTCCTGTGAAATTTCAAGGAAGTGAGTATATTATTATTTTACGGTATTTTATAGAGTTGTGAACGTTTAGTTTGTTTGTTTGTTTGTTTGATGAGAGTTTAACGGCACCACAACAGCAAGGCTTAAATTGTGCCTGAGAGGTTAGATCATTCCAGAGGTAGGAAGGAGAGTAAACAGGGGGAGATTAAGAGAAACACGAGAACTAAAAGCCAGAAAGCTGGGATTCAGAGAGGAGGTGTATGGGTGAAAAATAATGTAGAGAGAGAAGGGATGGGGAACGAGGACTAAATATGGTTGTAGAGGGAAGCATGATGAAGGAAGGAGATAATTCTATCCGAAGGTTTTTTTTGGAAGAGCTCGGCTACCGAGTTGTGGGCAGCGAGGGAAGCTCTGGGAAGGTTGTACAGGGGACAAGCAAGGAGAATGTGATGGACAGTGAGGGTGCAATGGCAATTGTTGCAGAGCAGTGGGGGAGTCAGTAAGAAGGTAAGAGTGAATGAGGTGGGTGTGACCTATTCTAAGGCAGGTAATGTGGACGCTGTCGACACGGGATAGGTTGTGAGCAGTGGGTTTCATCGGAATGGTGGGCCGGATGGCGTGGAGTTTATTACCAATTTAGAAGTCCCATGATGTTTGCCAGTGGCCACAAACAAAAGAAGTGATAAGCGCTTTGATGTCAGAAAGGGTTTTGGGAAAAGGGGTAGGGGAAGCGTGAGGGCAAGCTTAGCAGCTGCATCTGCCCTGTCATTGCCAGGGATGCCAACATGGCTGGGTATCCAGAAGAAAGAATACGTTTCCTACAAAGGGGGAGGGGGGGGGGGTGTTGAGAGGAGTTTACGGAGGATGAGGTGAGATGTGGGGTTATCCCATTTAACATTGAGTAATGAAGTAAGGACAGCCTTGGAGTCAGAGAAGATGGCAAAGTGGCTGAGCGGAGAGTATTCAATAAAGTTGAGGGCGAGAAGGATGGCCTTTGCCTCGGCCGAGAAGATGGATGAGTAGTCGAGAAGCCTGCTACTGAGGGTGATGTCTTGGATGACGGCAGCAGCAGCTGTCTTGTCGCCTTCCTTGGAGCCATCAGTATTGATGGAGGTATAGTTTGAGAGTTGGTCTTTGATTTGGTTGTGGAGGTTGATAAAGAGGTTAGGGTGGGTTTGAGTTTTTTTGATGAGTAAAGAGGTCCAGGTGGATAGTAGGGAGGTGGCTTAGGAAGGAAAAGTGGGCCAGGAGAAAGTGCTGAGAGTGGTGGGATTGATGCCGAGATGGAGGTCTGATTTGATGCGTAAGCTGAAGGGAGGGGATAGGGTTTTAGTCCTATCAAAGAGGGTGGAGAAATTGGGATATCTAATGAGGCTGTAAACGTAAAGGTATTTTATTAAACGTGTACACACCAAAAAATGCAAGCGTGTGTCGTTTACACACGTTTAGTACTGAAATTCGGAAGTACACCAAAATTGCTCCAATTTACAATGCTAAGTAAAAAAATTGCGCAACCAATATGGCAAAAGTATTGACTCCATTGCCCAAATAGACAATGGAATTTTGCTTTCCAAGTCTTGAAAAGTTTATTTCTACAGTATAAATCATCATTTTTATGGAAAATGTACATGGAAATTCAGTTTAAAAAGAACAGAAAACTTCCCTTCAATGTCATTTGATCTCAACATCGCGTAACTTTTTTGCCATACTTGCGAGAGCTTTCACTGTGTAAATCTTGCATACTATGATACCTCGCTGTAAAACATTTTAAAACTACGCCACCACCCCGGAAGTATTGCTCATATCAGTCTCCTGGAAAAAATGCCAGCCATGTCTGCGAAGCACACATAATTTCAGCTCTGTTTAAAACCTTTTTTGTTCGTTTATTTTGCAATATTGTTTTCTTTCTGGCAAAATTTATTTGACTCATCAGGTAATATTTACATGTAAATGTACAGATTGTCACGATTAAAGTAATTTGACCATGTGTTTTTAAGTCGATTTAACAGCTTGTAAAACGGGTCTTGATTTAGTGGGATTAAAGCCTTACGTAACTTATGGCCTACTGTTAGTTCCATAGTTTCACCAGTTCACTGTTCACTGCTGCATATTCGCGGTGCATTTCACAAGTTACTCGGATTTCATCGAAATCAAAGTGCAAAATTTCCTCATTCATAGGTGATTACTGTGCATTTGCGATTCTTGCATTTAAAAAGGATTAAGCTAATCGGGTTTACTGTTTGTAAAAGTCATTGATTGGAATTTTGCCAGCGGAAGGTGTGTGTGATTGAAATGATATTGATTTTTAACGGCAAGACTTGACTGTGAAAACCGATAATGCAGGTCGGGTACCAGTCCGATATTTAAACCCAGTGCAAACACTAGTACAGTGGTCACAAAAGAACATGCAAATTAACAATAACACCCTAAACTTTTGTCTAATGTAACCATACAAACATAAACTTAGAAACCCATTTCGACTTACTTTTTGGTAGATCTCTTAAATTCTTTGTATAATTGGGTCAAAATGGTCAATTCTATGGAAGAAATTCAGTGTCTTGTGCACAGGATGATAGCGTTGCAATTAATGTTGCAAACACACCCGTACAACATGAAAAGGGAGGGGCCACAACGGGCGCAGATACAAACAAAAATCCCCATGCACGTTCCTTACAAGATGCGGCAATTGCATTGTTGCACTATTGTAATTATTCAAATTTGACTACCTCAACGCCCTTGTTCTTTTCTTAATATCAATATATACAAATCGTACATGTCGTACATAAGTAACACGCACCTACATGTACTGTAGGACGTACAATGGTGTGTTCGTACGCTCAAAGCTGCACAGAGGATGCAAATAAGCACTCACAATATGTCAATAATTTCTTTACACAAGCGTTTTATCTTCTTATTGGTTAGCACAAATCTTCATGCCAAATCACGTAGTGACCAAATCCTCCGGATTAGGGCATGAATGCACATGTATTGAAAAAACCGAGCCACACACTGAAGCAAAAGTCAATGGGCTACATGCGTCCAAAAAAGTTGCACTAAAAATTTAGTGCAACTCAAATTGTGACATGAACACTTCAAATAATTGACACGTTTAATTTTTCTAAAGCGCATTTGCGTGTATCTCTTATCGTGCGTTTTTAGCTCCAAGCATGTCATACGCGTACCACAAATATAAATTAAACTTTTAATGTTATTTAAACGATAGTACTGTAAGGCGTTTTTGTTTGTTGTAAAGTGTATTTGGTCTCCTTAAGCTTAGTCCTTATTTAGTAGTATGACTCACCACCACTATCCCCGGCAATGTCAGTCAAAGGTGAGTCATTGACATGAAATAGTGACTCACATGTGCATCATTTTACCAAATTCTCAGTCACCAGTGTGACTCTGGGGTGGGTCATTTACTTCAGACCCATTGACTTTGTACAGTGGTGATTGATTTGGGGTAAATCATTTCACAAAAAAATGTCAGTCACCTACGTGACTAAGGGGTGCGTCAATGTACGTTTTGTCTACCCACTTTGGTGCAATGACTCACCTTGTCCGGGAGTGTAGGGCTGATACACACAATTGACAAGTGCATTATGCAAAACCAACATGGAGAAAGCGGCAAGAGTTTGGGAGTAACAAACAAATTAATAAGATATACATTTGTAAATCAATCTTGTACAGAATATTTTGTCCGGCCACCATACAGACCATCGCGTAAGCCCCATGAAATTTTTGTGCACCCTTTCATTTGATAGTGTACACCCGTGCAATACGAGTACACGGATATGCAGTTAGAGTCATTTCATACGTGATGGACAAGCAGTACTGGTGGAGGAAGAAAGTATGTCACACAATTTTTCGATCAAAATGCTATTTCATTATGGTTTTAGGACGTTTAACTTTAATTTTTGAAAGTTCATAGTAGTAAGTTATTTTTGGAAGTTTTAAATGATAAATTCTTGATCATTTTGAGAAACGTAAATTGGAGTGTTCTGTTTAACTTGGATATTTTAATTTACTATTGGATTGCATAGGGTATGCTCCCTGCCTGGTTGGAAATAAATGCTTACATGCGTGTTACATTTTTTGCCAAGATGCTCGCAAAAACTGTGTTAAAACAGTTATTTTTAAACAAAAAATCTGTATCTTTTTAGAATAGCAATTGAGTTAATATGTGCAAAACAAAATTCAATTTACAGTGTGCTGAATTTTAGGTTGAAATATGGAAATCTTCATATCAAAAATCCAAGTTGCCCAAAATTTCTAGGCAAATTTTTTTGAAAACACACATTAAACTTGAAGCCCATTGAATTTGCTTAAGTGTGTAATTTTGTAAATGGATTATGTATGTAATCGTTCATACTCTAAATCAGAGATTCAGAGCAAATGAGTTGAGTATGAAGATTCGTATTTAATAACGTTAGGCCTAACGTTAATCCCAAACAGGACGAAACTGCAAAAGTGGGCTTCATGATTGTCAGTATGAAGTTACGTTACGTAGGCTAGCCCAGGCCTATTTATTTTCAAAAACAATCAATCCACATTCTCTCTATTTACAGTTTTATGAAAAAAATCCATGTAACCTTTTATTCTAATGACATAGGTATAATGAAATTGGCATAGGTCGTATGCATATTTCTATGCTAGGCTACACCGTCATAATATTGTACACGCATAATATGAATCACATGACCACACACAAATCAGTACATAATCTAGTGCAAATACCGGTTGTATTACTGTTAGGGTACTAGCTGTAATAAGAATAATGTGTGAATTCTATAACACTAGGTCGCTTTCTACCCAAATTACGTCGTCAAAATCGATGACATTCTATCGTATATTGACAGTAAATCATCTCTAGCGAGATATCAACATCACTTACTATTCGGGATTCATTGTGGACATTTCAGGTAAACACACAATTAGAGAAAATTATTCTTTCCTGGTTAAATTATCGTCAAAACATTCGAAATCAAATCGGTGGTTTGCCCAAAATGACGAGGAAGTTTCAATATGGTGGTGAACGTACAAAAAGCTGTATAAGTAGAGGGGGTGTTGTCATTGGCGCATGCCGGAGCTGACGTAATGAAATACGTGGCAATCAGCTGATTTCGACAGCCGATAAAATGTAAGAAAATTGTGAAACTTTTCAGAAAACGATATTGGGTTTAGGGGGTTTGTGTAACACTATTTGCCAGAGGAAACATATTCCATCATCTTAAAAGACCGTCATAGTCACTTAACTCAGTTGACAAACAACATAATATAACAAAATCAACAGAAGATCAAGTTGCAAGTTTTTCAACTATTGCGGACAAATTTTGTCGAATGAGCCAAAAGACTGTGACAGTGGTATGGTGCAGTAGCCTTGGTGTGGTGGTCTGATGAAGGGGAGGGGCTTCGGGGTAATGAGCTACCTCACCAACTTCTTATGTCCTATAAAGTCTTGAGCACAAAGAAAACATTTTCTTTATCGTAAACTACTATAATGAATCTAGTATATAAAACAATTCACAGATTAGATTGGTCTTTATAAAAATTACGCTAGATACAAAAAAAAAAAAATCATACAAAAAGTTATAGCCTAACTTCCGTCGGAAAAAGGTGAGGGTGGGGAAGGGAAATTTGATGCTCCCCAGAACTCCGCCTATGGTTGTGGGTTTTATTGACTGCATTCCTGCAGCCTGACGCACACTGGCTCTCCCACAGGCCCAGCCTAGACGTCGAACACAAACAATGTGGGTTTTTTTAACGATAACTAAACATTCAGTCAACATAGCGACGGCTTCTATAAACGATTATGTTAACTTATAGACAGTATGAACGATTTTTGTTCAACTTGCTGTATGATCGAAAAGATCATTAAATTATCAGTCCAAGTTGAGCATATTCTCAAACTTTGAGCCGGAGTAATCAAAGTTTGAATTCTTTTTAATATAATGTAAAACAGGAAAACACCTCAAAAATGATTTTGTTTTTCTTTATATCAGTATATTTCTTCCCTTAAATTCAGACCTTGCAAACGTTCAAAATGCCTTTTCCAACTCGAGATTGGTTCAGCATTGGCGCCGTATTTGGTCCACAACTTTCAAATGTATTAATAATAGAAACAATAATTATTATTTTTCAAATCAAATTACTGGGACAACTTAATTCACTGATTCTCATTCAGAACACTATAGGGCCTATAGACAGATAGACCGACAAACATACATGAAACATTTCCAAAGAGTTTTTGTAAGAAACCATCAATCTACTTCATCGTTCAAAGTCAACATTGATAAGTTCTTTACTAACTCTGGGGTCTTTGATTTTTATTTTATTTTTTTAGTCACGCGGTGGTGGTGTTATTTTGGGCTTTTTATGGGGTGACTAACCTTTCTTAGCCCGTAATCTTGTTATGTAATGTTACTTGCCGCATAAATCACTTCAAGTTTCTCCTGGATTAGTCTGTCGAAGAATACCTTAGGCAGCAATACTTTCATGCATGTAATCTACTTCTTGCTGAGTTGGATCGACGCATCGACACTTAAACCAGCTAGTCATCCAAGAGCCTTTAAACGATCTTGAAGATGGTAGATACAATTGGATTATTACAGCAGTCAAGGAAGGTGCTGTAACTATCCTGATATCGACACAGAACGCTTACGAATACACTTGTCCATAGTACTGTAGTACCCGATAATAAAGGCCTTCAAGACTTTGACTGGAGCTTTAACGACAGATAGCCATCATCCCTCAGACCATAATCGGCGGAACCATGGGAGCGTGCTGGCACCTCCCACTTTTGTAAAAAGTTTAATAAGTACCCCTTTTTAGAGAGGGAAAGTGCCCCTTTTCATAAGAAAAAGTGCCCCTTTTCATAAGAAAAAGTGCCCCTTTTCATAAAAAAAGTGCCCTTCTGCAGTTCTGAGAGAGAAGAAGTGCCCTAGTTTTTACAAAGATGGTATGTGCCCTTCCAAACATTGAAAAACATTTGTACTTACATTATTTTTCTGGTCTTTTGAATTGTTGAAAAAAGTAACTTCATGAACAGATGAATATCGCCTTAAAAGCGACTAAAATTGTTAAATTTGTTCACTTCGCGTGCATATAATCTATTTTCTCTTAAAGACAAGGGGCCCAACAACCCTACATTGGACTTTTTTTCCCTATAGAGAAAAAGTCCAATGTTGAGCCCCTACTGACAGACTGAAAAAGCAGTTACATCATGCCTACAGTGACCTTTATTATCCCCTTAATTGTAATGTGTAAACACTCTTATAATAGGACCTTTCTATAGAAATTTCATTAAATGGTTATCTTTGAAATTGGGCCCAGGCAAAACTAACAATGAAAAGGAACAAGATCCTTGTTGTCGACTGACGTGCTGGGAAATCTAAAATTTTCGGGAAATCAGGAAATTTCTTTTCAATTTCTTTTCAATTTTCTTTAAATCCTAGCAATTTTCAAGTTTCTTCGATTTTCAGAAAATTTTCTTCCTTTCTCAGAAAAATTTCTTCATTCTCGTGGGCGGTTTTTATTTTTTATTTCCAGCAGTTAATGAGGAGTCAACTTTTGAGAAATATTGTCAAATTTGACCCATATTCCTAATTATGTTACCAAATTTTCCTTCAATATTTTTCCAATTTGATTTTAAGAATTTCTAAAAAGTACCTGCCAACCAGGCTTTTTGGCCCTGTTGGGTTGGTATATCAAACGTACAATTGAATTTGTAAGAGTTGTAACATGTAAAATTCAGTTAAAATGGGCCTATTTCTTAGAACCAATTCATTAGTTGTTCTACTCCTCAAAGTTTCAAACAGTCAAATCCGACCTGATACATAACCAGGTCGGGTCAGATTATTCTCTTTATTTTCTTTATTCTAAAAACCTTAGTTGTTGTTGAAGTTGGTGCTGAATATCATATTGGCAATGGATGAAGTCCTTATTGTGTGGTTATTTTGATTAAGATAAAGTGGTCTCATTATTTGCTACAGTAAGTTTGTGTTATGATTTGCTGGGACAAATTTTAAGGACAAGTCATGTCCGCTAAAACCGCATAGTGGCTTCACTCACTGGCCCCACCAGGGCTTCCCTCCTAGACTCACCGTAGCCCTTTAGTAAGCCCTTAAAGCCCATGCCGATATATATTTGCCTACCCCCCTCATCAACTTTAAAATTATTTTGGCGCTGTTGGTTGGTTGGGGATATTGAAACAGTTAAATCCTCTTCATTAGAATAATCTCTGCTTTTTCAAAGAGAAATGGCAGAGGGTTAAATAAAAAAATTCCCCTGGCAGGAAATTTTCCAAAATTCTTTCTGCAGATTCTGCACAAAGTTGCACAATAGGAATTCAACATGTTGAATTTTTGGCAATCCTGCCGGTGATAGCAATCGGTTTTAGAGTTCAATGCGAACTTGATCACAAAATTTCCATGTACATCTGCCATTCTGCATGGTTAAAGCGTTATTCGTCATGTTGGTAGTATATTGGCATGGACTGGGGTAAAGGGTTTGATCCACTTTATACCCCCTTTTTACACCGTTAACAGTTTATGACTTTAGAGTGCAAATGTGAAAAATCCAGAAGACTACTATGTAGCTCTGTCCCATGGGCGAATCAGATGGTTTACTGCAATTCAGTGAGATAAACAAGTACACAAGACCAAAAACAAAAATGAAATGGAACGGCTAACACAATGAAAGTCAAAAACAAGGACATCTTTAACACCTCACATTATAGAGTCTACTACCAAGAAGGATGAGGGAGGGCGGGGGGGAGGGGGGTATGACACGCCGCAATAATTTCTAGTGGGGGAAAAGTACCCAGATGAAGGTCTAACAATAATTTATTTTGAAGTCAGATTTCCTTTACACATTTTTTAATTCCAAAGTGTGCATTATCTTGTCGGGCAGACTTAAGTTTCTCCTCTTTCGATTGGCCTGGCTTTGATCATCCAAAGACATTCACCCGCACAGGGACAGCAGAGCTGAGGGATGGGGGCTCAGCCCCCAATACTTTTAGGTAAATATGTGTTATCACGTTACCCGACCTAATTCGTCCCCAATATAGTTATCGCATGTCACCTAACCTCATTAGCCCCCCCCCTGAACGCTCTGCCGCCTCTGCTAATATTTAGCAAAGGTCTGAGATTCTTTTTCTACACTAGCACTGTAGTAGGCCTAAATAAAACGAATTATGTCTGATGAAAATTTATTTTATTGTTTTTCTGGATTTATGCAAAATTTGTTACGGAATGAGTAGGAAAACGGCTTAAAAATCTATTGCCAGGTAGCAATAACTTGCGCTTAATTGGAAGGAAATGGAATTAAAAAATAGCAAAAAGGTTAATCAAAATCAGTTAAAAAGGCTCCATAGGCTCCATAAGAAGTCTCATCCTAGCTATCACAGTCCCTAATTAAGCATACTATGTATGAAAGTGTCAGTTCATATAATAACTTATATGCAAATAACTTGTTGAAATAGGGTGGGATGCCATGTCCCACATGACATCCCAATGTCCCACATGACATTAAATCCCTTGGCATTCCACCTAATGTCCTGCATGGCATTCCACCACATACCCTACATGGCATATTCCACTCCGTTTCACATGGCATCCCACCCTATGTCCCACGTGGCATGCCACATGGCATCCCACCCTATGTCTCACATGACGTCCCATAGGCTCCATAAGAAGTCTCATCCTAGCTATCACAGTCCCTGATTGAGCATACTATGTATAAAAGTGTCAGTTTATATAACTTATATGCAAATGAGTTGTTGAATAAGAAAAAAAGGTGGAGTCAAATAATTATGCCTGATCTAGCCCTTGGTGTATACAACATGGTAAATATTATATCATATGTCCCTAATGGACCCCATCCATGTCCCACATGGCATCTTTCCCTATGTCCATATGCAATCACATCCTGTCACACTCCCTGACTAAGCATACTAAATAAAAAATGTCTGGTCAGGTCATATACTGTAGCAATTTTATGCAAATGACACACAATAATAAAGGTGGAGTTTAATAATCATGCCTGATACAACTGTTGGTGCCCATATATTTTGAAGAATTTTAAGGATTTTAAATCTCAAGTGCTACAAAAGAGACTTGAGGATCTCTGAAGAATATTGGAAAATTATATCATTTTACAATTATCTTCTAAGAAAATATCAAATGTTTTGTAGATTTAAAAAAAAAAATAGTCTCCAATCCTGTCTTTAATATGTCTGAAAAACTTTAACATTTTATAAGGAAATTCTAACCTTCCATAAGGATATCTGAAAAAATTTTAACATTTTCTGAGGAACTTTGAAGAAACTTTAACATTTTCTGAGGAATTCTCAAAAAACTTTAACATTTCTGAGAAAATCTCAAGACAAATCTGTGGATGGCCGGCCGGCCGGCCAGCCGACCGGCCGGACGTAATCGCCATTACATAGGTTCGCATAATGCTTCGCATGCAAACCAATCATGACAACTGACCATTTTAGTCTGCCAAAAGTAGATTTGGGGTGCGGATCTTACCTCTTACACTTTCTCTTGAACTGATGAACTTCAAGGGTAAATGCAAAAGCAGTAATGTTTGCCTAGTTTTCTTTTAACCTCCAGCAGTCCAGGTAAAAATGAAGGTCACCCAGTTTGTAATGTTATGCGTGGAAGTGTTCCTTAACACTCAGGGGTCAAAATGCATGAGCTTGGGGTGTCAGAAGGAATTCAGGACAAGGAGCAGAACATCCAGTGAGGGACTTTCTTTGTTTAAGATTTCTAATAACTAAAGGATCTGGACAAAAAAAAGTTAAGTGGTTTGTATGTCCATCTTATATGAAAGGGGCAAGGTAATTAAATTATTCATTTAATGCACAACATAGCAATGTGTGGAGTAGCTGACCTTATCGCCTTTGCGTGCATTATTTGAAAAACTATTAAGTGTTCTTCCAGGAAATATGATATGATATTAAATGTATCATTTCAAATCAATTGACTACTGAGCAGTGGCATATTCAGTGAGGGTCAACAGGTCAAGGAGGGGGGGGGGAGAACTTGTGCCCCTGGCAAAATTCAGTAAGTAGGCCTAAAACGTTATAGCGGGATACCAAATATGCTATGGTATCTTTAATTTTCAAAACATTTTCTTCGCTTTCGGGCAAAATTTCCAATAATTTTACTCAAATTTATAATACTTTCACCAAAATTTCAAATAATTTCCAATAATTTCACGAACATTTCCAATAAATCGACCAAATTTAACTTCATTTAAGATTTTTTATGTTAATACTTCTTAAAATGTCACCGCCCAACCGAGGAGAAAACAGCCCAAGAAGGTGAAATATTACCAATGGCAATTTTTCCCTACCCCTACTTCCTACACCTCTCAATACAGCCTTTTTCTTTTTTTTGATAATTATGTTTTCCCCCACTCCCATTGCACCGAAAGCTGAATACGCCACTGTCACTGACCTTTAAGTGGCATGTCTAATCATATGTCGGACACAGCTCTATATCACCTTCAATTACCCACCAAGTAACAATCCAATAGCAATTACGGTTTTCCAGGGAAAATGACCGCAATTATTTGACCTCTGACCTTTAAGTGACATGTAACATCTTTTGCAGAGCATAATTTAGTCTCACCCTTCATCATCCCACCAAGAACCAACCCAATAACAATTTTCCCAGAAAATGCGACACCAAATCTACCATTTGACCTATTACCTATATGGACATGTCGCATGTCACTCTTATTTTCAGACATACATACATTATACAGTTATGGACGGGACGCAACTTTACATCACCTTTCTGCCTCATCAAGCTGCAAAGTACCAAATCCCATGAAATCATTGCCATTTCAATTTTGGCATACTTGTGATGAACGGCTCAATGGAATGACATCTTCCTGTCAGAGTTATGGCCCTGGGGCTGACTTTTTTGGAAATATTGAAAAGGATTATGATAAATGCTCTTAAAGAAGCACTCGGCGAAATGTGACCAGTGGCGTGGTGGGTCATGTTTCACTGGAGGAACAGGGAATTTCAGTGCCCACCCCCTCTCCCCTCGAAAAAAAAATGCTCATCAGAGTAAAGCGTTGGGCACATAGATTTAAATTAGCATGAGCCTTTTAGGAAATTGTTTAAAATCAGTATTTCAAATCTAGGAACTGTTAAAGCCCTGAAAGAAGTCCAGAGGGGCGAAGCCTCCAGAAGATGTGCTTTGGTAAACTTTCCCGAAAATTGAAAAAATGTTCCCGAAAATTAGAAGAAAAAAAAAGTTCTGCAAAATTTCCCAAAGATTGAAGAAAAATTCCAGAAAATAAGGAAAAGTCCTCAAAATGAAGGAAATCTCTCCCCAAAATGAAGGAAATTTCCCTCCAAAATGAAGGAAATTTTCCCCCCATATTAAAGAACTTCCCCAAAAGGTGAAGAAAATTTCCGTAAAATGAAATTTCCCGAAAATTATAAAAAACTGCCCAAATATTGAAGAAAATATCCCGAAAATGAAGGAAATTAAACAAAAATGCAAGCAAATTTTTACGAAAACGAAGGAAATTTCCCAAAGACAAATTTCCCAAAAGTTGAAGAAAGCTGGAGCCCCAAAATTTCAATAGTTTCCGCAAAATGAAGAACATTTCCCGATAGTTGAAGCAACTTTCATTAAAATTAAGGAATTTTCGAAAACTGCAGAGAAATGAAGGAAATTTCCTGAAAATTGGATACGATTTCCCAGAAATATAATTCCCTGAAATTGCAGATTTCCCGAGGAAAATAAATTCGTAACACAATTATTATTGGGGGAGGGGGAGGGGTGAGGAAGGCCTAAAATTGTGTCAACTATAGGCATGCTATAGGGGCAAAAGCCGCGAAGCCCTGGTGGGGGAAGGAGGGGGGAACCAGGGTTTTAATGCAGAAAAAGACTTTAAAATGTGTCACATCTATTGGGTGAAGCTTGTAGGGGCGCTGGGGTGAAGCCTCTGGATTCCTTGCATTTCTCACGATAGAGCAGAAAATTGCTTAATATTGTGTCAATGGTCAACGTTTAGGGTCGACGTCCAGGGTCGACGTCCAGGGTCGGCGTCAGGGTCGGCGTCAGGGTCGGCGCCCAGGGTCGGCGCCCAGGGTCGGCGCCCAGGGTCGGCGTCCAGGGTCGGCGCCCAGGGTCGACGCCCAGGGTCGGCGCCCAGGGTCGGCGCCCAGGGTCGGCGCCCAGGGTCGGCGCCCAGGGTCGGCGTCCAGGGTCGGCGCCCAGGGTCGGCGCCCAGGGTCGGCGCCCAGGGTCGGCGCCCAGGGTCGGCGCCCAGGGTCGGCGCCCAGGGTCGACGTCCAGGGTCGACGTCCAGGGTCGACGTCCAGGGTCGACGTCCAGGGTCGACGTCCAGGGTCGACGTCCTAGCCGCCGAGGGATCGAAGCCCCAGGAAGCTAGTAGCGTTTTTTAGTGGCAGAAAATTGCTCTATATCGTGTTAATTCCGAACTAAAGTTAGTTACAAGGAATATTATTTTGGAATGAATGTTCAAGTGCAGGCTAGGATCACATTGACTATATGTGTCTTTAGTTGGGGTCTAGGAATGGATTTCATGTTTTTGATGTAAGAATAAAGCTTTCAGACAAAATATTTACAACGTTGAGAATACAAAGTATATAAGAGTATATTTTCATGACAATTTCGGCGCCCTCTTGAAAAGCTTCTACCAGCTGTATTCAATACGATTGTTTGCCATTCATGGCAGGAGCAGATAATCTTTTCAGTGGAAAATCATGCTTAATAATATAGGAAGTTATTGATCAACGTTTTTTTTTTTATTTGGGCAATTTTGGCACCCCATTGAGCACTTGGCGCCCTCTTAAAAAGCAGCTCGCGCAGGGATGAAGGGGGATGGAGATGTTTCCCAAAACACCACGCCACTGAATGTAAGTGCGCATTATTATAGTCTCTAGAATATTGGAATATACTTTTATTGGAAATAATGGTAGCCTATTATACGGACGACATCTGATGTGAATATGCAAATCAACCGTAATTATTGGTCTGTTGGTATTGAATACTTATTTCATTTCATAACGATACAAGTATCAAAATCAAAACCTCTTTCTTTCAAACACTCAGGAACTTACAAAAGACACTCTCATATGACATCCCCCTTCACTTAAAATGAAGTTTTGACTGGTTGATCATTTTGTGATGGATTTATGGAAATAAATACAATAGTTTAAAAAGTCTTGCCATTTAAGATTACCCTTAAAATGTATAAATTAAATTTTACCCCTGAACTATTCCGAACAGTTGAAAAGTTGAAAGAATGTAACTTCCCATACCAGAAAGTAAACATGATGAGTGTAACGACGACATTTTGATATTTAACTTCCTGAAATTTAATAAGCTCCTTAAATTTTCATCTCTTTATATGAGATTTTACCCAACAGCCCACTGTTTACCAAGGACAGATCTAGAGGGCCAGGTGTGTGTGGGGGGAGGGGGTTTATGGGGAAACATCCCCTCATTTTACATTATACGAAATGCCAAATATCGGGAAATGTTCTTCATTTTGCGGAAACTACTAAAATTTTGGGGCTCCAGTTTTCTTCAATTTTTGGGAAATTTGTCTTTGGGAAATTTCCTTCATTTCATGGTTGCATCATTTATTAATGAAAAATGATGCAAATCAGTGGCGCCAGAAGTGGGGAAGGGACAATGGCCCCACTTTCAGAAAGTCTGCTTTTGGACCCTAAATTTTCTAGGAAAACCAGTGCATGTTCAAGGAAAATCACAACAAAGATAAAAATATTGCTGAACTGTTTTCCCCAGCCCCCCACTTTTGAAAAAATAGATGAACTTGATGAACAGTTGTTGTATTGGGAGAATAAGAAGGAAGAAGGGGGAAATGTTCCTGTCCCCATATATACAAAGAAGTGAACTAAGAAGATAGCAAAGACAGTGTGTGGGCCATGAAAGTCTTCCTAATTAAACGACTTGTAGAATGCCTACCAGTGCATTTTGGGGAAAATTGCCTAGTCTTAAATACCAGTAAAACCTAGTATCAAACAATGTACCTTGCCCTGTTTTATAAAGACATGATTACGTGATCATTGAACAGTGGGTGAAGTGACATAAACAATCACTTCACTCAGGCTGTTTGTAGAAGAGACAGAATGTGCATTGACCTGTTTACAAAAGAATTTACTTTGTCAGTTTGATGAAAAATTAATTATCCAGTACAATTTTAGTTTGTAAGTGGGAAATTTTGGGTTCTTGTCCTCTTGAGAGGTGACTCTTCCTACGCCACCACAAGTAACCAAGGGAAAACTGGGCTGACATCCAACACAAATTCCATCACATCTGCCTGTCTGAGCATGCTCTAACGCTCGCACTATAATGCAACAACGGACACTTTATTTTCCAATAAGCGGTTGTTTGTTTTCCAATGCTTGGCTAAATTATCACTTTTTGGGTGGCATATAATAAAGCTTCCTCTAAAACACTCTAGCAAGATGTTAAAAGTTTGTCCGTTTGAAATATTTGCCAAAACAAAGTTACCAAGGAATATCGTTTGAATAGGAGAGGAGAGGCGGAGGCTTAAGACCCTTACAACTACATCTTATTAGGATGTTCACCTCCTCAACTTGGTCAAAAATTGGCGGTTTCTGATCCTGAGTTGTAGATTTTGGTCCAAATAAGATTTTTGGCCCTCAATTGTAAATTTTCCTCCCAAATTTGAGGATTTTAGGTCGAAGATTTTGGTCCAAATAAGATTTTTGGTCCTCAATTGTAAATTTTCCTCCCAAATTTGAGGATTTTGGGGCAAAAATTGAAGATTTTTTGGGCAAAAATTGAAGATTTTTCCAGAAATGAAGATAAAAGGTCCTAAATTTAAGATATTTGTTCCAAAATTGGATATTGGTGGTTCAAAATTGGAGATGTGCTGGTCCAATCTTGAAGGTACTTGGTCCAAAATTGAGAATTTTGGGTGCAAAATGGAAACGCTTCAGGCCAAAATCAAAGATAAGTCAATTAATCATGCTATCATGTTGATACAACTACAAAATTCCAACATCTCTGTTTCTATGATTCAGTTGATATTTCACTTAATTATATTTATGACTTTGGGACCCCTGATAGCTCCCTCCCCACCCTGCCACTAAGTAGCCTACAGTGTACAAAATTCAAGACAACTACTGTGGTCGAACAATGGCAGGTTGGAGCAAAGCTTAACAGAAGAAGTTAGATATATAGTGCGGTGCTCGAAAAATTGTTTTTGTGATTAGGTGACATATGGACTACCAGTATATTCATATTGGTAGCCTGGCAAGACTAGCTGATTTCCTGAGTTATCACTATGTACTGTATATGTATATGCAAGACATGTTTAGAGTGGTAGCCCATTGGGCTTTAAAAAATGCCCACCCTTCCTAAGAGGAGGAATTCACCTTTCCGGATACATAGCTTCAAGCCTGCTTGGGAGATTAAAATAGGAACTTATTCAAATGAACTTGATAAATGTTAGTAAAATTGAAGAAAATTCTTGAAAATGGAAAAAATTCCCCAAACAATTAAAGGAACCCATAGGAAAATTCCAGTTGAGACCAGTTGAATTTCCCAACTGGGATGAACTGGTCTCATGAGCCAGAAGAAAATTCTAGCTGCAATTACCAGCTGGAAATAAACTGGTCCCAACTTGAATTGAATATTCCCCAACTGGGATAAACTGGTCCCAACTTAAATTGAATAAATTCCCCAACTGGGATGGACTGGTCTTAATTGGGATTGAACATCTTCCCAATTTAAACTACTTCATCCAAGTTGTGATTTTCCAAAATTCCGGTCGGAAAATTCCCAGTTGCAAAAATCCCAAGTTGAATTTTAACTTAAAATTTCCCCAAATTGATAAAACTACCAACACACTTGCAAGTGTGTTGCAATCTTTGAAATGCAATAACTCCTAAACAGAAAATGATATCAACATCATTTTTCCACCAAATTTCTCTATCATATATGAAACTGAAAATTCACAAAAATATTCCTTTAAACCTCTTAAAAATATGATATGTATTTCCAGTTTATTAACAAGCTGAGGTAATGCACATGAAGTCACCTCCTCCGTGTGATATTCAAGCTATTTACCATCAATGTGTAATTTGCTCATGATTAGTAGCATGCCAGACTTAATAAGAACTGTCAGAAGGACAAAATGCTTGACTATTCAAGCTAGTACAGAGAATGGGCTTATGGAAGGAAGTATATACAGGGCTAATAGAAGCAGATGATTTCAAACTACTTGAGCTTTGAAAGATGCACTTACATTTTCATTGTTAATTTTCACAACATTTTTCTACAAGCTTTAAAATATCATTGAGTTGTCCCAGATATTTTAAGACAAAAAAAGCTCAAGGTTACAACCTCAGCCAGTAACTTAGTAGACACGATCGCTAAAACATAAACTCTTCTACAGTACAGTGGTCACAAAATAGCATGAAAATTAACACCGACGACCTGAATGTTTGCTTTATGTAACCATACAGACATAGAGCTGAACAACTTTTTTCAACTTATGTTTTGGTAGATTTTCCGAATTTCTTGTCACAAAGGGTACAAATTGTCAATTTTCTGGAAGAAATTCAGTGTCTTGTGTACAGGGCGTAAGATGGCAACTAATGTTGCAAACGCGTGTATAACTTGAAAAAGGAGGGACCAAAACGGGCGCAGATACAACAAAAAAACACACTGCCTGTTCATTACAAAACACGACAATTGCGTTGTAGCGTACATAGCGCACTATTATAATTATTTTAATTTAACTACTTCAACGCCCTTGTTCTTTTGTTAATATTAATACATACAAACTGTATGTGCCAACATAAGTAACATGCACGTAGGATGCATACGCTCAAGGTTACACAGGCGGTGTAGATATGCGCTCAAATTATGTCAATCATTTCCTTACACAAGTGTCCTATCTTCTTATTGCTTGGGAAAATTTTTTTACATGCATATCACATTTTTGTCAAGACGCTCGCAGAAAATCTGTGGAAACTTTATATTTGGACGAAAAATGTGTATCCTTTTCGGAAAGCAATTGAGTTATTACGATATTTACAAGGGGTAAACCCAATTCAAGTTTCCGTGTGCTGATTTTCAGGTTAAAATATGGAAGCCTTCGAACGAAAATTATGTTGCCCAGAATTAATGGGCAACTTTTAAAAAACATACATTGAAGCCCATTGACTGCTTAAGCGTGTAAAATTTGTATGTATGTAATCGTTCATACTCTAAATCAGAGATTCCGAGCGAAGGAGTTGGAGTATGAAGATTGGTACCACCAGTAACTCAGAAACATGAAAAAGCTAGCAGTCTTTATAACTATAACATCTCTTTTAGTTCTATCAATTAAACAACAAAGAAAGGAGAGGCCCTCATATTCCAATGTCAATGAAAGAATGTCATTCACATAACCCTTTCCAACCTGTACCCTCCCCCAGCCCCTACACATTTCCAGAACCACAGCCTGGATTGTAGTCCAACTTCCAATTTAAGAAAATATGCATGTCAAGCTCAGTCAAGCAGCACAAAAAATGTACAACAACATTTAAGCAGCCTGATGAGAAACAATATTGCTTAACGTATGACAAACTAGACATTGGAAATGATACAAATCCCTCACCAGATTAATGCATATTCTAAACTGTCCCATATTCCATCCCAACCTGTCCCAGATGTCATACCACACCCTATACTACATGCAATCACACCTGAAAACCAAATACTGTATGTCATTTCACCACGTGCATGACCCACATGCCATCACAACTGGAATTCAGATGACATCCCACCACATGCCATTCCACCCTGTCCCACATGCCGACCCAACTGTTCCACATGCCAACCCACCCTGTTCCACATGCCAACCCACCCTGTTCCACATGCCAACCCACCTTGCCAACCCATCCTGTTCAACATGCCAACCCATCCTGTTCAACATGCCAACCCACCCTCACCAAATGCCACCCCACCCTGCCCTACATACAATTCCACCATGTCCCACATAAAATCCCACCATTATCCTAATTCCTACTGCTACTTTATCATCATGTCATCTTCTACCCCACATTCCACTTATTGTTTATATTTCTTTTCATACACAAACACTTAATTCAAAATTCTTTAGAGGAGAGAAAACTTATATTTGCTTCTTCATTCATGGCAAGAAAAATATTTGATTGTTATTCATCTCAGGAATGTCAATTATCATAACAAAATATACAAAAAACTACTCCAAAAACTCTGTTTATATTTCTTTTTATACCCAACATCTCATTTAAAATGCATTGGAGGCAAGGAATTTTTATTTGCTTTTTCATTCATCCAAGACTAATACCCTATTTGCTATTCATGTCAGAAATATCATTATCATAACAAACTCATCCAAAAACTTTACCCAACAAGGAAAGAAAACTTTAACCAACCTGTAAAGAAAACATTAACCAAGAAATAAATCTAACTGGATGCTGATGTCAACACCAAAAGTAGTAGAATAGCTTCACTATTCTTTGAGTAGTCCAGGTTAAAATGTAACGCCACCACTTGGAATGATAAACTGCAATTTTATCTTGTTTCATCATTGTTTTTTTTTTTCAAGGAGGATTGGAAAATACACTTAGTAATTTACACAGGCCTGCATGCTATAATTAGTATTGTCATGATTTAAAATACAATTCAAAGGTCACTTTCTTCTTCCTCCTATTGGTCATGCGACTGCTCATTAATGTTTTACATCTTCTTTTTAGTAATATTTTTCTCCTTCAGAATGATAGGATTATTTTACAGTGGCAACTTCCACCTTATGACTGTCAACTGTTTGCATGTTTCTAAACCACACTTTGCCTTGGCTCAAGTAAAACACTTTTAAGTTTAGAGATCGATGCCTATGGAGTTCTAGCATCCTCCTCTGCTGAAGTCCAACCTCATACCGGCTTTATTGAAAACCACATTTGTCTTAGAGACTTGATTATTCCTCTAGTTTCTCTCTATTCAGGAGGAAATATTTTCAATTTAAAAAGAATGAGATCAGCATGGTAAACAAGTCCTGATGAGAGCACATTGTAACCTTGCTCTGCATACAATAACCAAGCTTGTCCCTCTTCCTATCCCATATCAAATCTTTGGCCTGGGCTCACCGTTTTTTTCTGACTCAAACAATCGTTTATCTACAAAAGAATGATATACTAGTTGGATATCATAAACATGGAGCAGTATTCATAGGGCATCTAACCTTGCGGCATCCAACCTTGCGGCATCCAACTTTACAGCATTCAACCTTATAGCATCCAGCCTTGTGGCATCCAACTTTTGTCATCAACCTTATAGCATCCAGCCTTGTGGCATCCAACCTTACAGCATCCAACTTTACAGCATCCATCTTTACAGCATCCACAGCATCCAGCCTTACAGCATCCAACTTTACAGCATTCAACCTTACAGCATCCAGCCTTGTGGCATCCAACTTTACGGCATCCCACCTTACAGCATCATGCCTTGTGGCATCCAACTTTATGGCATCCAACCTTATGGCATCCAACCTTACAGCATCCAACCTTGTGGCATCCAATTTTATGGCATCCCACTGTACAGCCTTGTCCAACCTTACGGCATCCAACTTTACAGCATCCAACCTTACGGCATCCAGCTTTATGGCGTCCAAGCTTACAGCATCGAGACTTGTGGCATCCAACTTTACGGCATCCCACCTTACAGCGTCCAACCTTGCGGCATCCAACCTTGCGGTATCCAACCTTATAGCATCCAGCCTTGTGGCATCCAACTTAATGGCATCCAACCTTGCAGCATCAAACTTAGTCTTCAACCTTACGGTATCAACCTAATGGCATCCAACCTTGGGACTTGCTCCTATCACATGTATGCATCTTCCTGTACTTGTTCCTCCATGCTGATCTTGTCAATCAGTGTTTCAGCTGCTAAAGCAAGGTTGTGCTATAAAGAATTCCAAAACAGAAAAGAAAAAAAATTCTGAAATTCAAAGAATATTGTACTATCTGAGAAGTAGAAGCTAGCAAGATTATTGACTTCGAAGAGAACTCAAGTTTATGGAAGAAGTGTTACTAAAACCAGTATAATTGTTTTTACAAGCTATTTTGAGCAAAATCATATTAGGCCTGGCAGGGACTGCTCCGTCATGAATATCAATGAGGTCAACTTAATATGACTCCAAAACTCTTCAAATGAATAAATGAATGAGATCTTTCTGCTGGGCTGCACCACACCTCTGGAATAAACTCCCCATGGCCATCCGTTCAATCCAAAATCTCACAGGTTTAAAAGGGCTCTTAAAACTCACTTATACACTCAATATTTTCATTAGTAATGTTTTGTTTTTTGTTTTTAGCGCCTGTTTTTGCCTGTTAATGCCTGTTTTTGTTGTTATAAGTATATGTTTTTGTATATGTATAAGTTTATTATGTACAAGAATAAGTTTATGTATAATTATGTATTATTTTTGTTTTTCATTTTAAAGTGCTTGTGAGCTGGCATATTTTGTTCTGAAATGAGCACTTAAAATATATGGTATATTTTAACAATAATAATAATAATAATCACCACCACACCAAGTTTGATTCAAATAAAATCTACAAAATGGATATACCATATTCAACGTATTAAGAGCCCTGCTCTAATAAGCACCCACCCAACATTTTTGACTAATAACATAATTTACTTAATCAATTTGAAGATTAAAATAACTTTTGTTAAATTCATTTGCTTATGTTGCGTTTGTTTGATGAGGGATTAACAGCACCATGACAGCAAGGGACAAATTGTTCCCAAAAGGCTGAGAGGTTGGATCATTCCAGAGGTAGGAAGAAAAGAAAACAGAAGTCTGAGAGAAGTACGGGGGCTAAGAGCCAGGAAGCTGGGATCGAAAGAGGAAGTGCAGGGTTGTAAAATAAGGGGTCAATGTGGGTAGAGGGGGTGGGAGAGGAGGACTAAATATGGTTGCAGAGGGAGGCATGATGAAGAAAGAAGATAATTTTATCATGGGGGTTGGGGAGCTCAGCTATGGAGTTGTGAGGAAAGCTCTGGGGAGGTTGTACAGGGGAAGGCAAGGAGGACATGCTGGACTGTGCAGGGGAAATGACAATTGTTGCAGAGGGTTGGGGGAGCCAGTAAGGAGGTGGGAGTGAGTGTGGTGGGTGTGACCTATTTAAGGTTGGGTAATGTAGACATTGTCGATACAGGAGAGATTGTGGATAGTGGGTTTGGTCGGAATGGTGGGTTGGATGTTGTGGAGTTTGTTATTAATTTAGGAGTCCCATGAGGTTTGCCGGCAGTCAAAAACAAGGTAAGCGATAAGCAGTTTGATGTCAGAAAGGGTTTTGGGAAAGAAGGTAGGGAGATGTTGAGGGCAACTTTAGCAGCTGAATCAGCTCTGTCATTGCTGGGGATGCCACCATGGCTGGGTATCCAGAAGAAAATAATACTTTTCCTGCAGAGGGGGGATCAAAGGAGTTTATGGGGAGCACTTAATATATGAGGGCAAGGAGGATGGCCTTGGCCTCGGCCGAGAAGATGGACAATTAGTTGGGAAGCCTGCTACTGAGGGTGATGTCTTGGATGATGGCAGCAACAGTTGTCTTGTCGCCTTCCTTGGAGCCATCAGTATAGATGGAGGTGTAGTTTGAGAGTTGGTCTTTGATTTGGTTGTGGAGGTTGATGAAGAGAATGGGGTGGGTTTGGATTTTGTGATGAGTGGAGAGGCCCAGGTGGATGGAAGGGAAGGGGTGGTCCAGGGAGAAAAAGTGGGCCAGGAGAAGGTGCCGAGAGTGGTGGGGTTGATGCCGAGATGGAAGAGGTCTGATTTAATGAGTAAGCTGAAGGAAGGAAGGGGATAGAGTTTTAATCCTATCAAAGAGGGTGGAGAAATTGGGGTACCTAATGAGGTTGTAAACAGGGTTTTAGGTGTTGGTGAGGACCCTAAAAGCATAGGATAGGCTAAGCTTTCTACATCTAAGTAGAAAGGGGGTTCCTTGGCTTCAACATGAAGGCTGGTGATGGGGAGGTCCTCAAGGCACCCAGGCAAATTCTGAGGGCTTCATTTTGGATGGTGTTGATGTGGTTGAGGTAAGAGTTGTGAGCAGCACAGTAGACAATATTGCCTTAGTTAAGCTTGGCACAAATGGTGAGCTTGAAGAGGTAGCGGGAGCTGGAGAGGTCGGTGTTGTCTTTCCCTGATTTGGGGAAGCGGGTGATGATAGCTGTCCTCCAGATAGGGGGAAAGCAGTGTGAGGACTAAATGTGGTTGAGGATGGTGAGGAAGGTAGCAGTGGCCTTGTTGGGGAGCTATTTCAGGAACTGGTAGAAGATATCATCTGGCCCTCCCATGGAGGTGCAGCCAGTGTTGGATGGCTTGCTTTAAATCAGATAGGGTGAGAGGGGTGATGTAGCTCTCGGTGTTGTCAGAGGGAAAGATAATACTCCAGGTTTCATCACAAGCTATTTTGGGTTTGAAAGCATTGGGGTAGTTGGCCGAGGACGAGATGTTGACTGAAGAGGCTGCGAGGCAGTTAGCGATATACTTTTTCCCGGTAAGAAGATTACCATTCCAGGAGAGATGGAGACTTGTCCATCCTGCCGTGGAAACTGTTACCCATACTCCAAATCTTCTTAGTGAGGGTGTTGGTGGTGAGAGAAGAGATGAAGTTGTTCCAAGTGTTGGTTTTACTGTCCTTGATAGTGTGCCTGGCTTTGGCATGGCTGGT
This sequence comes from Chiridota heheva, assembly GCA_020152595.1. Classification (NCBI taxonomy): domain Eukaryota; kingdom Metazoa; phylum Echinodermata; class Holothuroidea; order Apodida; family Chiridotidae; genus Chiridota; species Chiridota heheva. The sequence continues at coordinate 823,510 of JAIGNY010000904.1, forward strand.
GCGAAAGAGGTTGAGGTTGTGGGTGGTTGGGTTTGTTGTGAAGTTTCTGAGGGTTTTTTTCCTGTTCTTGATGGCAGTTTTGATGTGGTCGTTGAGCCAGGGGTTGGGACGGGGGGTGGTTAGGGGGTTTGGGGATTGAAGCAGGCAGCAATGTTGATAAGGATGTTACTGAAGCTTGACATGGAATCCTCACCCTTGAGAAGATTAGGGGCGGGGGCATTTCAAAAAGGGGCCAGTTGGATTTCTGAAGGTTCCAGTTGGGGGTGTGGTCTGTGGGGGTTTGAAGGTTGGAGTGAATTAGGAGAGGGTAATAGTCACTACCACAGAGGTTAGCAGTGACCTTCCAACTAAAATCAAGGAGGATGGGAAACAGATAGACAGGTCAATACGGTGAAGGAACCTGTGGCAGGGTGAAGGTAGGTCAGGGAGTTATTGCTGAGCAAGGAGAGGCTGTGCTGTCGAAGAGTGTTTTCGACAAGCTCGCCTCTGTGTTTGGTGGTATTGGAGCCCCACAGGGGGCTGTGGGCTTTGAAGTCACCAAGAAAATGAAAGGGCAGGGGAGCTGAGAGATAAGGTTGTTAAGGCTGGTTGGCTGAACGTTGGCATTGGGAAGGAGGGGGAGAGGGATAGATATTGCAAAGAGTGAAGATTTTGTGGATGGAGATAAAGATACAGATGGCCTGAAGATGATCATCGGTGTTCACATGAATAGGGCTGTGTGGGATATCGTGTCTTTCGAGAATGGAGACGCCCACAGGCCCTGTGGGTGTCCTCTTGATGTTTATGGTAGCATGAGAAGTTATTGAGGAAATAATGGTCAGTGCTTTTCAAGAAGGTTTCTTGTAGTAGAAGACAACCGGGTTGAAGGTGGTGGCCAAAAATTCAATTTCTTCCAAGTTGGCCTTAAGGCTCCTGATGTTCCATTGTATAATGTTGTGAGTGTTATTGTAAAGGCTCCTGATGTTCCATTGTATAATGTTGTGAGTATTATTGTAATTGTTTCTGTTGTATGCCATAAGGAGGCAGGAGTTTATATGGAGGAAGATCTGTTGTTTCTGGGTGGGCTTGTTTTGTCTTTGTATCTGTTCCTGTTTCTTTGGAAGCCGTTGTTTTAAAAACTGGACGAGAAGTATGTTCGGTGATCGAACATTCCATGTTCTCTTCAGTGACATACGTGTGGGTTTGGATGGTGGGCTGTTTGTTGGCCAGGTTCCCTTGAGTTTAATGGTACTTGATGTGTTGGGGTAGGGGATGGGGGTCTTAGAAAAGAAAGGAAGGTTGGGAAGAGAGGTGGTGGTGGAGATGGTTGTGTTTCGGGTGTGGTTGGGTTGTTGGCAAAGGCGATGGGCTTAGGACTCTCTGTAAGAAGAACCAGGTGAGATTGGTTTGGGCATGTGAGTCAGTTTTAGTTGTTTTAGGGCTTTGAGGAGACTGTGCACGAGTAGCAAAGTTTGGTGTGGAGGGAAGCGAGGAATTGCTTCCTGGCTTACAGTTAAGTGGTGCTGGAATAAAGAGTTTTTAGTTGATTTATCTGTTTTTTCTGAAGCCAGGTGAGGCAGTCTTTTGAAGAGGGATGGTTGGCTGAATGAGTACCATTGCAATTGGTGCAGTGTGGGGTGTTGGTGCAAGAGGCGCTGTCATGGTCCGAGACTCCAGTTGCCACAGCGCGCTTGGCTGAGGAAGGAGTTTTTTCCATGGCCATACCTCTGGCACTTATGACAGAAGAGAGAGTTGGGACTGCGATTCTCAGATAGCCAGCAGTGATGTGGGAGAGGAGAGTTGGTGTGGAAAAAGTCAGGAAGATGGTATTGGTGATGTTTCGGCACTGTCCCTCTTGAGGACGAGACGACATGTTGGCTGGTAAGTTCCTCCATGAGGTCTTCATTGGTCAAGTGGGCAAGGTCACTGGTTTTAATGACGCCTTTGATGGAGTTCAGGGAAATGGTGGGGGTGACTGTTATGTCGATACTAGTATTAGCTAGGTTTTGGTGGTGAGAAAGGTGGTGGCTTGAGTGTCCCTGTTGCAGTGCACCAGGAGATTGCCAGATCCGAGGGTAAAACCTTGGGGATGGTACTGACAAGGATGTAGAGAGCCTTGAGGATGAGGAAGGGGAAACTCTTACTTAAACTGTCTGGTTTGTTGGTGGCCTGAATGATTACAATTTTGGGAACTGTTGCTGAGAAATGGTCAATGGAGGTAGCAGGTAGGTCACTGGGAGAGGAGAGAGGGTCAAGGCAAAAGCGTTTGGTCATGTTGGAAAAAAATGAGGCAACTAGAAAAAAAAAAGATTGTGGAACTACTATACGAAAACCACTGTACAAGTACCAAAAAGGGTGTGTAGGCCTGGTCACAATGGGAGGGAAAATATAAAAAGAACAATCTTACCAAAAGCAATCATCCATCCACAAAGGAAAATAACAGAAAATGAAAAAGGTGCAAAAATTTAGGTGGAAAAGGGCATGGTAGAGTATAATCAGAATGGAAAGTTTGAGAGAACAGATAGGAATTCACATTGCTCTTAACACGTCGTAACTATCTTCATCACTCAATACATTTTTGTGGTAGTTATTGTGGAAAGGGAGAAGGGGGGGAGGGGAAATAGTATATAACCAGCTTACACAATGCAGTTTGAATAGCACACTGTATGCAACCCCAGAGCATGCATGTTTATAAGAAAGAAACTTCAGACCTAAAAAGAGGTAAATTCTATTTTCGTAACCGCCCCGCTTATTATGTCGAATACGGTAGTAACATAAACTTGTTCAATTTCAGCTTAGTTCCACCTAATCATTGATATTACACCCTGCTCCTCCTTCAGAATATTAAGGCAACACCAAATGACCCTGAAGGTCTCATACTTGATACCATCACTACACTGAACAAAATTTATGGTTATTGATTTGTAACCCGGTAGAATACATTCACACTATCTATGTCAGGATCACCATTCCATTCTAAAAGCACCACACCCAGTTTTACTCAAATCAAATCTACATTACAAAAGACATAAAGTCTGACATTATCCTTATTTCATATGATAGAATTAAAATAACAAATTTTTCTGACAAAGTTTCATATCCCCTTCAGCAATCTAAAATAATTTTTATAATTATTAAAAACTTTAATTCTACTACTTAATAGTACTAAGGGAGCTGCCATTTTGGTTTCAAAACATGCAGATTATAATGTCATCAAGCCCAGCAGAATGTTGGAATGCTTTTGTATTTCTTTATAATTTACCTCAAGATTTTAGCTAATGAAAAATTGTTTTTCTTTTGTAAGGGCCAAGGAATTTTGTTTGTGTATACATTCTGTTAAAACTTTGTCACATCATTTTAGAATAAAAACACTTTAATCACATTTATAAAAAATACATTAAATTCCTTATGTTCCTTTTAGGAAAATTATGTTATCATGCACAATATTTCAATACAGAATTGAACAAAATGGCAGCCTCCATGTGTTAACTTCAAACATGAATAACTTGATAGGAATAAGATTTTGACTTGCTGTTTTTGGTAGTTCGTTAAGATTTGTATCCTCTATCATATGAAAGAATGATTATATCAGACTTTATGTCTCCTTAAATATCAAAATTTGTAGAAATTAACTTCATGATATCATCACCAAAAAAAGAGGGGTATATCTACAGACCATAAGTTATTAGTGTACCACACATTGTACTCTTATGGTTTTTTCCTCATGGCAAATTACAAACTTGTATCTACACACCCTTAGGTCCTTCCTCAAACCCACCACTTCCATATATTGGATACTACTTACTCTTTATGGAAACACTTTCATTATTCACATAAAAATCATAAATCAAAATCTTTCAGAGCACTGAAAAACTGAAAATGAGGTTGTGTTATTCTGGAGCCCTAAAACAATCAGATACTTCTTTTGCAGGCTTGAGGTATTGAATATCATCACTACTACTAAATCCAGATCAGAGTTAAATTTTATCTAAAAGTATTCACATCAGCTTTTACTTGTGTTCACATATGGGTAAACATATCTGTAACCAACCAACAACAGTGAATTTGGTTATGAATCCACAAAAACCTGATTATGGAACAAACAAGATTGCATGACATCAATATTCTAAACAAGAATGCTAAAACAAATGAATATTTAATCTCATACACATGACAGCTTAGACCAAGATTCTCTTTCACCTTGTAAAACTTGTGGTAGCAAAAACATTTTAAGTTGCAAACCTGTAAAATGTGAACTCCTTTGGTGGAAGAACAACTAATTCTCCAAGTCCATCCCCTGTCAAATCCATGTAATTTACAGCCAAGAGAGGATGAGCAAAGCTTCTCCTCCACAGGCATTCATACTCATGTCTTGATTCAGGTACAAGTCTTGATTCAGATACATCTTCCAAGTTGGATGGTAGTTCTGTGTCTTTCTTTTCATTGTTGCTCTTCTCTTTGTACTTGTAAGCTATCAATTCCTGGAATCATATGTTATAGAAATATCAAATAACATTTATTGCATGTGAAACAGAATAGTAATACAAATAGAATCATAAGTTTTCAATGTAAAAAATCTGATGTTTCACACCTTCAAGGGGACACAAGTAAAATAATAAAACTTTATTGTTTATGTCACCATTAACAACTGCTACAAGTCTAAAAAGCTAAGCTGCTGAAGGTACTCAAAAATTACAACTTGTATTTCAAATTATTTCAAAAGGCAACTGCAATTACTTTAGAAAATGTTTCATCAATCAGCTTTTAATCAGCAATTAAATATAGAAAATGTTTGCTATTTTTAATCTAGTGATGGCTCCACAATGTATGAAACTACGGCCTCAATATAATTAATGGTTACTCCAAATTGTTTTTTACATGTTGCAACTGATCATAAGATAAGACATAACTAGTTCTTTATGTATCTGAGCATGACTGCTCAGATACATAAATAACTACTGCCTGAATATAATTAATGGTTAAAAGTTAACACCAATTAAAAGTTTGACTGAGAAATGATTTACAAAACTTTACTTTTTCTAATTTACAAATTTCACATGAAGTGCATTGATGACAGCTAACACTTGCAGCTTATAAACCACAATCAAAACAATGCTTTGAAACAAAAGCTATTATAACACACTCACACAGTACACACAACAAGTACATTAGCATAATCATCACTTATGTTCAGGTAGCTGTTGTATAAATTTACCCTTTTGGTGTTCCAAATGAAATGTTGGAAATTTTGCAGAATAATTTCAATAAAGGTCAGAGATTTTCTTTTAGGATATGGTTAGTAGTGTCACTTTCTGCTACTTGTACCAGCCATTTGTAAGGATGTATGTTCACAGCTTAAACTTCAATGCCCTCAACACAACAAACATATTTGACAAAACTGGAAACTTAAATCTTAACTAGAAATTTGTAAGTTTGAAGGTCTCATCTACTAAATCTTTTTAAGGCAGATAACAACCTGATATTATGCATACATCATGTGCACATCAAAAAAACCACTTCACAATATCTTATGTTTGAAGTCATCCTTATTGTTTCATTTCTTTTCAAGCCAGGTTTTATTGTTTCCACTGCTATTCAAACCAGAAACCAGTTCTTTGCAAATTTTCCATTGTTTCCATTTTTTTCAAGCAAGATATAAGTCGTTATAGAAAAACCCAGGCTTTTTGTTCTCAGTTCTCTTGAGGTGATAAAGTTCAAAATACCAGTCAGATTGCATCAGGTTAAACTATTTGTGGATGCCGCCACCACTGCCAGAAGTCAATGAACAACCACGACAGACTGATCATTACGTCTCTTTCTGCATCTCAGGTGACACTATAAAAGGTTTCAATGTTATATGAATGCAACTTCCTTAATTGACTGAAGTCTGTTGTTGAGACAAGCATAGCAGCATGTTACTCATTCTATTTACTTTGTTCTCACAAATTTGGTAAGAGTACATCTCTGTCCAAATGTTTGTTGATCTAATCTAATTAACCTTTAAATGCCCGTGGTCAGTGATGACACAACCGATAAGACAGGCACTTTTCAAAAACTTATTATGCTCATCAAATAGGCTAGGCCCACAGCAGTGATTCTGGTATTATTTTAAAGAGCTTGAATAGTTCTTTCAGAAATTGTAACTTTTGATGGGGGTTATGTAAAAGAACTTTTAAGAAAAAATGGATTAAAATATAGAAAGAAAAAGAAAAAAAACTTTAAGCCAAAAAACAAGCCTACTTGCCATACATCCAGACCTAACTTTTGCTTGAAAGCTTTGCTTGAAAAGCCAGTGAACAACTGTTGAAAACATGAAATTATGCAATGCCCGTCAAATTTTGTCTGCCATTATCACTAATATTTTTTTTTGGCAAAAGTTGCATCAAATTTGATGATTTTTAGCCTTTTTGAGACAAATTTTGGAAAAAAATCATAACTCTGGATCATAGTACACCTACTGCAATCATGTAAAGGTATCATTGTAAAGAAACAATCTAAATATGTAAAAAAAATCCTCCATTTGCATTTTCACAAGAAAAAATACATAAGCTCAAAAAATTGGCCTAATTTTGCCTAAAATTTGCAACTTTGTATATTAAAGTTGATATTTTCTTTATTTTGACTTTTTATTGAAAAGATTATTGTCTTAGCATTCATACAATCCAAACTTATAGTGATACAAAACAAAAGGAAAGTTAAGAAAATTATTTTTTTAAATTTAAAAAATGAAATGTTGTTGTCATTTTGAACCCCTGGGCCTTTAAGGGTTGAACAAACTTGAGATTATGTCAGTAACCGTATCAATTCAGCAACTTTATACACAATGGCTTAAGGTTGAAAAAATGAAACTGCTGAAATTTTCTGCGAATTACCCAACTCATTATCATTCATTATCTGACTGGCCTATGAGATTTAATGCTGTAAATAATGGTTTTTACCTGTCCATATGTTCCAATAAGAATCTCATTGTAGCCATCCCAATCAATGTCAGCAACACAGGCACACAGGGTGGAATCAAAATTGTCACTGTCAGCAAGCAGCATTTGCTTTGTGAAACCACAAGTCATCACATCACTATCGAAATTTAAAACAAATTAATGACATTAAAGTACTTAATTTTAAACATATTTAACCATAAGCGTTATAAATACTGACAAAAAATACCATTAGGAAACTAAGAAAAAATCAACTGTACATATTTTCACAGCTCACCTGTACACAACTGCAACCTCTAAAGCACTTGTAACCAGTAAATGATAGTCTACTTGATGCTCAGCTTCCATGTCAAATGTATCAATATACACCTGGCTGTTTTCTACTGCTGAAGGAGTAAAAAGCTGCACACATGTTATTGCGCTGTCATGTTCAAATTCCTTCTCCAATAGAATCTCTGAAACGAATAAAAGTTTTCATACATTGTTGGCCCATCTTGATCAATTCCTATGTATATCTCGTCTTGACTGTAAGGTCAGTAAACTCAGGATCAATTTTGTCTTCAAACAAGGGAGGTTATTTTTAAATCATTCCATACCAGTTTGACCTCTGCTCGGAGAATCAGAGTTTTCAGACACAGCAATTAATGACTGATATCAGTAAATTTATGGTAAAATTTATTTAACAAACTTTCTCATGAAATATCTCAAAAAATCTCTTAAAGTATGAAAAAATTGCACCATTTTTTATGCATAACTACAAAAAATATTCCAGCTTCCTAAAGGTTGGTTGGGAAGGATGGAAGCTTACCATTTGTTACCATGCATACCACACAAAGTCTCATGTAACCATTCTGACATCCCATGGCTGTCAATCTCCTACTCATTGCAAGAATTTTGGAGTCAAACCACAAGACACTGCAAAAAACAAAAACACAATGCAATTTTTACTTTGAATAATATTCTACCATGATTGAAACACTTCACAAACAATAACAACAGCAATTTTCAAACTACGCTTCTGCGCTCATAACCTCATATATTTTGACTGTTATATAAGGTACATTAAGGGTAAATCACCTTGATGTGGTGCTGTACCAATAACTTGGCAATGGTTCAACCACCTGCCATGCATCTTGAGAATGGACTAGAGCAGATATACAAGTATACAGCAATAATGATGACTGAAGCACGTAACACAGAAGATGCTTACACACTCTGTAAATCATGAAACTCTGGGAAGCCTTCCTGGTCAGTTTGCTTCACCCATCTATTGACACTTGAATCTTTATCCTGTGTAAAGAAAGCAAAACATGGAAATGTTGCAAAGACCACCATCCAAACACATTCAAATTTAAAGGCCAAAATATATGTGATTTTCTTATTGCCAACCGACCATCAGATAAGTGGTTACTGCAAAAAGTTAATTGTGTGTAAAACATAAAACAATACTTTATAAATTCTTTTTGATACCTTACGAAGCAGCTCTTTTGAGAAGCAAGGTAATTTAAGGAGGCCATTTAGGTTCACTTGTATGGGTTTGATGAACTCTCCTAAATTTATAATACAATAAATTGTTGGTCTTATGTTTTTTCTTCCAACACATGCAATGCAAAATTACTTCTTAGTACAATCTGTTTCCCTCTATCTTATGAATGATTGTCAAATGCTCAGGAACAAACATACTTCTCTAAATATATGGATCTGGTTATCCCACAGCTCAAGAGAAACACCGACTCCAGATCTCCTTCTTTTGTCATGAATCTGAAAATAAACAGCATGATATCAATATTGCAACAATTTGGTTCGTTGCCATCATTAATCCAAATTTGAAGATGGAGAATACGTTAATAACCTGATCTTTAAATGTTTCCTCAAATATTACTATTCATATCAGCTGTGAACACTCACTTGACTTGAAATCATCATGAATAAAAAAGCATGCACTCAGATCTAAATCAATATACAATTTCACAACTAGCTGAAAGGCTTAATCATCAAAAAATATTGTATTTTTATTTCACAGGAGTTATAACTCATTTACATCTCATTATTTAAATCACAATTCAAATTATTTAATCCTAAATCTCTGTCAATGTCAAGAGAGAATGCTAACTCTGAAGGAAGTTTTTTGAAGTTTTAGTCTAAATTAAGATAAGAGTAATTTTTCATTTATATCCGATGCCCAGGTAAAATGTATAGACCATGCTTTATAGGTTTCAGAGGGGAATTTTACTTTCTATAATATTTTGGAAAGACGTAATCCTTTTTTTGATTGGATATTTTACATCCCTTACCCATCAGATTAAGTTATATCGAGATGTCCATGGCAGTTTTATAAACCAGTGTTGAAACATTGGTGAATGAAGACCCACCAGGGATTAAACCCAGGACCTCTAACTGCCAAGCTGATGACCAACTTGACCATGTAAGTCCTCTTATATTTAATCAGTATTTCTTCAACTTAAATCAGCATGAAATGTGATGTTATTATCAAGAAATTGCAATTTAAAAATAATATTTTTTCAGCACAAAATATACACATAACATCAGTTGTAAAATATGTTCCAAACAGAAGAAGCTCCTCCCAGAACTCTGCATATTGACTTTTATTTGTTTCTTTCTGAAATACTGTATCCAACGTGATAAGCGCCCATACAGTACTTAATAAGTGCCAACCAACACTGTTTTACTGATAACATATCTCAACATCAATCAATTATACATGTTAATGCTGTTTATATGTCTTATATAATTTCCATGTACTTTTTGCTACGTTATGAGTGTTGTAATTTGAAAACTGAAAATAAAAAAGTAGCGTTACATCCTGTTAGGTCTCATAATGGTGTTGTCGTGGTTACTGCAGGTTGAAGCAAATGCACTATATATAGTGTTGGTGCAGTTTGAACATTACTGTACACAACTCCCAAGCATGGGCGCTTATTAGGAAGCAATTCAGGCATTACAAAGTGGTACTATTCTATTTTCCTAAACCCCCATTACGTCGAATATGGAAATAAGTTACATTACAAATAACAAACCCTATTTTTTAACTATTCAAGTTAAATCCATACTAGAGCCATGAAGGCCTATCAGGCCATTATCCCCGGTTGCCTTTATCTATTCAATATATCCCATAATACTTTTGCTGACACAGAAATTGAGGATAATAGAGGTGAACGTAGCACTTACTGGCTATGGCTCAGAAAGTAGGGAATGATATCCAGCTCAATTGTGCAAAAGCTTTCTGCAAGTAAATAGGATATTAATAGATATCAAAAAGTGAAAAGGAGTTCTTTTTAATGAAGAATAAAACTTGAGCCTTAAGCATGAAAAGGAAAGATTTTAGCATCAATCATAATCAGTCGAGAGTGACATAAAGACACCATTAAATAAGTAAAAATAAGGTTTCATATAAAAACACTAATAATTGAAAACGTGCTTCTAAGCTTGACTGTAGTACAACTTTGTGAGAACATGTTTTCTTGCAACTGTTCCTCCCTCTGTCAATGTAAAATGAAACTTATAATCTAAACATTCATAAAAGGTATATTTTTAATTAACTTTTTGTAGCACATTACGTTAATCTTCAGAGCACTTGTGGATTGAAATAAAATATTATACAGAACTTATATCAAGTGAATAGCAAAATAACATTGGTATTAAAAAAAAAGGCTCATGAAAATGGAATATCTGTACCTGTATAACTAAACTACACCTGTTTTGTCAAGATTCCATCTTATAATTAGAAGACTTTACAACCATGCAAAACATCAAAGAATGATAATCAAAATAATCAGGCAGACAAAGTGTGAGGTAACAAAAGATATTCGATCATTCAGTCATACTAGACCAAATTAAGCAGTAAAAAACACTGCTTAATTCTGAAGATTAACTAACTAAATTGTCTCAGGTGAGAAGCCTACAGTATGTAATAAGATTTAACAGTACACCACATCATAATATAGACAAGTCACACAGCACCACATCTTTCAAAGTTTTTTTACAAAAGTAAACTATGTTTCTACCAATTACCCTCCATTTGAAGGCCCATCTAGCTATTTCTGGGAGATTACATGAGAAAATTCAGCAATAGCTATGTTAAACATTGATCAATCTATGCACTGCTATTTTGTGTATGATATCAAAAGAACATAACTGAACTCACTTGATATACTTTCAACATTAAACTGTGATCCTTGTTCCCATGGGTAGTAAATGTTGACACAGTAAGATGGCTTCTCCGCCTCACAATCCTGCAAATTAATGAAACAAGTAAATCATTGAGAACTTACCCACTTTGCTACTATAATCATTAAAGGCATACCTGGTATCCTGCCATAATATCATTTCTGTGTAATCAGCTTTGGTGCAGAAATCCTTACTGACACTTCTTTTAATTTTACATTGTATGTGGTAACAGGCAACCTTCCCTTTTCTAGATCAAGCTAGGTACATGTTTTTCTAGACACCTTATCACTAGCTATACTCACATATCAACCCTCCAGCTAAAATTGCAGAAGTCTTATTCAGCATTGAAATTATTTGTCTCCACCGACCTCAACAACATGTGAATTGATGGACAGACAAATGAAGCAATTTATAAGCTTTGCTGACAATGGGGATAATTGGGTTTGTCTACTACTGCAGACTGCCAAATTACAGGTAAAATCAAGGTGGGGGACAATTACAATATGATTATTAAGGAACAATTTAGATGTCAAAAGTGGACAATGGTACAAAATCTGAACATTCTGATCTCCATGCTTATCACATACTGTAACTTCATCAAGCTTACTATTATCTCCATGCTTATCACATAATGTAACTTCTTCAAGCTTACTATTAAAGCAAGTAGACTTTCTTTTTCAACATTGTTTACTTAATCACAATATCATTGAAGAGTTAGGACCTTTTATTTAGGAATATTGGTAAACCTGAGTATTTTATATCATTTTCTCTCCATGGCTGCTTGATAAACCAGTTATGGAGCACTAGTAAATGAACCACGAAAATAAGGAACCCTGGGTGCTATGAACGTTGAAAGATCTCAAATGAATATTGGAGTAATTTTTAGTCTAGACTGTGAAATGACCAGTCAATGGTCAAATACTGCTGCAAATTTGCATGCCAAACAAATTCCCAATGAATCACTTTTATCTCGATGTAATGAATGGTATTTATCTGATTAGACATTCTGTTTTGGTGGTTCGCTCTTCACATTTAACAAATGTATGGTGCATCACACAATAATACAACAATGAAGATCTTACCTTGATAAAAGACAATGCAATGACAATTCCTTCTTCTGGAGATTTGTAGATAGAATCAATGGAGATAAACTCTGCATCCTCTAAAAGAATTAGAAAAAATGTGAAAAATTAGCACTATAATGGAGTAAGATTTCTGCATATTCATAATTTTTAATATCATGAAGTATCCATGTGAGAAATACTGTAAGAAAAACAATGATACTATTTTAAAAAAAAATAATAATAATAATAAAGAAGGTGCTGAGACTCAAGTTGAAAGGTTTTGCTTAATGGTTGGATACATCTATGTTTAACCCTTAAAGACCCAGGGGTTCAAAACGTGACAAAACATTATTATAATTTTCTTTTCAAAATTAATTTTCACAACTTTCCTTTCGTTTTCTACAACTACAAGTTTAGTTTATATGAATGATAAGACATTATCATTATCATTATCATTAACATTATCATAATAAAAAAGTCAAATTAAAGAAATTATTGACAAAAGTATGCAAATTTGCATATTTTAGGCCAATTTTTTTAGCTTTAATTTTTTTCTTGAATAATGAAAAATGAGAATTTTTTTACATATTTAGATTGTTTGTAAGATTTCCTTTCCATTGGTACCAGTCTAATTTTTTTTTTTTTTTTTAAAGCAAAACATGCAAAAACAATAAAGGAAAAAAAAATCACCACTGTAATTACTAGCAGATCGATTGATCTAGTGCGGTAATCAAATGCGGGCCGTCCACGTGCTATGCACAGAGATTTGCCACTAGACCAAAGTGACTATCTGTGAAAGGAAGAGCTTTATAATTATTTAACTTAAATGTTATAAGAGAGGGGGTACTTGCTCTTTTGATATCAATCAAAAGTACCTTGGTCTTTCTTACGATACATTTCGCGGTGGGTGTACCAGAATACAATTTTTGTGAATTTTGGTCAAAAGGCTAAATATCATCAAATCAGAACTTTATTAAATACTTTGATGTCTTTAACAGTTGTTCACGACTTTTCAAGCAAAAGCTAGATCTGGAAGAATGGCAAGAAGGCTTTTAAAAAAAAAAGTGTTTTCTTAAATTTTGTGCATTTTTCTTATTCTCTGTTTTTCCATCCATTTTTTTGCAAAATTCTTCAACATAACCCCCATCAAAAAGTAATATTTTCTGAAAGAACTATTAGAGCTCTTTTAAATGATACCAAGATCACTGCTGTGGGCCTATCTTTACAAAGAACAATAGTTTTTGAAAAAGTATGTCCCCAATCGAGCATGACACGCTTGGTCTGGTATTTAACCCTTACTCTACCTGCACTTTTTTGAAAATGCGTTGGGAGGCGGAGTCAAAGATGGGGAACCCAAAACGAGGGTTAATCAGGGGCTTTTTATTGAAAGGTCCTCTATCTTCCAAGCAGCAGTGTCAGGTTCATTCCACTTCAGTGACCCGCTGGGCCGCCCACTGGGATTATGCTGCATATATTTTCGAGTTGGCACACTTGTCGCGGGTTCCTTAACTCTAACTCTACCAGCACTTTTTTGAAATTGTGCTCAGGAGTCGGAGTCAAAGATGGGAAACCCAAAACTGCAATAACATCGCCACATGGTAGAGTAAAGGTTAAGGGTTAAGAAGCAAAGACATCAGACAATATAACTGTGAAGATACTACTTCAATATCTATGTTCCACTCAACAAGTATCAAAATAAGTCTGTTGTAGAAAGTCAATATTACTAGTATGACTTGTTATCATTTGGAATGTATCTTAATGAAAATTGCATCTTTATTGAGTGAGAACAATTTTGATCCATTTTCTTTAGGTGGTACTGTTACATAACAGTTACTTGTCATGTTAATCCTTCTCTGCTAATATATAATGTTACCCATTCCCTTTTTACTAAGAATTCAAACCAAAACATTTTTTAGGCTGCACAATATAATTTCAGCAATAAGAAATGTTTTTACCTGGGATAAAGAGAAATTCGATTTCTCTAGCTACTGGTTTTAGCTCATCAGGCACCTTCTGAAATTCAATGGTCTGAACCTTTCCCCTCAGTGGTGCAATTAGTGCCCTCTTGACTCCATCTGTATTGGAGATGCCTGTCAGACCATACACATTGCTTTGATAGGAGAATCCTGTAAAATGGGCCTCGTGTAAGAAATCAGTGTCAACGATAGTGCCAGTGACAGCTTCAGACATTATGCACCTTCCTCCGTCAACTACTGCAGACACTGGTAATAGTCTGTTGAAAAGGTTGAGAGTCAATGTGAGTCTTTTTCTGCATTGATCGTCTTCTTTACAGATATTTCTTCATAAGATCTGCAAGTAAAAAATAGTTTTTCAAATAAGCAAACAAAAAGGTAAATATTGTCATGGCTCAAATGCAGATCTACACAAATTAAAACACACATGACAAGATTTACTACTATACAAACATCCCACAATCCATCCCACTAAAGCCATGTCTCCCACCAATATCTCTACAAATCTCAAGCTACACTACATAACATAGCATAAGAAGATGATGGCTAAAAAGGGTAGCCACCCCACAAAAAGCCCAAACTAACACCACCACCACCACAACAAATTTTTAAACCAAACATGCCCAGAGTTTGTAAAGAACTTATCATTGTTGACTCTTTGAAATTGTGAACAAAATTGGAGCTAACTACCCACTCAGGCAAACCATTCCACATATTAACAACTTTGCGAAAAGCTAGAATGCCGAATATTTATTTGTGAGAGCTCTTGGGTCAACTTCAAACTGTTAGCACGTGTCACATGAGGATTAGCTGAAACATGCAAGAAATAGCAGGAAGTCAAAGCATCGCTACCAGATAGGAACTTAAAAACCTGAATCGTATCCCCACATACTCTTCTTAACTAAAGCATGGTCAAACCAAGAATTCGCAACCTAGATTCATAAGAGAGATTCTTACTTTGGAAATAAGTCTAGTGGCTCTTCGCTAATCCTGCTCCAAAATGCACCTATCCTTCTCATAGAAGGAACTCAGTCTCCAAGCTTGAATAGCATACTCAAGGTAAGGACTGACTAACTGCTTATACAAATTAAGAACCTCTCACGAAGAAAACAAAAAAATATTCTAATAAAATCAACTTCCTATTTGCCTTTGCAGCTGTTAAAGCACACTTTTTAGAAGGCTTCAGATTGCTAGTAATGACAACACCTTGATTCCTTTCTTGATCAATATGACCAATAAACTATTCATGCAGTAATCAAAAGTCAAACTGCTCTGACCAAAATGAATAACTTTGCATTTATTAACATTGAATGGCATATGCCATGTTTGGGTGGGACCAAGAAACTAACTTATCATGTATGCCATCCACTTTATTTTCCATATAAGACTGCCAATGACCCTGTCCCACATTCCCTCCTGTCCACCTTATGTCCCATATCTTGAAATGTATGTTGATGAGTCTGACAGACAGTTCACCATAAAACATACCCACCATTTCTGGCATTCCCTTGTTCCAATGTCCCCAATTTTAATCACAATAAATCCCTATTCTTTAAAATTCAAAAAATTCAAAATGGTTTTAGTATGTATGTGACATGATTTTTAAGCAATTTCCTGCCAACAAAACCACAAAATGTGAGGATTTTCCTATGCAAATGTCTATGATGACCCCTATCGTTGCTATTTCAATTGATAGTTTATTACCTTCGCCAACGAAGTTGGACGGAGGTGATGTTTGTCCACTTTCCATCAAAATATTTCAAGAACAAATGATTGGAGTTTGATTCAATTTGAGGTGTAGTTTAGTCACTGCCCAATGAAGTGATTGAAATTAGGGTCATATTGGAACAGGGAAGGGCAGATATTGTGGGGTGGAGATGTGGGCCTACTCGAATTAACTACCTGCCAACAAAAAAACAGGCTTGCAATCACCCCAAAATATATGTTGAGCTACTACACCATTGATGTTCTAGTTGTTTATTTATTGAGATGGGGTAAACTACCCCTGCGAGTGTTCTTTCTGTTTCCCTGAGTTTTATCTTTTCAAAGCGTTTTGTTGTAGGTGTCCTTCCTAGTGATTGGAGAATTGCTAATGTCACTTATTTGAGGAAAAAAGGTGACTACAATTTGCCCTATAACAATAGGCCAATGAGTCTTAACTAGTGTTGTGTGCAAGGTCATGAAGTCTATTGTTACAGATGTTGTTCTATATCATTTACTGGTTACTGGTTTGCTGAATTTGTCCCAGCATGGGTTCTTACTTAAGAGGTCTTGTGTTTTAATTTATTGGACTTTTTTGATGTTACAAAACTAGTTGATTCTGGTTATAATGTGGATGTCATCTATTAAGATTTTCAAAAAGCATTTAATAAGGTTCCATTAGGCAGGTTTATGATGAAAACAAGTGTGCTTGGTGTGGAAGGAAAGTGTACCAGTTGGATAAATGCTTGGTTAGTTGACAGGTCACAAAGAGTTGTTATTAATGGTTACTAAGTATCTCCATGGAAGAAGGTTACAAGTGGTGTTACTCAAGGTTCTGTATTGGGTCCGCTTCTTTTCTTAATCTTCATTAATGATATTGATGTTTCCCTTGATTCCAGGATTTGTAAATTTGCTGATGACACTAAGCTGTACAGGATTGTTGATGATGCTAGAGATTCTTCACTGTTGCAAAGTGATCTGGATAAGTTAGTTTCTTTGTCCCAAACGTGGCAGATGTCATTCAATGTTGATAAATGCAAAGTTATTCATTTTGGTCAGAGCAGTTTGACTTTTGATTACTGCATGAATGTTTTAAATCTTGGTTGTGTTGATGAAGAAAGGGATCTAGGTGTGGTCATTACTAGCAATCTGAACCTTCTAAGAAGTGTGTTTGTTTTAGCAGTTGGAAGGACAAATAGGATACTTCGTTTGATTAGAAGAAATTTGTCTGAGTAGAGAGGTTGTTCTTAATTTGTATAAGCAGTTAGTCAGGCCCCACTTTGAGTATGCTATTCAGGTTTGGAGTCCCTTTTATAAGAAGGATAAGTTTATTTTAGAACAGGTTCAGCGAAGAGCCACTAGACTTATTTACAAAGTTAGGAATCTCTCTTATGAATCTAGGCTGTGAATTCTTGGTTTGACCACACTTGAGTTGAGAGGAGTATGTGGCGATATGATTCAGGTTTTGAAATTCTCATCTGGTAGTGATGCTTTGACTTCTTTTTATTTCTTGCATGTTTCAGGTTATCGTCAGGTGACTCGTGGTAACAGTTTGAAGTTGACCAAAGAGTTCTCACTGATAAATATTCGGCATTTTAGCTTTTCGCCAAGAATTGTTAATGAGCGGAATGGTTGCCTGAGTGGGTAGTTAGCTCCAACTCTGTTCACAATTTTAAAAGTCAATATTGATAAGTTCTTTACTAACTCTGGGCGTCTTTGATTTTTTTTTGTGGTGTTGGTGTGGTGTTAGTTTGGGCTCTTTGAAGAACCCTTTTTAGCCCGTTATCTTGTTACTGTATTCATATTACACAACAACATGCACTGCCATCTGCCAATGAAACTTTTACACTCTATAGTACATGTAAGTATAATTAATTTTGTTTGATAGAAATACATTTATGAGAATTATGTTGGAGAACTGCCTGACATCACATTTTACACTGTGAGGTCACTTTTCAATACACATGCACAATGGAAAAAGATCAACATGATTTTACACTAAATTATTTCTGTAATAGTCTTTATCACACAGCCTATATCTAGCTATTAGTTATATCCCACAATACACTTTTTGACATACTGGTGGCGTGTACAGAGGTCGCAGATCAGTAAACAACAGCAATCACATAATGTCTGCATACAAAAACGGGTTAAAGTAAAAGAAATTACGGCCAAATGATGGCATTAAACTAGCCTATATCATATGAAAATAAAAATTCATAGAAATATTCCTGTAATAATTAATACTCTGTAAATATAATTTTGAGGGTTTGAATTTTATGCAAATATAAATCAGCAAAGAGAGTATAGTCTTAAGTGAGTATTTATGATTATTGCCTATAATTAATGTGCTAAGTTAGTAGTAATCAAATTCTTCAAGGTCGGACATGTGGGAATGTTGTGGTGCACAGCAACGTAACAATGCTTTTTTAAAGATCTCAAACTTCAGTCAAAGGGAAAAACAAAGTCAGTTACTGTGCCAATGCAGTTGATGGGTGAAAAACCTATTTTTTAACAAATACTGGACATAATTTATTTTCTTCACAAATGTTGTGTATATTAGATATAAGTTTCCAACATATATGAGTGCCATTCATTTTCACTGACTAGCTGAGGCGACACAAGTATTCATAAAAAATATCCCATTGACTGTAATGATAAAGTTTCCCCTTCAACTTGGCAAAATCGTACTGAGCCCGTACACGGTTACGTCGAACTGACCACCTCAATGATCAAGTTCCCCAGCCTCCAACTTGGCAGGAGAAAATTACTCCTTTTACTCCTTACCCTTTCTGGTGAAATCGTACTGAGCTCGGTACACGGTTATTTTCCGACCTCAAGAATATGATATAACTGCCACTGATTAGCTTAATGTCTAACATCATTAACATTACCGAATTTCAACCCCTCCAAATGCTACATCTTGTCAATTTCCTCTAAGAAATGCTTTAAAAGAAATTAAGGACTGTTTGAGAAACTTAATGTTTAATTTAATTTTCGCTATATAAAATCAATAACAATCTTGTCGCCATCAATAAAGATGAACTTATCCCCACCGTTAGAACTAATACAAGAAATAATCATGACCTTAATTTCCAGGTTCCCTATGCTAAAAAGAATGTATATAAACACTCTTTCTTCCCTCACACACACGCATCACCTTAAGTCATTGACATTACAGTGTAAGAAATTAGGGATTTGAGAAACTTAATGTTCGCGCATCACCTAAGTCTTAACCTAGAAAAAGAAGCATACCTGCTAAAAATACTTACAGTAACCTCCAGAATTTTAGTACATAATCTTAAGTTACACACTGACAGTGCAGTGATATTTAAACACTATTATGCTAAAAATAGTATGTTATGTTCACTTACAAGTCCAGTGCGTGCGCCAGCTAGCTGTTAAGTTAACGTGATGAATGAACAGCGACTATTACATTAGTAACATGGGGGAAAAGAATTGTCTGTTATGTGCTACTTTCAAGTTTAGTGATCAAAAGAGACATTCAAAAATAATTATTGTACTTATTCAGAAGGTATACTATATAAATCTATTCTCTGTAGCAATGACTATATTTTCAGAAGTATTTTTGTTTTAATTAATTTTCAATTATTCCTTTATAAGACAAAATGTGATTGCCTTAAAATCAAAATGGCTGCGCCCATGGAAAGTCCAAGCGTGTCGACATCAGAGGAGAAGGCTTTGGAAATGGACTCATCGGAACCCAAAGAAGATTTCATTGAAGTTCACAGGAAAAAGGGAAAGAAAAGGAAACACGAAGATGTCAAAATGGAAACAGAAAAGCAAGAGGAGGGGAAAATGCGCCCACATTTTCCTCCACTAAGAGGAGAGCGATTGGTTGTACGTAACTCGTTAGGCTACCAAAGTTAATTCAGTCCTACTGTAACGTACTGTTGCGCAATTACACAGAAAAAAACATGATTTTTCATTCTCAGTTAAAACTCTTACAAATTGCAGGATAAATTCCTTAAACAATCCATTTCCTGCAAGAAGTATTACAAACTTTCCTCTGCTCAAGAGTCCTTGAGAGCCAAATCAGGGAAATTTGAAGCTATCCTGAAAGCATTGTCAGACTTACATGTACAAACAGCCATTTGTTTGCAGGGTCTATCAAATTTATTGAGATAAGTAATAAATAGACTAAACAAAAGTCAACATATTTTGGGAAGGGTATTTTCATCCCAAATTTAAGATTTTTTTGAGATTAGATGTAAATAATTTTATTTAACCTTATGTTAGGCTTGATTTGATGTTGTTAATAAAAATGTCTGAAATTTCATTTTATAGGCACCTGAGAGTACTCAAAAAGTGTCTCAAGTTTTCCCTGATTTGCACCTAAGGAGGAAAGCTTTTGAATACATTGGTAAAATCCTAGTATAGCGGTAAAATTCTATATAAGGATTTTTGCTTTTTCTTTTTTAATTTTGGTTTTATTCAGCTATATTTATGTATTTGAACTATTTTTTTTTTAGATTTTGGTCTTAAGTAGAAACTAAGCCATAATTGTTTAAAAAAAAGGACTATTTCTTATGTTTTGGCTTTCCGATTGAAATTTTTACTTGTCAGTGTGTATACTAGCCTACTCTTGTACTGAGTCTGCAAGCCGTTTTGCCATTTCGTTTAACTGAAATAAACAAGAAACGTGCGCATAATTAATGTAGAACCTCATTTTCAGGTTAGGTTTCTGGATTAGGGTTTTAGGAGTAGGTTTTTCTTTAGGATTTTGACATTGTTAAACTTCCTCCGCACTGTTAGTCGGCTTTTTTTCTTTAGTTTCGTTTAAAATGACCGACAAGGATGCAACATTTGTGAGCGTGTGATTTATTATCCTTTTTAATGAAATTTGCAGGAAAAGGTATAAATTTGAAATTATTTTGGAATAATGGGAAGAAAGAACAGTAAAATTGCTGAAAGAAGGTAAGAATTTTTTTCAAAATGATTAATAGGTATGGATTTTCTTGAAGCTTAAATTTGTTTCTCCAAATTTCATCTAATTGAAATAAAAACCCGTTTTTTGCCCCAAAATTTCCTAGATTGTTGACTAAAATTGATTTTCTAAGATTTTTTAATCTTTCCTTTATAAATCTTGAAAGTTTAAAGAAAATCAGTCACCTATAAGTATTAAAACTGTTTAAATTAATTCCTATATAGCGATTTACTGCTATACATGGAATTCTACAGACTTTTAAGCCTGAAGGACTTACAATTTTTAAGAGTTTATGACCAGGGATGCAAGAATTAAAAATAGGTTGTTTTTATAACGTTACCAAATCAGAGGTTAATGCAGCTTAACATGACTCCAATGGTTGCCATTTTGAGTGTGGTCACATTCGAAATGGCAACCATAGGGGTTATCAACATTAGACCCCATAGGAGAAACAGCTATTTCTGACAGAAATTAATTCTTGCAAAAATACCCTGGCCTACCGATACTTCTATGTTTTGAAAATCCTGAGATAAATTCCTTCCTTTTTAGAAATGATAAAAAAACAAATCAAAATGCACCTCCTGAATATTGTTATTTCCTGTTTTATTGATATTGTTGTGACAAAGTTTGTATGTGTGACCCATCAAAAACAAACACCTCATTATTTTCTGTCATACAGTATCTCATCAAAACAAATCGGCATGGGAAAAATAGAATAAGATAAAAACCATGTAAGCGCATCACATATCCAACTGGGTTTGAGTAGTTCTTACAGGTATTCTTACAGGTCTTCCACTGGGTTTGTTAGGTTGAAGCCTCTGTACCCAGCTCTCCATCTTTGTCACTTCTAGTTAGAACTTTAAACTTTAAGAACTTTAAATCAGCACAATGATTTAAGGCTAATATCTGACCAACTTTTATCTAATCTAAATTCAAATGACTTGACACTCAGTGCATTGACACACTGGTTGGTAGGTGGTCCAAGATTTCAGTTATACGAGATAAGCTAATAAACATTTTTTATGGGGTCTAACGTTACTTAAAGACAAAAAAATGAACAGAAAGAATGGTGGATCCATTAGTTATACACTTGAAGATAAAACCATTAGGACACCTCAAGGTCCAGATCTGGATATGTTGCTTAAATTTCATAGTGAATAATAAAGGCGAAACGCTGCCTTACATCAATGCTTGTCTACTATGTTTTTAAAAATAATTAATTTGCCAGCATCTGTAACAACAGTAGAGAATCATCCAAAGCTTACAAACTTGATGTGAAAAAAAGTTGTGACGAATACTAGTACAGCAATGGGGCTGAAGTTTTTTTAGATTTGGAACCCCTTGTTGTTGAATTTTGATGGAGAAAGAATGGTTTGATTTGTGTTTAAAAATCCATTGACCCATGCAAATATTGAGATAGATTATAAAGAAATATAGTACATTCCATTCTCCTGCTTGGTTGATAGCTTTATCTTGTGCACATGTTATGAAGAAAATGGTTGCCCCCCTGGATTTTAATGATTATTATGAATATGTTTGATTATTTTGGAGGTATGAAATTTGATCAGAAGATAAGTAATATTTATTCTAAAGTTTTACCATTTAAAATAAGGAATATGTTAGACTGATAATGATTACAAAAGAAATTACTCTACAGCACTATATGTAGCATTGTCATAAACAGGTTTGGGGAAGATTTTTTTTATAAACCTGACAAATGTTTCCTCTACCAAAATTACCCATGTGATATTTTTACATCACCACTTTATTTTCAGCTTTGTTTGATTTAAGGGTTGCATGATTTGCATGTGGAAATGTGGTGGCAAACAAACAAAATCCCACTTGCTTAAGAAGTGCAATTCTTGGGGATCACTTACAAAATAATGAAAGCTACTAGATTATTTTACTAAGTAAGAAATAGAAATATGCTTTATTGGGAAAAAAACATTTGATTATTCTATTATCCTTTTACTATAGGAAGGATCGACTGAGATAAGGAAGCTTCCTGTTCCAGCAAACAGATACACTCCTTTGAAAGAGAGCTGGATGAAAATATTCACACCTGTCGTCGAACACTTAAAATTACAAATAAGATTCAATCTGAAAACAAGGCATGTTGAATTAAGGGTAAGTTATGAAGCAGCTATCGTATATCATTGAAAGAAAGTAAAGCTATTCAAGTTATTAAACAAATGAGCAATCCAGTTAACCAAGTGGAGATTAATGGCTTGGATTTTCTGTTTAGAGTTTAATAAATGTATAATAAGTTCTTACATATATCTTCAAGAACAATCCCCCCCCCCCCTCAAACATTGTCACCTGCCTCTGCAACAGCAAGCTTTTCTACTTGATTTATTCTCCCCACACCCCCATCCTTTCCTATTCCACATCCCTTTCCCTCTCTCACCACCTTTTCATCTACAACTTATTTTCTCTTAAGATTTTCACTTCTCTCCATCCTTTCCTCCTTTTCCAATCATCTCTTTCCTAATCATTGCACCTTAATTATTTAACACCCTCTTGGCACGTTTGACTCCTGACTGTTGAGGTGCCGTTACATCTCATCAAACCAAACCAAACATATATCACATGGTGTAATGTCTCATCAGTCACCACTTCAGAATACCCACTGATGCAGCAGTTGTCGGAAATGTTGTTGAGAGATAGTCTATTAAGATCTATTAAAAAATCTCGCAAAGCTAATAGAGAATCTTCTTACAATTAAAGGAAATATGTGATTGTTCGTACATCTATTTATATAAATTATATGTTAAAGTAGATTTCCCTTCATTGATGTCTGATCGTTTTAATCTTCTCCATTTATTCCCCTTGTCAATTGTATTGTATTTACACATTGTATTGTTAACAATTACATTGATTTATCTTCCCTTAGGCTTCAAAAGAAACAAAGGATATAAGTGCATTACAGAAAGGCCACGACTTTGTGAAAGCTTTTATTTTAGGATTTGAGGTAGAGGTAAGTTGACTTAAATATATATTGTTACTTATACTATGATAAACATATCTTGGATGATGAGTCAACTGTAGGTATAACCTGGCTTCTTCTAGCATGGTTGATGTGATGAACTATTAATTAAATTTAACATTGGAAGTTTGGCTTTTAATTCCTCACTCTTGGGACAACTATTGATGAGATTAAGTTGTAGCACTCTTCTCTTTGTGAATTGAGAGTGTAATTGCTCTTGCACACCATACATTTATATTGATACTATTTAGCATAGCATAGCAAGGTTTAATGTTGTCCCAAAAGCATCCAGTGCTGGACATTATATCAAGACGGCCACAGCCTTTGATAACCAGTTGTGAACTCACTGGTTGCAAACCCACCGGGATACGAACCCGGGACGTGCAGGAGTTAGGACAAAGCACTAACCACAGAGGTCTATTTGGAATGACTTGGGTTATACATTGTCTCTGTGTGACTACATTGTTTTCTGTGTGACATTCAAACACCTTGGTGGGTGAACATGTTTCTACAGTACTCATTGAATAAGAGGTGCAGTGGTTAAGGAGTCTTGCTCATATGCGAAAGGTACTGGGTTCGATTCCCATCGTGAGCTCTGCATTGTGTCGTTGAGCAAGACACTTTACTCTACTTGCTTCAGTCCACTCAGCTGTACAAAATGAGTACCAGCACTGCTGGGGAGTTTACCTGTAATCATGCAGTGCTCATCTTTGTCTAAGCAGACAATTATTCTTGTTGTAAATAAGTTTTATATTTTGTTGTGACAAACAGAGTTCTAGCTAGACAAATTTGAGTGCCGGGATTCAGTAACAATCCAGGGTGACCTAGACCCCTCTTCCATAAAGAATTGTTCAAATTTAGTGCACTTCTATTTGATAAATTGTCAATGAAAAAGTTTTTTATTTTTTATTTTTATTGGAATGCTAGAAGAATTTACAAAATATTTTGTATGTACAATGAGACTAGAAAACATAATAAATATTCAATTGTCAAAGTGCCCCCTCCCCCTCCCCTCAAAAAAAAGTACAAACATATGCCGGAAACTCTTCTACAAAATCCCATTGAAATTCATCTTGGCCAAACTTTCTACCGCTTTTATTTTCATCCCAGTATCATTAGACGAAAGCCATACATTACAACAATTATTTCAAGTTAACTAGCGGCGCATCTTCTTATAAACTACGCAACAACTTTTGTCAATATCAGATCCCCCACAAATCAAAAGAATATCCATCAGTCAGTTATAATGTTAAGTGCATATAATGTTAAGTGCATATGGAATTTATAACCAATGTAATTGGTTACTTACATTTGGACCAGTCTATAAGCACGCCTTGGGCCCTTGGGGGTGTTATATTTACTTTGTTAAAGTTTGTTTGTATGGTAAGTGAAGGACTTGGCAAGCTGCCAGCAGTGATTCACAAAAAATTAAAATGTGAACCTAAACTGTGTGTATGTACGATTGTACGTATGTTTGCAAAGAGCTTCATGTATGGGTGATTTTTTTGATAATATGTACATTCAATTGCAAAATTCTTATGTAGTTCAGTTGTTTTGATCGGAATTTATTATTTATTGTATGTTATGTTATGTGTAAATCAGCAGATGATATAATTAGAGCGAAGATTAAAAGGAAATCTGTTTAAACACTTAATTAATGAACCGAATTTAAGTCTTTTGAGTGCTGGGCGAAAGAGTGAATCTTAGAGCCGAGTGCTGGGCGGAAGAGTGAATCTTAGAGCCGAGTGCTGGGCGGGAATTGCGAGTCCTGGGGGACCTGCCCACCGTAGCTAGAACCCTGGTGATAAATAATTCGAACTTGCACAATGTAGTTATATTAAAACATAGTTTTATGGATAATAAACAAGTTTGTACTTTTTTTCAGTTCATAAACAAGAAAATATATTTTACAAACAGTTGTCATCAGGTTTACTGTTTTTAATGGTTTCTTTTACCAACCAATTTAATGTCACTAATATTAACAAGATAAGAAAAATCAACATCTAATGATTTGTTTTTAAGAGTGTGAAAAGCATGTTGTAATTCCCTGTAATACTAATCATGACTGCTTTATATAGTGTACATTACTGGTCATGCATATGTGGCTGTTCCTAAAATATGTGGCTAGAACTGAAAATTATATCTTTTCTGTTAAAAATTATGTAATGTCTTTTAATGTTCCATACCTACCATCCTTTGAATATTTAAAGAGTTTGTTGAATATACCAGTGTGAACAAAAGTGGATCAAATCACAAAAGTGAGTTTTCTTCTTTCCCTTTGTACTCGGAAAATGTTGGTCATATACAGAGTTAGCAAAATTGGTTTGATTGTAGGTAATGGGGTGGGTTATTGCTATAAATATACCTATATCTTAAAACAAATAATTACAGGATTGATCAATTGCACATGACATCAATCCTTTGACTCCTCGCTCTTTTGAATAAGGTCCCCCTCAGAGAGGAAGTTTGTATACACAATACTTGTTGTAAAAGGTTAAACAACTCATGTTTTTTCTTGCTTTTAGGATGCTCTTGCACTCCTACGTTTAGATGAACTTTTTATAGAATCATTTGAAATTGCAGATGGTGAGTGGAAAATTTCCTTACTATTTTGTTAAAATCTACATTTGGTGTCCTTATTCCATTTTGATTTTTATAGTTGAACATGAATTGTGGTGTAGTCCACAATCAGTATACAGGTATGCTGTGTTATTTCCCCTTCATAAAATAAACCAAGATTTAAGCAGCTTTAGAAGAAAGCATTTTTAAGTATTTTTAAGTAATTAGTAAATAGAACAGGCTTCTAACCACAAAGATTTGAAAGGAAAATGAATAGTGGGTTAAATTACAAATGACTGCAAATTTGAAATCTTGGTAGTTTTAGGAATGAGACACAAAAATTATAAAATTGTTTTACATTTCATTGTATTTGTGGGATAAAAATTTGACCATGGCAGCTTCTATGTTTTGAACTCATAACATTTGAATATATTTTTTACAGTATTTGCATTTCAAAAGCAACCCTCTAATGATAATAATAACATTATTACAGTGCATTCGCAAAGTTTTTCTTTTCTTTGAATTTAGTGAAACCACTGAAAGGTGATCATCTTGCTCGAGCCATTGGTAGAATAGCTGGCAAAGGAGGCAAGACAAAGTTCACAATAGAAAACGTGACAAAGACAAGAATAGTGTTAGCGGGTACAAAAATTAATCTCTTAGGATCATTTCAAAACATTAAAATAGCAAGGACAGCCATATGTAATTTAATATTAGGTAAGTGTTTTAATTCTGTGTTTGTAAAATTCAGGTGTTGATGTTCTGTCAATGGTTTGATGATGAATTCCGAGATTGGTTGTCTTGTGATTCT
Source organism: Chiridota heheva (assembly GCA_020152595.1). Taxonomy (NCBI): domain Eukaryota; kingdom Metazoa; phylum Echinodermata; class Holothuroidea; order Apodida; family Chiridotidae; genus Chiridota; species Chiridota heheva. The sequence goes on from JAIGNY010000904.1 coordinate 850,654, forward strand.
TTATATTCCCTCTACTTGATAAACAGGTTAACATAATTTGGCTGTGTCACGCTCCTAAATGCAAAAAAAAAATGCTTTTTACAACACAAGCTAGACCTATGTGCCTATTTCACATAGCAATCCTGTGACCTAGATTTCTAGACATCTTGGATTTAAATGCCTGTCATATTTGTGAGGGACGGGAGGGGAATTGGAAGGTAAGATAAAAAGGTTGTTACACATATCTGCATGTATCAAGGTTTTACAAAAGTCAACTTTCTATGTGGGAGAGGCACAGAAGGAAACCAGGATGTTTGTAGGAGTGTGCCCTGAAATGGTCCTCACTTTCATTTATTGCAAATGTTAACCTTACAAAACTACAAATTGTCAGTATAACACTGCTATGTTAGGTTCCTGCATCAATTAAAGGTAGATCATCCACATATGGTGCTTATTGTTACTAATAAGTGTAGAAGGGGAAAATGACTTAGTCCTATAGTCATTCTTGTTTTATGTTGATTTTCAAAAAGGAAAATTCAATGTCTTGTCCCCTGTTTCTGTATCTTGTATGTATCATATATTTAATGTGTATTATTGTATTCTTCTGTCCACAGGAAGTCCACCTTCTAAAGTTTATGGAAACATGAGGGCTGTTGCCAGTCGGTCAGCTGAAAGATTTTGATCAGGGCTGAATGTTAAGGATACGATTCCGACGAATCCTGAGTGAAACATGCTGCTGTCTCGTGAGGGCTGCTCCCGATGATTTGGTTGAACTGGATGCATAATACCAGAAAAGTTGCAGATCTTTGTAAATTTGGTGCGCCTTAATTAAAAGGCTAATTAGGGCATTTTACCTAGTCATCCAAGGTTTAATAAAACATTTTAAGTCGAAAATATATTAGAGGTCTGTTGTTTTCATTTTCTAATTCCTCTTTCATTGCAACAAGTTGCCATAATTCTGAAGTTTCAGTTCCAAGGGACAAATTAAAAAGTTTACTGAGGAAAAGGTATGAAAAACATTATACCACATTAAGACTTCTATCATTAGATTTATTGTGATATCTTGAGCAAATATTGATTGAGATTGAACAAATTCAAGTTGTTTTGGTCTGTGAGGAAACATCAAAATCAAGAAAAATCACTCAATTACAGATTCAGATCAAAAACCTAATTATGGTAAAAACTTAAAATTATTCACTGGGGTATTTAAACACTTGTGCAGGAGTTGCATGAAAATATGAAATTGTTAAAGTTGTAGCAAACTTTTTTTATTGTAAGTTTCCTCTTTTCAAACCACAGAAGCTCACTAAAATGGCAAATGTTTTTATATTTTTATATTTAGATTCTACATCAAATTAACTGTACATCACAGAACATGTAATCTAACTGCAGAGCAGGGTTGGAAAACAACTCACCTGCTTGCCATAGCAGAGCAAAACAAATTGTGGCGAGTAGAAATGTTATAATATACTGTGGTACTCGCCACCCTCAATTAAGCCTCGGCAAGTTATATAAATGATTGCCGAGTGACTATTTTTCCAACCCTACTGCAGAGTGTTACTATTAAAGTTAGTTTGTCAGACAAAAAGAGCATTTCATAACCAAATTTGTTTTCAAGGCAGTTTAATTGTTAAATAACTTAAGAAACTACACCTATTAGAAGAAATCATGGTTTTGCTAAGAGTATTTTAAGTTTTATGGAAACGTAGAAGCAACACCAACAAAATTGTTTTAATATCTATTTATAACAATGAAAACAGCTAAATCTCCTATCAAAAGTTTTAAAGGCCATTTTACAGCCTGTTGAATTGATGGTCTTGGCAAGCAAATTTAGATGTATGATAGGCAGGTCTCTCTATTTAAAAGTATTGTTCGCCATCACAATTTATTCTCACAAAAGTTTTCAAAGTTTATTATATCTCAAATCCACCTCTTACTGGAAAGGAACAGTCTCATTGCTTTTTAGAATAATGAAGAAATAGCTATTAAGAGTAATAAATAAAAACTTATTTTAATTGCTTTAACAGAAGATGTTTTAAGGTTTTCATAGACCTTTTGAACAGAAGCACAACTTTATATCTCTTAGCACAATCATTTTAAGGAATTCTGAAGGGTAGGAGATAAAAGTTCAGGAGATATATATGTAATAAATTTGTTTGAAAATGACTGGTATATAAAGTCTACTGTAAAAGTGTGACCAGTGTCAGAACAATAGGGTGGGTAAATCTCACAGGCCCAAGTAAAAATCAACCATCTGGGGTCAGAGCAATGTGTTTGTTATGGGGCCCAGAGTGCCAAATTTCCACCAAGTTGTGCCACCGAGTGTAATGTTACACCTCGCTCTCTTCTTGAAAAGTATATTTTATTGAAAATAAATTCAATGCCTTTGCTTATTGAAATATTAATTCTTGAAAATTGTTGAAGTTAAAATTTGAGCTTTCTTCAGGAGGTTCATCTCATTTACTCCACGGGACTCTAATAAGCTAATGGTTCCAAGTTACAAATACAAGCAGGATTCAATTTCTCCTCCATAACAATAATATTTTCAACACTTTCTTCACCCTTTCATCAAAAATGACAAAGCTAGTGCTAAAGACTGGGCACATAATGGTAAAGCATAGGTAAGTGGGTCATACGTCAATGTATTAATAACAGAAAGGAACTATCAGGAGATACCGAGTAACAGAGCCTTCACCTTTGTCACAATTACTTACAAGACAGATTGAATTACTTAAAAGTATTTTATTTCAGATTGTTACAGTTACTGTACTAGAATCTGTGTTGCCCATTCTGCATGAGAATGCCAAAAAAGTAATAATTCAGTGCGATATTTTTGTCACCCATGTTTATTCAACAACTTAACATGAAAAATATTTTGTACAAAAGAGAAATACAGTTAGAAAAAATGCATTGTAAACTTCTGAATTATTCATGTAATAATAAAATGTAGACTTATTACCTGATACTAACTTATCCAAATCTTTATTATTTTACATTCTGGAGTAAATATCTATAGACTACTTTGTTGTAAGCATAAATGGCACGGGTTCTTAATTAAAAAATTTCCCAAGGGCCATCATTTCACAACAGTCTCAGGCCGCGGGCCAATCGCGTTGCAAAACAAGTGTCACGTGACAAACAAAACCCATCAAAAGATCCCTAAATACAAACAAGCTGAGAGCGCGCGTGATAAGAAGGATGTACGCCAGATGTCTGGCCACTTTATTAAAAGATAACATTTTATTTGATAAAAGTCATGTGCAAAGTCATGAGCAAATGCCCAAAGAAAGATACAGGCAATATCGTCACACGCTTGTGTTTCGATGCGTTATCGGGTTTAAATTGATTTCAATGACACGCATCATTTAGGGCTCATTATCTGTTTTTTAGAGGAAAAATTTCATGATTTTCTAGAAGACTTGGTATTTTCTTTGCAGAACACTAGCAGACAAGTTCAACTACTGCTCTATTGATTTTTTAGATTAAGTAAATAAAGTTTTGATATGAAAACAATTTTGCAACCAGATCTGGTCTCAAAAGTTTGTGGACATGTTGAAGGCCATTGACTTTCTCTTTATCATATGACATGATTTTCAATGTGCATGCTTTCATGCCCTAATCCTGAGGATTAGGTCACTTTGTGATTCGGGTATTAAGATTCAGCTAATATGGGATCTGAAGTTAGTATGTTAACAGATAATGAAATACCTATCATGGGCAATCATTGCTTTGAAATATTTAGGAATTAACCGTAGTCTGAGAATAATTTTCTCTGAATTTTATTTGAAAAATAAACAACCCAAATAATATATAATTTTGACCAAATTCCAGCAGTGTCATGGCCTTTTTTTTAACATACTGTGGGGAGCGGAAAATCCACAAACATTCCTTGAATTTGTACCCTTCTCTCAACCTCATCTTGAAGATAACAAAATGCAGCTGACATGCTAATACTTCATTGTGTTATTACAATACAATGAATATAACTAATAATAATATATACTAAATAAACACACTGGAATGACAGAGATGGCAAAACTTACAAAAAAGGATTGGAAAGAAAACTTTGCAGAGGAAAGATTTGGCAAAATATAAGTTACATTAGTAAAGGTTTTTTTTTTAAGTTGCACGTATTGCAATATAAAGTCAACTCTTTTGAGATAAGACCAATCCCACTCTTGATTGGATTTCCATACTGGAAATGGAAAACTTGAAAGAAAAAAATATAAAAGTAAATCTTCACAACTCATATTTTTCCAAAGTTGGAAGTCATTTGTTTATGATTTCCCAAAGGAAGTGATTTCTAAATATGGTGATAATGCAGGTCATTCACATAATAAAATGCACATCTCCGTTTCCTTTAAAAATATGGATTAATATCTGGATCAAATTAATTTATATTATATACAATAGACAATCCTATATAACCACATCTTGGCACTTTCAGAATATTCTAGGTCACAATATTTATAATGCATTGTTCTCTCTGCAATCAACTTCTATGCAATAGAGAATTATTTTTAGCTCTCTGAAAAGTAGAGATTTTAAGATGCCTGTAAAGAATGGAACATTATTCAAAAATGCAATGATACTTCTAGGTAAGGATGCTTTGCCAGTCATGTGGCTCAAAAGAAGGGTAAAGTTTTATAGCAGCTTCCAGCATAAGTATGACCCATTTTGTTCCCAACACTGTTCCCAACACTGAACAACATTTGCTGACAAATTAGAAGTAAAATGGTCGACCTTGTTAAATCTTTGGAAAATAATCTTCAAGATTTACTACCATGATGCAATTTATGCTTAACTTGCAAATAGTGTCAGGCTCAAAATTTTTAACTCTAGTCTGCTACTGAATTATTCTGTTCTGAGAGTCTCTGATGTCTAACCCCAGTCTTAATCTGATTTTGGTTATTGTTTTTTGCAATTTGAAATATTTTGTATGGGTACTGCTGTCGGGATGAAAATTCAACCTGCATACCTTCCTTCAGCATGCATCCCTCTACAACCATATTTAATTCTCCTCTTCCACCCCCTCTCTACTTTGTTTTTTGTTTTACCCATGCACCTCCTCTCTCGATCACAGCTTTCTGGCTTTTGTTCTTGAATTTCTCTCATTCTCCCCCTGGTCTCTTTCCTTACTACCTTTAAAATGATCTGACCTCTCAGGCACAATTTGACCTTCGTTGTCGTGGTGCCGTTAAGACCTCATCAAACAAACAAACAAACTAAAACACAGTGACCAACTTATCAATCAAGATATTATGGAATTATTTCGTTCAACAAAGGAGTCCAATGGTCAATAATGGGGCCTATTGTCAAAAGGGCTGTCCAACTAAAATATTCCTTAAAAGCTTAGTCCAACCCGATTTGAGGCTGAAAATGAAAAATAACCCAAGCAATAGACAGCCTCACCACAGGATGTAAGATATACCTTAGCCTATCCTATTCAGCTTCCATAGTGAAATAAATTATCAACTTTCAGAATGACCCTTACAAGTATAAATGGGAATGTAACAAAACAAAACCCCAATATGCTCAGGGGTCGAATTTCCCACTGTTCCGCTATTCCGAGAACAGTGCTTTTTATGTTTGATGAGGGCTTATCGGCACCACGACAACAAGGGTCAAATTGTGCCTGAGAGGTTAGATCACTCTAGAGGTAGGAAGGAAAGAAAATGGGGAGATTGAGAGAAATACTAGAACTAAAAGTTAAAAAGCTGGGATCAAGAGAGGAGGTGCATGGCCAAAAAAAAAAGTAGAGAGAGGGGGTGAGAGGAGGACTAAATATGGTTGTAGAGGGAAGCATGATGAAGGAAGGAGTTAATTTTATCTGGAGGGTTCTTCTGGAAAAACTCAGCAATTGAGTTGTGGGGAGCGAGGGAAGCACTGGGAAGGTTGTAGGGGGGCAAGGAGAACGTGACGGACTGTGAAGGTGCAATGGCAATTGTTGCAGAGGGGTTGGGGAAGCCATTTAGGAGGTGGGAGAGAGTGAGGTGGGTGTGACCTATTCTAAGATTGGTAATATGAATGTCGACACGAGAGAGGTTGTGGATGATGGGCTGGATGACGAGAAGTTTGTTATCAATTTGGGAGTCCCATGAGGTTTGCCAGCAGTCACGAACAAGGGAAGCGATGAGCGATTAAATGTCAGAAAGGGCTTTGGGAAATGAGGTAGAGGGGAGGTTGAGGGCAAGCTTAGCGGCTGCATCAGCCCCGTCATTGCCAGAGATGCCAACATGGCTGTGTATCCAGAAGAAAAGAATACTTTTCCTGCAGAGGGTGGGCGAAAGGAGATTCCGGAGGAGGATGTTATCCCATTTAAGATTGAGTAAAGAAGTAAGAACAGCCTTGGGGTCTGAGAAGATGGCAAAGTGGCTGAACGGAGATTTGAGGGCAAGGAGGATGGCCTTTGCCTCGCTTGAAAAGATGGACGAGTAGTCAGGAAGCCTGACTGAGGGTGATGTCTTGGATAACGGCAGCAGCAGCTGTCTTGTCGCCTTCCTTGGAGCCATCAGTATAGAAGGAGGTGTAGTTTGAGAGATGGTCTTTGATTTAATTGTGGAGATTGATGAAGAGGTTAGGGTGGGTTTGGCTTTTGTGATGAGTGGAGAGGCCGAGTGCCTATTTATGCAGGAGCAGTAAATTTTCAAACATCGCTCTTCTGGTCATGAACGGTTTTAATGGTGTTCTTTTTACAAGAATGTGGTATCATCGATCAATAACTTAATTTCTGCTCAAAAACAAATGCATGGTGTCAAACAAGATTATCTTTAGAATATGTTGTTTTCATTAAGTTTCTGTAAGAAAAAGCATTTCCCCACCTTGCCTGCAATTGTCATTACAAGTAATCATGAATACACATATGCAAGGCTGAGTGCATGTGTATGACTCGCAACTAAATGCTAAATCATGAAAATATTAATAACTGATTGTTACATAATTCCAACTTCCACATATTATTAACCAATAAAGTTACTTTATTAAAAGTAGTTGCACATTAAACCCCATTTTGAAAAAGAAATTTGTCCTGTTATTGGCAAAAAGCTGGAACAGTGAAATTTGATCCGGGACAGTATTATTTGAGAAAGTACTGTTCTGTGGTACAGTAGCAAAAATTAAAATTCCAGTTTCTGATACTTATTTGATACTTACTGCATTGAGTCAACAAATAATTTTTATATAATTATCTCACTTACATCATTGCATCTTTCAGTTTTCCTTGATTAAACATGATCATCACTAGCAATCATCCATATGTTAAATGTTCTTTCCAAAATTGATCAAAAACATGCTGTAAAGTCACATGAAGTGCCTACTACATACAACAAGTTAAGACTTGTAATCTTTTTGTTATAAAAATACCATTTACATACAGCATTTTCATCCAAAGAAAATCCTTGCAATGAACGAATTCATATTTAACTTTGGTATAACCGTCTGTGTACAGCTGAACCATCCAACCAGAATTCTGCAAAACTCCTCATCTCTGCAGTCATCAAGACATGTCTACACTAAGCTTAGTCTACATCTCCGTACTGTGCATTCCAATGATCAAAAACAGATAAAGTTTGACCCTGGACGCTCTTTCGTATTTTTTTCAGAGCATGAGAAAAGTCTACGAGTTGAATGTTTCGAACCTGTGAAGAAAAAAAAGCACGAAAATATCTTAATTTACCAAACACAGAGTATTTCAGAACCAGTCTTCAGTTATTCATTCATTCATTTTTTGTTTTATTAATTCATTTCCTGGTAAAGTACTTGCACTGCCGTTTTATATACAGATATTGAGAAAACGTGAATGGCCCATGACAGCACACAAGCGGGAAAATTAATTATTCAATTCTATGTTCGCTATCATAATATGATCAGTCCAGAACCACATATATAACCATGACAATTTATTTCCAGCAAATAATAATACAAATACATGTGTAACAGACAAAGTAGATATATTCTTAAATTAACAAAATACATTTTTGTAATCTTTATCTTGAGCCTAATTTGTAAATTATTGCATAGAAATGGAGAAAACTTAAGTGTAATACTTATAAATTGTTGCCCAAAACCTTATTTTTAACATGAATTGGAAAAATTTGTGATAAAACAAAATTTACAAAAATGTGAACATAAGGATAACATAAGAAGGCCTTTGATAATGAAAAAAAGGAAGAAATTATATTAGGCAATTACACTCTTGCACAACATAGTGACTGAAAGTTATTCTTGATACACCTGAGATGCCAATAATTTTTGCTTGTACTGTTTTTTAAATAGAGTTACGGTTAAACAATTTTTCATACTATCATTTGAGTTGCAGTTTAACTTCTGAGGTGGATATGCACAATTATTTTTTCCTTGCTCTTACATTAGTTTGAAATTATTTTTTGTCTTGTGTTATATCTATCATTGGATGCTAATGAGAAAAAGTTTTGTAGGTTCTCTGGTAATGACATTTGACAAGCCTTAACATAAATACTCCTGTACTAAAATCTATAATTTATGATAATCTTAATGTTTTTCATTTGTAGCAAAGTTTGTCAGTATGGTCTCAAAAAAATTGCATTACATACAATACAAAAAACCCTCATTATATGATACAAGATTTGAGATGTCTGTTGTAGGTTTTGCATTTTCACAACAATATTTGTTTCAAAATGGAAGCTGGTAAAGAAAAAGTATATTTAGGTGGGAATGTGTAATAGATAAATATTCTTTGGTTCCTTGAAGGATGTCAATATTAAAGACAGAAATTTTGTTCATGTCTTTATATCAGGTAATTCATTTTATAGTGGGGGACTATACAGTGAGTAAAAAGTCTCACAAGCAAGATAATGTCAGCTGCCCCCTAAATTTAGGCAAATCTTGTATTTGTACAGAGACCTCCCCCCACCTTAACAATCAGCTGCTGCCAGCATGCCAATGCATGTGACAGTAATAAAATCATCATTTTTGTAATATTGATGCTTGAGTTCAAAGAAAAAAAAATGAGAGGCTGATCTTGTATAACTCATGTTTTACATCAACATCTATTCTGTTTTACTTTGAGAGTCCCTTGGAGTTGCGTATCACTTACCTCATTAGCAGCTGTTGATTTTACTTTTGTTGGTCCGAGCTCTGATTAAAAAAAAAAAGTAACAATACTGTATGAGATCTTATTATGCCTGTAATTTTCATTATAAAGATGCTATATCCCCCTCTTCACCAACTTGATTGGGGAGGGGATAATATAACTTGTTCCTACCCCTCCCCATCAAGACCAAACAACACGCAGTAAGAAGTGGCTGTTCAGACCATACTGTAGACATACATTAAAAGACTCTGTGTGCAGTTTGTAGTCATGTTATCTTCGGAAAACAAATGAAATACCATTTACTATTATGTACCTTAATCACAACACAAAATGTGTGTACATTTATGAGAATACATACCTCTGATAGGTCCAAGTGCAGCATCTTTGGCTAGAGCATTTAAATCACTTCCTGAGTATCCTTCTGTAATCTCTGCTAATCTTGTCAGCTCGTTGTCATTCAATGGGTTGCTGTGTCTCTCAAGCAAACAACTCAGCAGTTTCTTCCTAGTCTGAGGATAGATTGCCAAAGTTAAACATTCAGGAAAAAAGAAGGGATAAGAAAGAGTAATACATTTTAAGTAGAAGTCTTCACATTTTGGAGAAAGCTTATTCATTCAAGAAAAACTGATTAAGATTTTTGATTATGTTACATTTGTAATGTAGTAAGTTGATGCTTTATGACAATGAGACATGGAAAATGAATAAAGGTGACAACAAAAGAATTTACATTTACCAAACTAATTGTCTGCGATGCATATTAAAAGTAAGATGGCATAAAAGGGTAATAAATGAGGAATTACTAAGAGCAAGGATGGAGACTGTTAGTATGTTATGAAGGAAGGAGGAGGAGATGGAAATTTATCGGACAAGGTGGGAGCAATAACAGTGTAGTGGTCTTGACTTGAGAATCAGGGGTTAAAGGAAAGTGGGCCATCCAAAAACAACATGGAGATGCATTGTGGTGAAAGAGGCAATTGGTTACAAGTAGCAGCAACTGACAGGGAAAATGAGACGGAGCACCAGGAATTTAAGTAAGCATAAGTCTGCATATGTGTAGATAAGCAACTATTCATCTCTCCCTATGAAATAATAACATCCTTTTGTTACATTACTACAATTTTATTTTTTCAATGAAGTTAGAGAGGCTTCTTTACTTGCGTATCTGGCATGGCTACATAAATCCTTTTAACAAATCTTCTCAGTACTGCATCATCTAGATCCTGAGGCCGGTTAGTTGCACCCATTACCAAGATGCGGTCATTGCTATCTGCATTCACCTGACAAAAAAGAACCAATACATCTGAATATTCATGACAGAATTTCACAGACAAGTAATAAAACAGAATATCATCCACAGGTGGTGTTCAGTTACTTCTACAGATTAAAACTTAATCATGCATTGAACTTGAAAGGAGCTGGCAGCAAAAATGTGAAGGCATATTTTTCTGGAGTCTCCAAAATATTTGAACATGTAATGGTACTAAAAACTTTTGATACGACTTCAAAATAATGATAAATATTGCTTATGAATTTTTAAGTAATTTTTCAATGAAACGAGTATCAAAATAAGACCTGTGTTATTTCAAAATACTCTTGACTTCTGAAAAATGCCCTCATTTTTCAGCTGTGAGCTCCTTTATTTAAGAATGCATTATTGAGGGTTCTGCTATAATATCAGTTGTATTCCTAGGGACATTTTCTCAATTACTGACATTTGTTGTTGTTGGTCCACCCCCATCCAAATACGAGTCCCTGGTGCCTATGCCTGAATCTGGAAAAATGGAAACAGTCCGGTTTACAATGAAGTCCACCCCATCCAAATGGAATCCCTGCATTCTGAAGTAAGTTACATTAATTTAAATGTTTTCAGCTCACAACAGGGGCAGCGCATGTTTTAAAGACTTACTCCATCAAATTGCACAAGAAATTCAGTTTTGAGTCTTCTAGTGGCATCATGTTCTCCTTCTCTTCTCTCTGTAAGTAATGAATCAACCTCATCTGTAGAAAGAACACAAGAACATGTAAAAACAAAAAAATGGTGAAGAAACTACTTTTAAGTATTTGTATAATTGTTTTATATATAGAAATGTCTGATGTGGAAGTCTATTGTAGAAGGCTGGCACCCTCACTTGCACTACCTAAATATTGTGAAATATATTTTAAAGAAAAATGTAACATTTTTTCCTCAAGCTTTCTTCGGGTGGTAAATTATAATCACCGTACTAAATATATTTCATTAATAGAATACAAAAAAACTTTGAGGAATGGGAGAATAATCCGTTTTAGTCATTTTAAAAAAGAAATTCAAATTTGAATATCTCCTAAAGCTATTGATTTTTGAATCCTTTCTGCACCACTTTGTTTTTTTGAAATCATCCTTTTCATGTAAGATGGACCAACTTGACCATTGAACTAACCATTTTAAGACAATTAAAGACAAGAATTCAAAAGCAGTCAAATCAAAAAGAAAGTCAGGTACATCATTAAAATAGCAAACTGCATACACACAATTCATGAAAACAAAAATTGCATGGTATTGTTCAAACAAGGACTCAATGAAATCTTATGAAAATTTTTAAGTGATGAATCAGTGAGCAATGCATACAAATATTCACTGATTCTTATTGCCTCTGTACTCTTATCTTTACTTGGTTTTGATTTTAGGTTTATCTTTAATTCCTTTTAAGTTTTTGCATGCTTTTACATAACTTGTATCTTTATTAGTTTTAGTAACTTATATTTGTATATTTTTATTTTATATAAGTGTCTGAAACAATAATAAAAAATGATGTGCCCACATATATACCAAAGGATTGAATTAATATTGATTATCATGTAATAACAAATATTTAATTCACGATTCTTCTCTTATTAAGTCACAATAACTATGTACCTGCAGCATCATCCATTGGTTTAAACCTCTTTTCACCTCATGAAATCAGGTTACCCTCTTTTCCTAAAAGTATTTCGGATGCAGAAATAATCTTACAAGGTTTTCAAGCTCACACAATATCGAGAAATCCAACAAAAAATAGGTCACTGCATGAGGCAGTACTTTTTGTTTCAAAGGAACAATGGCCTTTCTATCCCCACTGACCATAGATTACAGCTCAAGTCACTCTTGACCCACCAACAGCAAAAAACTAGTTTCTCTCCTTCTCCCAGGTACTTGGAGGTGAGCGTGGCAGCACTGATGTTAAAGAAGCTGGCATTGGCCTCATGTGCAATGGCCTTGGCCTAGAAAGATAAAGCAGCAAATTGATACATTAATACAAGTGCAAAACATTAAGCTGAATTATGAGAGCATGGGGAGAATGCATGCACCACACTGAATTTTAATTCTAATTGAGGCAGATGATTAATTAGCTGAATATTCTCAATGCCAATTATACTGAAAAGTCTATATGACAGAAGAGAATAAGAGAAACAGACTTGCAAAGAAAGACTAGATCCGGTAAATACCATCATGGCATTCATGCCCATGTCCTGACATGGCACCCATATCATATGGCAATTTAAAAATGGCATTCACACCACATGGCATCCCATGTCCACCATCACCATGTCCCACATGGCATCCCATCCCATGTCCACATGGCATTCTACCATATTTTCACATGGCATCCCACCCCATGTCCCACATGACATCCATGTCCAACGTGGCACTCCATCATATGTCCCACAGGGCATCCCATCCTATGAACCACATGGCATTTCCACCCTATGTCCCACATCCCATGTACCAAATGACATCCCACCTCATGTCCCACATGACATCCCATGCCTTGTCCCACATGACATTCCACCATATCTCCAACATGGCAAACCACCATACAGTGCAAACCACCTTATGTCCCACATGGCATTCCACTATATGTCCCACATGACCCACATGGATCCCATCCTACATGTATGTCCACATTAATCCAACCATATGTACCACATGACATCCCTCCCTATGTCCCACATGGCATCCCTCCCTGTGTCCCACATCAGTGGCTTCCCACCTGATGTTCACATAGCATCCCACCAAATGTTCCACATGGTATCCCTCCTAATGTCCCAATGACATCCTACTTAATGTCCCACATGGCATCACATCCCATGTCCCCATCCCATGTCCCCATGGCCTCCTACCCTATGTCACACATGGCATCCTACCTTATGTCACACATGGCATCCTACCTTATGTCACACATGGCATCCTACCGTATGTCACACATGACATCCCAACCTATGTCACACTGTGTAAATCGTGGCATCCCACCATGTCCCACATGGCATTCTACCCTGTTCCACATGGCATCCCACCTCATGTCCCACATGGCATCCCACCCCATGTCCCACATGGTATCCCACCCCATGTCCCACATAACATCCCATAGGCTCCATAAGAAGTCTCATCCTAGCTATCAGTCCCTGATTGAGCATACTATGTATGAAAGTGCCAGTTCATATAAAAACTTATATGCAAATGACTTGTTGAAATGGGGTGGGACGCCATGTCCCACATGACATTCCATGTCCCACATGACATTCCATCCCATGGCAATCCACCCTATGTCCTGCATGGTATTCCACCACATATCCTACGTGGCATTCCACCCTGTTCCACATGGCATCCCACCCCATGTCCCACATGGCATCCCACCCTATGTCCCACATGGCATCCCACCCCATGTTCCACATGACATCCCTATGTCTATGACATCCCATAAGAAGCTCATAAGAAGTCTCTAGCTATTACAGTCCCTGATTGAGCATACTATGTATTAAAGTGTCAGTTCATATAATAATGTATATGCAAATGACTTGGTGAATAAGAAAAAAAGGTTGGAGTCAAATAATTATGCCTGATATAGCCCTTGGTGTATACAACATGGTAAATATTCAATCATATGTCCTTCATGGCCCCCATTCATGTCCCACATGGCATCCCTCCTTATGTTTATATGCAATCACATCCTGTCACACTCCCTGACTAAGCATATTAAATAAAAAAGTCTGGTCAGGTCATAATACTGTAGCAACTTGATGCAAATGAGCACAATAATAAAGGTGGAGTCTAAAAAATTATGCCTGATACCACTGTTGGTGCCCAAATTTTTTGAAGAATTTTTTAGATTTTAAATCTCACGTACTACAAGAGAGACTTGAAGATCTCTGAAGAAAATTGGAAAATTATATTATTTTACAGTTATCTTCTAAGAACATATCAAATGTGTTGTAGACTTTTTAAGGAAACTAGTCTTCAATCCTATCTTAAGTATCTCTGAAAAACTGTAACATTTTATATCTACCTACTGTGGTGTAGCGGTTATCATACCTGTCTACAGACCACGAGGCCCCGGGTTCAAGCCTGGGGTGGGTAGACACGCCAGTGTACCACAACTGGTTATCAAAGGCCGTGGACATTGACTTGGTTGTCGATGTTATGTCTGTCCGTACGTCGTACCTGTGTTCTCGTCCGGGTCGTATTAAGCGTTTCGTGATAGCATTTGTACTATCATAACCGAATACGCAGGCGACGACCCCGTCATTGTAATTGTGTGTTCAACTCTCTCTCTCTCTTAACATTTTATAAGGAAATTCTAACCTTCCATAAGGATATCTGAAAAAACTTTAACTTTTTTTAAGGAACTCTGAAGAAACTTTAACATTTGAAATCTCAAAAAACTTTAACATTTCTGAGGAAATCTCAGAAACGGCCGGCCGGACGGCCTGCCAAACATAATCGCCATTACATAGGTTCGCATAATGCTACGCATGCGAACCAAAAATAGGGTCACTGTAACAAAAAGAAAATGTTCAGTAATGTTCTCATTTACTGAAAATCATATTCATTGCACATGGCTTAATTGCATGAGGCAGTACTTTCTGTTTCAAAGAACATGTTTGATGGCCTTTCTATCCCCACTGACCATAGATTAGAGCTCAAGTCACTCTTGACCCACCTATGAAAATAATAGACGGTTGAAGTTCTCTCGCGACAGCAAACATAGCCCGAACTAGTTTCTCTCCTTCTCCCAGGTACTTGGAGGTGAGCGTGGCAGCACTGATGTTAAAGAAGCTGGCATTGGCCTCATGTGCAATGGCCTTGGCCTAGAAAAATAAAACAGCAAATTGATACGTTGATACAAGTGCAAAACATTAACCTGAATTATAAGAGCATGCAGAGAATGCATGCACCATACTGAATTTTATTTTTATTTGAGAAAGATGATTAATTAGCTGAATATTCTCAATGATAAGTAGATCGATCAGTTATAAAAAGTCTATATGACAGAAGAGAATAAGAGAAACAGACTTGCAAAGAAAGAAAATACTAAACAAAAAGTTTTTAAAGAGACATCAAATTTAAGAGTATTAACATCTATTGTCCCACATATCGTGTACACAAATGTGCTTAAAATCATGCAGATATCCTGACTTCCTCCTGGCTATGAAAACACATTTTATTTACCAGCTACACTTATTGTTTGTAGATTAATTGGTTCTGTAACAATTTATCCACTCAATATTTATATTTACTGTGCATGAGTGACATTAAAGGTTAATGGTGGTCAAGTGTTTTTTTACTGAACCACCGAAAAAGAGTAAAAAATGGCAGTTAGGAAATAAAGGGAATGTACACAACATGCATATGACTGCTTTCAGAAATCCACTGATAGGAATAGACACCAATTTTCTGTTTAATTATTTTCTATTTGCTACAAAAATTGTGATTGCAGGTAAGCTGATGCAAAAAGATGCAAACTGACAAACTTTCCATTTTCCACCATACTCTATATTCCATATGTCATCCCACTGTATGTCTACATCCCCACCCCTTCTCACCCTATGCTTATGGTACATATGCTGTCCCACTATGTATTCCTGATAAATCCTTTCAAAGGAAAAAATAATTGTTTGGACAAATATGTTCTTATTGAAATCATTTGTTTGGATAGTTTCTACACTTGGTTGTCCCATCACAATGGACATGACTGGCCCATACATCCAGTATCACATGAGTCACATATTGTGTCAGTGCATGCCACCTAAAGAATCATTGTCATGTCCATCTAGCTTCCTTTCTGTTTGTTCGCTTTTGTGTTCTTCCTGCTTCAAAGAACAGTGGTTACCTTAATGGCATCAGTACAGCAAGTAAGCTAATATCAACAGTCAAATTACAGTCAACAGCATACAAAACATACACTTTATATTTTGTACACATCAAAATTCTTTCTAATTACATTATGACGTAAGTTAATTACTTCAAAACTTGAAAATGATGTTGGGTGCATATGCTTCATGCATGGATGGGACACAACTGAATCTGATTGGATCAAAGTACTCACCAGCATTGTCTTTCCATTCCCGGAGGTCCAAACAGGAGAAGGCCTTTTGCTGGTGCTCTGAGTCCAGTAAACAGCTCCGGTCTGATGGATGGGAGAATCACAATTTCTTCTAAGGCTTGTTTGGCTGTTTCCTGTCCAGCTAGTAAAGAACAGAAACAACTTGTTCCAATAACATTTGTTTCTAATATTTTCCTAAAATGGTGATCAAGGATTAGAAAGAAAAAAAGTCTAGAATGATGTGAGATCTATTAGATCTTTTATTGGCACTTTGCAAAGATAACATTACAGAGTAATGAGGATCTAAGACAGGCAACCGAAGACTCTTTTATAGTTTACATAGTTTACAAAGAGTTATAATTCACTCAGCTATTTTGTATTAAGTTCTTTGTTAATTGGAATATGTCAACGTCATTAAATGAGTTTACTGTTTTGCTTAACTTCCCCCACACTAATTTTGGTACAATTTTAACTTCTTTAAGAGCTCTTTCGCACAAGTATTTGATATAAGTTTTGTTGAGATTTCTGTGGTAGACAGAGGGCATCTTACAAAGAAATGTACCACAAAGCTACTACACTCCATATTGAACAAAATTAGGGAGCTATGTGTTATTTTCAGTTTCCAATATGGTTTAATTTAACTGCAGGTGTCCAGAGACCTTATTGCCAATTTACCTACCTATATCTGCAAATGTGATGGGAGCAGTTTTGTCTACAATCTCATCAAGAATCCTGTTGGCGAGGTTAGAGTCTATATTCTTCATTCTGCCCAATTTCTTTTTGTTTCAGATGTGGCTGAGGTAGATGATGAGGTTTTTGATGAAGTTTTTCCCTGAATAGAAATGAGAATCATAGAATGAATGTTAGATCATAGAAATAAAGATCCCACTCGCTGAAGGGTATATTTCTTATTTTGATTCAACCAGGTTCCTTGATGCAGGGGGTGGGGCATCAAATAATTTTCAGATAATTCAGATAGGCTTTACCAATTAATTGTCAACAGAAGTCTGGCCTCCCCCTCCCCACCCACAATCTCAAACCTGTGTCAGGGGCCCTGTCATTAGTTTGATGAGACTTACAACCCATGCATTTAATACCAGTTACAAAGCCATCAGTAGTAAGACATATTGGCAAATGCACCATCAAGTGAAAAACGGGTTAGAAAACATTTTAAAGGGACTCAAGAAAATCATTTTTCCACAACACATTTCAGTGGCAATCTATACAAGATAAATAAAAATGTTGGCACAACTTTGTCATTTCACAACTTTGAACAGAAAATATATCAGAACCATGATTTCTTCTAACAAAACACTAAACTATACTGCTGAAAACTGTAAGAACATCACATCATAGAACTATCCCTCCAATGAGAAATTGTCCTAAGTATTTTTCAGTTTGTTTTCCGACTGCTTCTTAACTCTGACAAGTTAAGCAGTCATCAGTCATAGAAAATATCTACATGTTTGTGTACTACATAATTTCTCTCTCATAATGCACTAGCTGTTAACAAATCAATCACTTTCTTACTCTTAATTCTTGACATGACCAATTAGTCATGCCATGTGTAAAATTTTGAAACTTTTTTAAATATGCAGAGGCACAATCTAGATGGCAAGAATATGTCAGTGTCATGTTGATATGAGAATGAAATGCTTATACTCTTGAGGATTGTATGATGAACCACAAGATTTGACTTAAAAAGAGCATAAGACCGAAAACTGAGGACGTATTTTAGGGGTTCCCCAAAAAATTGAATGTTTATCTAGCACGCAACGGTATCGCAATTTTCTAGTTAATATGAATATGCAAGTGGCCTTTACCTTCATTTTGTCTGTGGCTATAGGGACATGAGGTTTATCAGTCTGTTATGAATAATCTGTAGAATTTGCAACTAGAACATTAATGATATAGTAGCTCAACAAATATTTTGGGGTGGGAATAAGCCTGTTTTTTTTAATGGTTTGTTAATTTGTATGGGCTGGGCTTGTTAGGAATACATGTCAGTCCTGTCGGAAGGCTGCCCCGCCCCCAAAAAAAAAAAAAAATATATTTAAAAAAAAATAAAAAAACAACAATATACAATAATAATATATATAGATATATATATAGGCAATATAGCTTTTCAAAAATAAACAAATTAAAACAACAACATGCAACTAACAATTTAATAAGTTGCATACCTGTTAAAAAAATTAAGGCAATATTTAGCTTTTCGTCAACACGTTGAGCACATACTCTAATTTTATTGAATTGATTAGTTGACTGTAGTAAATAAATGGTTTCCTTTTATAGGCAGCCGTTGAAGGGACCTGGGCCCATGGGAGCCCTGTGTTTTCATTATTTTGGTACAGTAAAAAAATTCTTTAAATTGTGTCAAAAATTCAGGACCAAAGTCCTGTATACTTATCTCGTGATTTTGGTAGCAGTAAATTGCATAAAATTGTTTTTAATCTAAAGGAGCCCCAGGAAGCCCTATCTTTCACATAAATTTGACTGCAGAATATTGTGTCAGATCCTGGTTCAAAGTCCTGGTAGGCAGGCTCAACTGCAGGGGCAAAGGTCGTGAAGCCCCTGGAAGCTTAGCATTTTTTGGAATGATTTTAGTATCAGAAATTGCTTAAAATCGTGTCATTTCCATACTTTATAGGCCTAAGTTAGCTCAAAGGAATATACATCTTTGATCAAAATAGTGTATGATCCCATTGACTACAGTATATGTTTTAAATTGAGGTTCAGGGGTGATTTTTATGTTTTAGATGTAAAATAAAGATTTTAGACAAAACATACAATATAAATTGTTTGTGAATAATAAAATTGCAGAAGAAAAAATTAAATTGAGAATAAAAAGTATATAAAAATCTATAATCAGGACAATTTTTGTGCCCCTGTGAGCAGTTGTCTCCCTCTCGGAAAACTTTACTGGGAGAGGTTGCTCCCTGGCCACCTGTCACCAGGCCACTGTTTGACTAAGTATACACTACGTGGGATGTTATGTGTTTAGAATAAAGAAAATCCTATGCATACAGTAGAAGGAAACATAACTATGGTTTTGATCAGGGGACAAGGATCTGGAATGATAACCAACAAAATGATTTACCAGAGGCATTATAATCATAGCACTAGCATTCAAAGGCGGTGGAATCCAGGGACTGGCCCCCATCCCTTTTATTATATAAAAAAAAAATTTGCAAAGCTAAAATGTGCCCTTTTCAAATAATGAAAAACTGCCTAGCATAGTTGCCTTAGTACCCAAATTTTTTCGGGTCTTGGGGAAGAAGACGGGGGGAGGGGGACAAAACTCAAAAACATTCTCACTTACAAGTGGAATTTAAGTTTATTTTCAGAAAATACCATTCAATTTTTGGAAATTCTCTTTACTTGTCAGGAACTTTTCTTCATTTCTGGTTAATTTTCTTTGATTTTCAGAACTAGCATTGTGCGGGTTCCTGTAGTCACGTAAGTCCCGGTATCAGATCCCAGCATTGCACAATCCCGACAACATACGGATTCGTAACTACAAACGGGAATCCCGGGAGTGATAAAAACTGTTGAAAAAAAACCATATTTCTTGAGTTTTTTTAAAGAAATATTAAGAAAATATATGCCAAAAAATCATGTTTTGTGTCTTCTTTTCTTATATTTTTATGTAAAAAGAACTTGCTTTTACAAAATTCAAGTCAATTTTGACATTTGGCAAGCACCCAAGTCACTTAAAAGTTAATCAATCATAAACAAACTTTCAAAGTTTCAACTCACGATGGTAAAAAAAAGACCCAAATTTCATGGAGATTTTAGATACCAAATTATGGAATTCTCTTGTATCTGAGCAAGTTTTCACATGTACATATAGAAGTTTATACCACACATTCATTTTAGTCTTTCAACAATCACAACCCTCAAATATAAGTGTAATTTCATATTGTCTTTTTGATTTCACCATAAATTCACATATCAGCATCAACACACCCATTACACACTAAACCATTAACAGTTATAACACTACCCAAGTTCATAAACAAGAATTCACATGGAATGAAATACCTTTCAAAATGCTTGAAAAATACCTCAAGTTAATAATGATTGGAAACAATGTAGTTCCATCTTTATTTTTTACAAATTAAAAACAAAAAAAAAAAAAAAATTGTCTGAAATCGCAAATTGAATTATGAAAAGATGCGAATGATGCAATATGGCGATTTTCTGCAATTTCAAAATATTTTTCTTTTTGAACAAAATATTGTACTAAAATTTTGAAAAAATTACAGTATTTACAAGTGCGCCATTGGGCATTCAGGCTATTTTAGTATAAAAGCTTTAGTTTTTAAACACAAGTTATAGCCCAAACGAGCTATCAATTACAAATGCTATACTTCGATTTGGTTATACTGTAGGACAAATCCCAAATGGAATATTATAGCCCAATTGGTGCATGAAAGCAGTGTTCTTTATCCTTCAGAAATGTTCAATGGCTCTTCCGAGTTAATGTTACTAAATATTCTAAATTCGATTCGAAAACTGATTTGTTTGAGTCATTTTTTGATAAGATTTGGAATGCAAAATTCACTAAAAATACACACCAATACAAAGTGTTGTTGCATCCATGGATCAATCTATGTAAGGCAAACATGACAACACAGCAAAATGTTGAATAAATGCTTAGGATAATATAAACGCTGCAAACATAACACTTGTATCCGAACAAAAATGTGGATTTTGGGCTAGCATTGCTTAAGCTCAAAATCCTTTAAAGGGATGGAATGTTGAGCTAAAAATGAGCACATTTTTCAGTCTAGTACTCCTTTAAGTCAAACCTATCTGCAATAAAGATTCCCAAAAT
The DNA here is from genome assembly GCA_020152595.1 of Chiridota heheva. Taxonomy (NCBI): domain Eukaryota; kingdom Metazoa; phylum Echinodermata; class Holothuroidea; order Apodida; family Chiridotidae; genus Chiridota; species Chiridota heheva. The sequence continues at coordinate 871,880 of JAIGNY010000904.1, forward strand.
CACACTGGGAAATATTCATAATATATCAAAGTACTGAAAGGAGAATATACTTGTACAATATGGTAATTAAAATAAAAAGTACCAAAAGGAGAGTATGGTAATTAAAATAAAAAGTACTGAAAGAAGAATATGGTAATTAAAACCAAAAGTACTGAAAGGAGAATATACTTGTAAAATATGATGATTAAAATAAAAAGTACTGAAAGGAGAATATACTTGTACAATATGGTGATTAAAATAAAAGTACTGAAAGGAGAATATACTTGTACAATATGGTAATTAAAATAAAAAGTACTGAAAGGAGAATATACTTGTACAATATGGTGATTAAAAAAAAAAGTACTGAAAGGAGAATATACTTGTACAATATGGTGATTGAAATAAAAATCTGAAAGGAGAATATACTTGTACAATATGGTGATAAAAATAAAAAGTACTCAAAGGAGAATATACTTGTACAATATGGTGATTAAAATCAAAAGTACTGAAAGGAGAATATACTTGTACAATATGGTGATTAAAATAAAAAGTACTGAAAGGAGAATATACTTGTACAATATGGTGATTAACATATTTTATAGAGAGGAGTAGCAAGAATCAAAACAAAAAAAATATGAGAGGATCAATTAAGGATCATTTTATGTTAATGAACCTTTGGTTGTATATTCTAGCAAAATATACTTTTTCTCTGTGTATTCTACACCGATATTAGGTCACAAACTGCTAAGAATTGTCCCTTCTAATCATTCATCTGTTCATCTTAGATTAGTATCAGCTGTGGCACAATCTTTGGGTTGCGACAAAAAAAGGATTGTATCATGAAAAATCTACCCAAATACATGTATATCACAAGTTTCAGGCGTGTGCATATTAGAGAACCAGAACCAAAAGATTCTGTGGTTCTGATGCATTTTTTTATGCTGAGATTGATTTTGTATTAACTGTTATGTCATTGCATATCATAAAATATTTGACATGAGTCATTCTTGAGATACGGTGTTTACAAGCTCTTTTTAGCAAAATCATATTAAGCCACGACCACTATGCATATTGATAAAATTCAATGTGTTTTTTTGTAAATAAACATGTTCAAATTAGCTAACATCATAATTCTACAAAATGTGAAACAAAACAGACATGTGATTATTAATATAAGCATTTCAAGATTTTTACATTAAGCCCCGCCTATTCAATAATATGCATGACATCACCACCAAAAACAATAGGGCACATCTACAGACCATGGGTAATCTGTGTACAGCACATGACATGAATCCAGTTTGTCCTTTTTGAGATACACCATGTCTACAAGCTCTTTTTAGCAAAACCATATTTAGCCGCCCACTATGCATATTAATGAAATTCAACAATTTTATAACACGAACACATACACACTAGCATACTAGCTAACAACATATTTATACTACATATGACACAAATCAGACACATGATTGTTAAATTATAAGCATTTCAAGATTTTCACATTAAGCCCCACCTACTCATTAATATGCATGATATCACCACCAAAAACGATAGGGAACATCTACAGATAATGGGCTATCAGTGTACCAAATATGATATGAGTAGACTATACTGAACTTGAGATATAGGGCTTACAAGCTCTTTTCAACCAAATCATGTTAAGCCCCGCCCTCAATGCATATTAATGAAATTCAACATTATTGTACCATGAACATGTACACACTAGTTAACAATATAACTACACCAAATATGATACAAAGCTATTTTCAAAGGTAATTAGATTAAACCCTGCCTAGTCATAAATATGCATGACATCACCACCAAAAACATTAGAGCACATCTATGGGCCATGGGCTATCTGTGTACCACATATGACATGAATCGGGTGTATGGTTTTTGAGATATCATGCTTATAAGCTTGCTGTCACAGACACACATACATAAACATGTCAGCATGACTGCATAGGTTCCTTATGCTATCAGCATCGGAACCAAAAATCATCAGTCTGTATATGAAAAGGTTCCTAATTTTTACAGAAACCTCTACCTTTAGCAATAAATTTGGTTTTGAAAGTCTGATTAAAGCTTAAACTGTTTTTACCATTTGTGCCATTACCTTTGACCCTGAGTTGTTATTTGGTTTGTTTTGAGATCTCCTGTCTTGTGAAGATGGACTTTCTGTTCTTCTATTTGCATGAGGTAAACTGCTATTTCTTGTTGACACCTTCTGGGGCTCAGATCTACCTGTAAACAAAAAGAAAAGAAATACAATTTAGATATAAGAAGACATCTATGAATCTTAATTATACAATTTTTACCCATTACACCAAAAAGATGTTATTGCGTACTTCACATAAAAAAAATTACACTTCATTGCCATTTGCCTTCATTTCAAATGTCTTTAAGATAACCACATTGACAAATTTATTTCCATTATTCCAAGTAGTACTTAATGTGTATCATATCGGTCAGGAAATAAAATCACTGCTGTACATTGCACAAAGTTTCTATCATACTCCCAAGAATACCTACATGAAATTATGAATGAAATTAAAAAATGGAATCAAATGCCCTCTTTCTGTTGCAAAAACAGATGAAACCAGTTAAAACCAATCATAGAGTTACCAAAAGGAGCTGATCATCAAGTCCCTCAGAACTGTGTTACCAAAAGGAGCTGATCATCAATCACCTCAGAACTGTGTTATTAAAAGCAGCTGATCACCAATCACCTCAGGACTGTGTCACCAAAAGGAGCTGATCACCAATCACAACAGAACTGTGTTACCAAATGGAGCTAAACATCAATCCCCTCTTAACTGTGTTACCAAAAGGAGCTGATCATCAATCACCTCAGGACTGTGTTACCAAAAGGAGCTGATCACCAATCACAACAGAACTGTGTTACCAAAAGGAGCTAAACATCAATCCCCTCTTAACTGTGTTACCAAAAGGAGCTGATCATCAATCACCTCAGAACTGTGTTACCAAAAGGAGCTGATTATCAATCACCTCAGAACTGTGTTACCACAAGGAGTTGATCATCAATCCCTCAGAACTGTGTTACCAAAAGGAGCTTATCACCAATCACCTCAGAACTGTGTTACTAAAAGGAGTTGATCACCAATCACCTCAGAACTGTGTTACCAAACGCAGCTGATCACCAATCCCTCAGAACTGTGTTACCAAAAGGAGCTGATCATCAATCACCTCAGAATTGTGTTACTAAAAGGAGCTGATTATCAATCACCTCAGAACTGTGTTACCAAAAGGAGCTGATAATCAATCCCCTCAGAACTGTGTTACCAAAAGGAGCTGATCACCAATCCCCTCAGAACTGTGTTACCATAAGGAGCTGATCATCAATCACCTCAGAATTGTGTTACTAAAAGGAGCTGATTATCAATCACCTCAGAACTGTGCTACCAAAAGGAGCTGATAATCAATCCCCTCAGAACTGTGTTACCAAAAGGAGCTGACCATTAACCCCCTCAGAACTGTGTGAGTCAAATCTACTCTTACAAAGTAGTTCCTATAGATATGTTTCATGCATAGCCGCTTTCAAGTTGCAAAAACACAGACCATTTTACCTAAAAGAGCCCTTGCATCAATATCACATACATGTTAATATAACACCTCTAGCTTTAAGTATATACATGTGGACCAAATCTAACATCAGGTGATTCACTGAAGAGAACTCAGGGAAAAGCACATTGAATTCTCTGGGCGTTCTAAGGTTTCAACATGTTGACAGCTTGGGGTTGACAGCTTGGGGTACATGACTAGAATGAAAGCATTTGCCGGGTTTTGGGTTTAAAAAAGATGGCTTTTCTTTATCTGGCAAAATATTTAAATATCAAGAAGCAACACCTTTCCTTGGGAGAAATGGTCCATCAATCTTTTACAATTAATGCACACATCACCTCAGGCATATAATACACAGTTATTTTTAACACAAGTTTGCAAACAAATTTCTCCCACTAAGACAACTAACACGGATGGGTGATTTCAATCACAAAAGTGGTCTGATTTCTCCCCACTGGCTTTCTGTAATCTTATACACACAAATTAACATTGGGCTACTTGGCTGTGGTTTGCATGGGAATGGCAGATAAACAATCATTGTTTGGAGTGGAAACACAATACTGAACAGGAAATTGGGTTGGTAATTGTCATACCTGAGTTTTCAGGATTAACTCAGGTGTCACGCGAGGGTAGGCTTAAAGAGACACTTTTCAGCATGTTCTTTTGAAATCGTTTTTGAGCTCATTTCAATTGCTTAAATATTAATCCCAAAAAAAGCACCAAATAAAATGTCATCAAATTCCTAATGTGCAGTGATGTTCTGGTGTGCAAATTTATATGTGTAACCTTATGTCAAAACTTAGACAATCCTCCCTTTATCTGCCAACTTTAGAGAAAAGACTGCTTTAATAAAAGGGGTATTTTTCAACATGTGCACAGTGCCTTATTATAAATCTACTCTATAAGAAGTAATTATCATTACTCATCATTCATCACCTAAGTTTTCTTTCAGTTGATACTAAAATGAAGTAATTTCATCATTTTGTGCAATAAATTAAAAGTTATGTGGCATGAATCAATAAGATATAAAATGACATCATCACAATAACCCTTCCCATTGTACCACTTCTTCATTCTTCCAACTTGTAATTACATGTTACTATGTTCCTCTAACTAGGTTTAAATTGACGGTCTAGACTGTCTAATGCATGAGTAGCAATCTAAGGCAGCAGAAGGTTTTCATCCAGCAATCAACCATTTTTTTGCTGACAGTGTCTTGATATTCATCAACAGGTGCAAATTTATTTAACAGTTAAAACATTTTAAGGAAATTAAAGTCTGATGGGAATTCTAATGATTCCTTTGTACTTGTGAGCTAATAATGGCAATTTGGGGACGACTGACAAATGTAATTGAAAAACACTTCACTGTGTGAATATCCTAGTGCAATCTTATGACACCACAAACAGTTGTTAACCATACAATATAACTATTCCTGATGAGTTCTGCAAGTGCGAGCAATAATTTATAGGACGCTGTTGTGAGTACACAATGCTCATTAAAATTTAAGCCGATTGAGCACTGAACAATTCTGTGGTGATAATCCTTTTTTTCTTATGGAATGCTTATGTTCCTCTATAACACATCACAACATTTCTGAATATTTACGTAACTGAGAGAAAATATGTAATTATGTAATTTCTACATCAATCAATCAAATATAAATGAAGATATAATAAGATTTCAATAATAAAAAGTGTAATGAAAATCCCTATCATGTCGGATGTTTAAAAACTGCTACCCTGTATATCAACTCCTGATGAAATTAACTTATTAAGTAAGGACTAGTTGGTGAGCTAAATCACATTTGCCAATAAATGTTCATAAAAGATAGATTTGTAGCTTCAGCAATCTTTTCTTTTAAACCAGAGCAAATGACCATTAACATGTTCATCTCTTTCTTTTACCTCATTCTACAGAACTGGGAATTTATCAGACATTTACTGATCTATATCATCCCATTTCTTCTCATTCAACTTTTAATCTCAACTTTTATCTCATTTCCTGCAATTCAATTCCCTTTCTAGTAACACAAAGTGCTCAAAATATGACCCAATCAATTGCTGCATTTACAAATTTCCATCTCTTACACAGACCAGATAAACCAATCCCATGGGATATTCAGTGAATGATAGAGATCAGGGAAAGTCGATCAAATCTTTCCTAATGAAGAAACTACAGTAATTTACATTTCATCCATATCATCAATATATCAAAGTGTAATCTACAATTAATATTCTAGTGTATAACCACAGATTGTTAACTATTTTCTTATCAAAGAAAGAATAAAAGTCTCAGTACAAATGTTCTCCAAGCTAAATTTCTAAGAAAAAAGAGAGAGAGATTTTTAGGCATATTATTTTGTAACAGTGTGCAATAAAGATATAAATTTGTAAGTTTCTGCAAACTATACAAATTATGTACCTATAGTAATTGAAAATAACAGGCATCTAAAATAATGAAATTTCATCATCTCTAATTTTCTCAAAGACAACTAAACCTCATCTTAAGATCCTAGTAATGAACCTGTAACATAACTTTGAAGTATATGGTCAACATCAAGTTTGCTTGGCAGACTTAAAAACAATATGAATGTTGATTTCTATTCTCACTCAACAAAATTAAACTAAAATGGTAAATACCGTCATGATTGACACCCATATCATGACCCAGCCAATTATAAACATGGCATCTCACACTAAGTCCCACATGGCATACCATGTCCCACATAGCATCCCACCCCATGACATCCCATCCCATCCCTTGTCCCACATGGCATTCCACCATATCTCCCACAGAGCATCCCACCCAATGTCCCACATGATATCCCATCCCATCCCTTGTCCCACGTGGCATTCCATCATATTTCCCACAGGGCATCCCATCCTATGACCCACATGGCATTCAACCCTATGTCCCACATGGATCACATCCCATGTCCCAAATGACATCCCACCTTATGTCCCACATGACATCCCATCCCATGCCTCATCCCACATGGCATTCCACCATATCTCCCACATGGCACTCCACCATACAGTATGTCTCACATGGCATTCCACCATAAGTCCCACATGGCATTCCACCATGTCCGACATGGCATCCCACCCTATGACCCACATGGCATCCCACCCTATGTCCCACATGGATTCCATCCTACATGTATGTCCCACATTAATCCAACCATATGTACCACATGACATCCCTCCATATGTCTCACATGGCATCCCTCCCTGTGTTCGGCATCAGTGATTTCGCACCTGATGTCCCACATGGCATCCCACCATATGTTCACATGGTATCCCTCCCAATGTCCCAATGACATCCTACTTTTTGTCCCACGTGGCATCATGTCCCATGTCCCCATGGCCTCCTACCCTATGTCATATATGGCATCCTACCCTATGTCACACATGGCATCCTACCCTATGTTACACATGGCATCCCAACCTATGTCACACTCTGTGTTACTCGTGGCATCCACCATGACCCACATGGCATTCCACCCTGTTTCACATGGCATCCCACCCCATATCCCATATGGCATCCCACCCCATGTCCCACATAACATCCCATAGGTTCCATAAGAAGTCTCATCCTAGCTATCACAGTCCCTGATTGAGCAAACTATGTATGAAAGTGTAAGTTCATATAATAGCTTATATGCAAATGACTTCTTGAAATGTGGGGTGGGACCCTATGTCCCACATGACATCCCATGTCCCACATGGCTATCCATCCCATGGCAATCCACCCTTATGTCCTGCATGGCATTCCACCATATATCCTACATGGCATTTCACCCTGTTCTACATGGCATCCCACCCCATGTCACACATGGCATCCCACCCCATGTCCCACATGGCATCCCACCCCATGACCCACATGACATCCCATAGGCTCCATAAGAAGTCTCATCCTAGCTATCACAGTCCCTGATTGTGCAAACTATGTATGAAATGAAAGTGTCAGTTTATACAATAACTTATATGCAAATGACTTGTTGAAATGGGGTGGGACCCCATGTCCCATATGACATCCCATACCATCCCATGTCCCACATAACATTCCATCCCATGGCATTCCACCCTATGTCCTGCATAGCATTCCAACATATATCCTACATGACATTCCACCCTGTTCCACATGGCATCTCACCCTATGTCCCACATGGTATCCCACACCATGTCCCAGATGACATCCCATAGGCTCCATAAGAAGTCTCATCCTATCTATCACAGTACCTGATTGGGCATACTATGTATGAAAGTGTCAGTTCATACAATAACTTATATGCAAATGAAAATGAGATATTGAATAAGAAAAAAAAAAAAAGGAGATTCAAATAATTATGCGTGATATAGCCCTTGGGTGTATACCACATGGTTTTTATTATATCATATGCCCTGCATGGCCCCCATTTATGTCCCACAAGGCATCCCTTCCTATGTCCGTATGCATTCCCATCCTGTCACACTCCCTGACTAAGCATACTAAATAAAAAAAATCTGGTCAGTTCATATACTGTAGCAACTTTATGCAAATGAGCACAATAATAAAGGCGGAGTTTAATAATCATGCCTGATAGAACTGTTGGTGCCCAAATATTTCAAGAATTTTAAGGATTTTAAATCTCAAGTGCTACAAGAGAGATGCTGATGGTCTCTGAAGAATATTGAAAAATTATATCATTTTACAGTTATTTCCTAAGGAAATATCAAATGTTTTGTAGACTTTTTAAGGAAACTAGTCTTCAATCCTGTCTTAAGTGTCTCACAAAAACTTTATCATTTTGTAAGGAAATTCTAACCTTCCAAAAGAATATCTGAAGAAGCTTTAACTTTTTCTGAGGATCTCTGAAGAAACTTCAACATTTTCTGAGGAATTCTCAAAAAACTTTAACATTTCTAAAGAAATCTCAGGAAAAAAACTGTGGACGGCCGAATGGGCGGCCGGCTGGATGGACGGCTGGCCGGACGGACGAAATCGCAATTACATAGGTTCGCATTATGCTTCGCATGCAAACCAAAAATCATATTGCTTTTGATATTCTCAATAAATTAAATATATACACAAACTTTAAAGTGTACACCCACCCTTCATTCCCCCAGTATTAATTCTGGGTGTCTTACTGGATGTGCCACGCCCTTTAGATGAAGCAGGCCTTGGACTGGATTCTGTGAGCTTTGCTGGATTTTGATTGGAGCATTTCTTGTGTCTTTTATCACTGGGCATGGGAATGTCATCTGCAGTGGACGCACAAGCTTTGTATTCTGTTAAACTTGCTGTGGGACAGATGAAAAATTTTATGGCATAATAAACTTTTTTAGATTTTTAATATTTTCAAGGAAAAGGGTTAGTCAAAGAAGTTATAAAAGGGTTAATAAGGCTGTGATGTTAATATTGTTGATATATTGTTAATGTGCCTGCTTGATAACAAATTCAAGTTTTTCACATTTTGAAAAGACTTAAATAACAGATTATATTTTCAAAATGGATTTCAATTGTCAAATGGACTGAAATAAAGCCTTCACATTACCATTATACTCCTTTTTTAATACTTAATAAACTCTGCACCAAAATAGCAAACACAAATTTAGCTAGTTATTCTGGTACAGAGTTTATTTAGTACCAAAAGAGGAGGTTATGTGAAGGCTTTATTCCAGTCCATTTTGACAATAAAAAACATTTTGGGTATCAACCATTTTAACAATTTTGCTTCATTGATACAGGCCACAATAATTTAATCATCAAAACTTTTAATCACAACTCCTTTTTTTATGGTTAATCACTAATGGTTTTCGACTAGCCTTTCTTTCAAATAATGTCTGTAACAACATCAATCATTTGAAGAAAAATTAATATTGTTTCAACGCCTTAAAGGACAACTAGTAACAAAATATTGCCGCCAAACATTAACAAGATCGTGAAAATTGATATTGCTACCAGTTTAAAATTCTGTTTTAGATAATCAAATGATAAAATCTGTAAAATAAATCCACCAAGTCTTGATTTAAGATTGATCACTTCAATCATACCTAATGTCAGTTCAAAACTTCACGTATGAATACAGGATTTTTACAATCATAATATTTGTAGTAAATCAAAAAATTATCATCTTTTTTATATGCATTATTGCTGCCAAAGCTGAATTTAATATTTGATATGAAAATGCTAATTGTCTTCATGCACCTGATAATCACTACATCTAATGACAAATACTGAATATTACTGTATACTTTCTAAATGCTGACAGAAATCAATCCATCTGTTAATTTTATCAAGTCTGTCTCACTCTACAAATAATCCTGATAAAAGAACACATTTTGTATATTCTGAACAATTAATACTAAAAGAAATTTTGGATCAAACAAATGGTTTTACTTTGCTCTAAAGTTTATGGACAAATTATTCACATGTATACATTAAAAGAAATTAATCATTTGAACTGTTTTCACACCACAACCTACACAAGTTGCAAATAAGCTGAACATGTAAATATGAGTCACAATCCAAGGTATTCCTTGGAGGAGATTCCTTGGAGGAAAATTAAATCAATATATCAGGGTTGCCTCAAATCCTTTTAATTGAAAAAAATGCCCCTCAGCACTTCTGAAATTGCTGCTCTGTCCTGTTATCTCGCCTTTCTCTACCGGTAAATCAACTGTCCAAGTGTCAAAACCCAAACAAATTGTGAATGATGATAATATTATGTGCATTCAGATATGATGGATGTAAAGTATATTTTTATCATCAAGGTGTGAAGCACTAGTGAGAGACAAGAGATGATAATGCGTGTGTATAGAGAAAGAAAAAAACAATAATATAAATCAGAAATTGGTTGACAGGGGCTTTTAATTGGGAAGTAAAATGTAGCAAAATATCACCAAATGGAAATGAGATGCACAAAAATAGTATTGCAGCTTGATTATACTGCACATTCTAAGAGAAACAGAGGAAGATCTCCTCACATAACGACAAATTGTCTTGTTGTTACATCCAAATTTCTGACGTTTTTTTATAAGATTAATAGCCTAATTGTAAGAAAACTTGAGAAGGATTTGCATGAAGGGGGTATTCAGAAAGCTCCTGGCTAGGTAGGATATGGTGGCATATAGCATGTGGGACAGGGTGGCATGGGGACAGAACAGGGTGGCATGGGGACAGAACAGGGTGGCATGGGGACAGAACAGGGTGGCATGGGGACAGAACAGGGTGGCATGGGGACAGAACAGGGTGGCATGGGGACAGAACAGGGTGGCATGGGGACAGAACAGGGTGGCATGGGGACAGAACAGGGTGGCATGGGGGAACAGGGTGGCATGGGAACAGGGTGGCATGGGGGGGACAGGGACAGAACAGGGTGGCATGGGGACAGAACAGGGTGGCATGGGGACAGAACAGGGTGGCATGGGGACAGAACAGGGTGGCATGGGGACAGAACATGGGGACAGAACAGGGTGGCATGGGGACAGAACAGGGTGGCATGGGGACAGAACAGGGTGGCATGGGGACAGAACAGGGTGGCATGGGGACAGAACAGGGTGGCATGGGGACAGAACAGGGTGGCATGGGGACAGAACAGGGTGGCATGGGGACAGAACAGGGTGGCATGGGGACAGAACAGGGTGGCATGGGGACAGAACAGGGTGGCATGGGGACAGAACAGGGTGGCATGGGGACAGAACAGGGTGGCATGGGGGACAGAACAGGGTGGCATGGGGACAGAACAGGGGTGGCATGGGGAAAGAACATGGGGACAGAACAGGGGGTGGCATGGGGACAGGGTGGCATGGGGACAGAACAGGGTGGCATGGGGACAGAACAGGGTGGCATGGGGAAAGAACAGGGTGGCATGGGGACAGAACAGGGTGGCATAGGAACAGAACTGGATGGCATTGGAACAGGATGAAATAGCTTTGGAACAGGGAATTATGGTATGTGGGACAGAGTGCATAGTATGTGGGACAGGGTGGCTTGCTATGTGGGATTACATGTTCAGGGTAAGTTTCATCTTGCAGAATATAACATACACTGGAACAATTTGTTAACTTTGTTATCTCTTAGGATATTACGATAGGAAGGGGAACACATGCATGTCAATAGTGGTGCCTTCTATCATTTTGTTGTCTATAAATTAAATCCCCACACTTCCTCAAACAAATTAACAATTGTCAAACTGCAAAAACAGCATTTCAGTGGCAAAAATAATACAACTGTGACTTGAATCAAGTAAAATATTAGATTGTGTGGAAAGGTGCTGCAATTCTCAAATGGGAACCGAAGAACAACAACACAACACTAGTTCTATGTCCTCATTCAACCATTATCTACGCATGCATGTTTGAATTTGACCAGGGCAATGGCACTTCCCTAATTTGACATTTTATCTACACATGATGCAAATTTTAATTTGATATTGCATCCTAAATATCAAATCAAATTCCTACAATTATTTTAAGATCAGCAATTTTTTGACCAAGCATGGACATTACTGTTGGGATACTTTACATATTTCTCTCTGTATTGTATGCCGAGTTATGGTATGCATAGTATGGCCTTTGTATGCTAAGCCCCAGCCTCCCTATTCAATGTTGTCCCACATAATAAAAAGATATAGCATGAACAGAAAATAACTGAGAGGATCCTTTCCGTGTGGAGCTGTCGGTAAAGAGGAAGGAGTAGTTGTGGAAGTGTCTACTGAGTTGGCAGTATTTGGATCAAAAGAAGGTTGTGGAGAGCTTTCATGTAGGAGGAAAGGCCAAGGCAAAATTGGGTGGAGGGATAACCCAGGTGGGAGTGGGAGGGATAGTGTGCCTGGCTATCGAAAAAATGTTAATGTTGGCTTTCGGGAAATGAGAAAGCATCCGGATACCAAAAGGTGGTAGGGATGCATTTGTTAGAATGAAGAGGTTGGTGAAGGAAGGAGAGCAGGTGGGGTGGAAACATGGGTTCTGTGGGTCAGTGAAATTTTTAGAGAATTAATTCTTGTGTTTTTCTCTTTTAATCTAATATATACTTTGTGTACAGTATGAGCAGATTGGCTTTTCAATGTAATTTCTTCTGTTTGTCTGATTTTTTGAAGACCTACAGTAAATCTGTATAGATATTTCTTTCAACTTGCACATTCACTCATCACTGTTTTTTACTTCATGACATACTTATATTTTCCAATATGTATTCTTTCAACACTCACAAAATATTCACAAATTTACACAAAACCTTATTTTCATGAGCAAGATGTCACTCATATCACCATCATCAATCAATATTTCCCAAATTTTCATGGAAAGAAAATATCTTGCGTGTTTTCAGTATTTTCCTGCCCTAAGAGAATGACCAAAAATAAGAACTTAATCAAATAAATGACTATCTCTCTTACATGTACTGCAGTGAGTATACTACTAAAGCGATATCATCTTCCATTGAGTACCTCATATAATATGCGCAAAAAGACAGGATGCTCTTCAAAGTTAAAAGCTGATGCTTCTGGCAGGTTAAATCGAATGCACAGTATCTATATTAGAAAGCCAAGTAGGGGAGCATATAAAGTACCCATTATACTATCTCTCATGTGCTTCTTTTACCTCCTCATATGTTGAGTCACAATAAAGAGCAACAGGTATTCAGATTAATTCTGATCATTATTTGGCATGTGGCATCTTCCTGTAAGTGTGGGGCACATGAAGGATCTTCAGAAATTAAGCATAGCAATGAATAAATTTACAAACAAGGTAGTTCGAAGAGAGAAAGTGGAGATGATGTAGGTTGTATACTTGCAGGAGATGAATCTCTTTCATGGATGGAACAAATCTATCTGTTTATTCATACTACACACCCATTAAAGAATTACTTCAAGGGTCTAGTTAATTCATCTTATATAATATATCAAAAGGACTTTAACAGAAACAAATGACAAAGCATTCAAAAATCTTATTCCGTCAAGGAGATATCTAAGTTTAATATTCTAAACCACTTGGGTGGAAACGACTGAAACCAGACTAGTTGTGATGTCACATTATCAGATTCCTTAGTCTTTATGTATTCTTCCTATTTTGTCCTACAATTTTGTGGCTTAAACACCATTGTGTATGTCAGGCAAGTATATGCAGAACATAGTATTATTCGAGGAAAAATAATTCAAATTATACAAAAATTTAAATCAATTTTCTTCAAAATACATAAACAATTGTTAAGAATGTAAGGGTGCAAGAAGGGCACTTTCACTAGTACTGTAGATTTACTACACCAGTCATTTCTACACAGATAAAAAAGAGCTTAAAACATGCCAGTGTCTAAGTGATAACTACTTCAATACCGAGATCAGGTCAATTACAAGCAATCATCTACATTATGCAGGTTTGTCTGCCAAATATGCATGTACCAAGATAGCAACAAAAGCTGGACCATTTACTAATAATATTTAATCCTGATGAATCAACATGAACGGTCTTGCCATCAACTTCTATATGTTTGTTTGATCAGAACTTAACGGCACCACGACGACAATGAGGGTCAAATTATGCCTAAAACAAGAATTGTTCATGGGCTGTAAAAATGTGTTAAACTGTCTCATAAACCTGCTTTCATGCTTTAGGTTCTATTGGTATGATTTACAACTATCTGCAGAATGAGCACAGAATTCACTGGTCGTAAAAGTCATGTAATGATAACATTAAGGAAGTATAGTATAAGTGTCATCTTCTACAGATAATACACCTCATATAAGCAAGACTTCTTTATTCAAGTTGTATCAATTACAAAATAAATTTTTGTAGTTGAGTGAGATTTACTTCTGAAGAAAAAGTGTTACTAAGTTTTTGAATTTTTGAAAAAAGTTTTGTTTTTAAGGTAAAAAATGTTTTCTTGAAGATTTTCAAAAGGATATGAAAATTGCTGTGACGTGATGCACAGACTAGACTGATATTTCTAACAAATCATATACTGTGTAATGTGTACACGAACAACAGAATGTAAAATTTTATTGTATTTTGAATTGTAAATGAGAGTTTGATAATATATTTTTGTATCAGAATGATTTTAATTATGACCTGCAAGGCATGACATCAAAAATACCAAAAAGTCCTTACAATGGACTAAAACTAAGGAATAAATGAACATCTTTGTTATATGATACTTTTTACACAAATTCGCAGCAAGCCGAGCAAACCTTTTATTTAGAGAAGTTTTTATCGAGGAACGTTTTGCATTAAAAAATTGCCAAAATGATCCTTACTTCAAAACCGCAAAAACTAATAAGATCTGAGGAAGTTTTTCGATGAGTTATAGTGGATTTTTCGTGAAAAAGCCTCTGTGGCGAAATGTAATGACAATTTCCATGATGTGATTCATACATACTGTACATGGGTAAATGTAAATACACTGTACAGCTGCATGAGCCATTGTGAATCGAATACAAGTGTGTGTGATAATGGGTGGACCATTATGCTGAGTATATGATGAGACATTCTTGGGTGCACTGTACCGTCCTGTAAGCCTGGGTGTCACAAACGTGAAGTGGGAATTAGCCCCAGTGGTGTCTGGCATTCCCAACCAAATACTGATTGTCTTGTCATGATTTGAGACAATGTTTCAACCAGATACTTTTAATTATATTGCTAAATTCTTATAATCTTCATGTTAACACAAAAATGACCTATAAAATCAAATGTCAATTACAAAAATGACAACTATGAATCGAACCCATCACCAGTGCTTTATAGTACTTTGATTATAAAATAAATGCAATCAGACTAAATTTCTGAAACAAGTCATCTCTTATTTATAATAAGTGTGATATGATAAACAAGACAAAGTTTGAAAGATTACAATTAATATTTTAGATAAGGTTAAACATTTTGTTCCTTCAAACATTCACAATGAGCCTCTGATACTTTCTCATTTATCTTATCACAATATCTTATTGCAATTTGTATTTGGTGCAACACTACTGTCTTGCCTACCTAAACACTGCAGGTTACAAAATGTTTTTAAAATGTGCAGCCAGTTATAACTTTCTTACATGGAACTGAAAGTGTAAGTAATTCATTCAAATTTGTTTTCAGCTTCTTTAATTAATACATGAATTTACAATCAATTTTATTAACCTAACTTAATTGTGGATAAATCATACAAAACAATTTGAGGCTTCTGATTGGTCAAAATTTCAAAACAAATAATAACAAGCCAATCATAAGCACCAAGGAAGTGACATAACTATATATGCTTCAAGTAATTCTTGGGACAAGATTTCATCTTTAAGTTATTAATATTGCGATATATTTACATATGATTATCACTTTTTTTGTAAAGGTGGTCTGCTTATCCTAGCATTTTGCTTTTATCAGGGTTCAGCCCAATGTCACATAAGATAACAAGTTTAATACATGTATGTTATCCTGAAGTTATAGGTGAATTTCTAAACAAATTTCCCCTCATTAAAACTCAACAAATCCATTATGTAATGTCTGTTAAAATGCTTTTCTTAAAACATTGTCATAGTGGGATATTTCCCTTGAGAAAAATGTGTTGAAAGATTATTGTCACAAATGAGATTAAACCAGCCTGAATTACAAGTTTCTTTTCAATTCTTTCCATGTTCTTCCTGCCAATGAACCCATCAGAATCAAATCACGTTTATAGTATTCATTATGAGTCATGCACAGTAGGAACTTCTCCAGGCACACAATTTTCACACTTTTGGCAGCAGGTAACATCTACAATGCACTCAAACTTCATACTTTAATCAGAATGCATAATTAACTAAACTTGAAATGAATATCTTCCTAAAGAAATGAGCTTATTGGTCTTATTAAACATTACTCTACCAGGTGTTTGAAAAATGTGAGCCCAAAGTTTCGTCACTTTTTTTTCATATGCATTTTTGACAATTTTGTTTCACTACAAGCTTGGTTTGAATGAAAGCTAAGATATTGATCTTTTGAGTAATGAAAGCCAAGTGAGGAACCAAAACCAAAAGGTTTTGTGGTTCCGATGCTTTTTTTATATGCTGATTGATTTGCAAAATTTGTATTAACATTAATTTGTATTAATATTATGTCATATTATTAAATATTTGTTATGATACTTATTCATAAGCCACACCTATCATGCAGATCTATAAAAATGTTGACAACATCAGCATATGCACAATAATTAAAAACATTATCATAGCCAGTATGATGTAAAAATGGTTGCTCATTTATCCTATTTCAAGAATTTTCAGTAAGCCCCGCGTATACTCAGTAATATTCATGACAGCACTACCACAACATTTGAAGATATGTACAAACCATGACCCATCTGTGTACGACATATGGTGTTTACATCACTAGCACTTTCACATTAAGCCATGCCTACCATGCATATTAATGACATCTGTTGATAACATAAGTATGTATAAAATAACCGACAATATTATCATGCACAATATGACACAAAACAGACAAAAACAGTTGCTCATTTATCACTTTTTCAAAATGTTCACTTTAAGCCCTGCCCACTTATTAATATGCATGAAATCACCACCACAAACATTAGGTCACACCTGCAGACCACGAGCAATATGTGTACCACATATGACATGAATCTAGTTCATAGTTTTTGAAATATTATGTTTACTTGTGGTTTTTGTTAACAAACCATATTAACATTATTATTATTATAACAAATATGAAACAAAACAGACATGTGGTTGTTAAAAAATAAACATATCAAGATTTTCACTTTAAGCCACGCCTACTCATTATTATGCATGACATCGCCACCAAAAAGTATAGGGCACATCTACGGATCATGGGCTATCTGTGTATTAATATGACATGAATCCAGTATACTGTTCTTGAGATAGTGTGTTTAAAAGCTTATTTCAGCAAAATCATTTTAAGCCTTGCCCACTATGCATATTAATCGAATTCAACGTTTTTTCATCATAAACATGTACCACCACTTAACATCATAATTATACCAAATATGAAACAAAACAGATATGTGGTTTTTAAAATATGAACATTTTCAGATTTTTACAATAAGCCCCTCCTAATTATTAATATGCATGACATCACCATCAAAAACAATAGGGCACATCTACGGACCATCTGTGTACCACATATGACGTTAATCCGGTGTATCGTTCTTGAGATTCTTATGAGCTGGCTGTCACAAACACACATACACACACACATAAAAACACACACCATCATGACCGCATAAGTTCCTGATTCAGAACCAAAAATTGGAAAAAATATCTAAATTAAGCAAATTTTGCCAAAATGTTGTCAACAAATCTTTGCACGAGTATAATTTGTTGTGAATATTGAAAACAGAGATTTGTGTTACATATTTAAATTCTTTATAAAATTTCCTTTCCAATGTTGCTAATCTACAATTTTTAGGAAGAAAGGAAAAATGAAAAAACACTACAAATTATAATGCAGTAGTCCCAGCAGGATTGAACCTGGTGTGCTCACATGCTAGTCGTGTTCACATCCACTACACTATGTAGTCATTGAAAATGATGTGGTGAAATTTAATTATTATAGCAGTGGATCCAAATAAAAAGGGATGTTTTATTTATATATCAAATGAAAGGAGACTGCAAGCAGTTTAAAACAGCGGTTCAACGAAGGATTTGCGATGTCCGGTTTTGGTACATGATTTTTTAAAGAAAAGGGAAAAAAGGGACAAAAATGGCAAAATTTAATGAAAATTTGAAGAAATTTCTCCAGAACAAAAGATAAATAGGGGATTATAATAATTAGAAATCATTTCTATCATATCTCGTCTTTGATTTTAAAGCAAAAATGTGATTTGAAGTTATTGTAAGATTTAAAACAAGAAAAAGACATTTTTTGTCAACTTTTTGTCAATTTTTAGTTATACCTATTTTCAAGCTACTTTTTCTAAAAAATCTGTAATTGACTCCATAAAAAAGTTACATTTTGTGAAAGAAATATTTGAGTCCTTTAAAATGATACTAAGATTACTCCTATAGGACTTTGGTCAGGTTTTGATTTTATTTTGAGAAAATTGTAGTCTGAATATGGGGTTAACAACAAGATGGAAACCCTAAGGGCTTAAACGTCTGACTAATCAAAGATTAAACATACTGTGTCAATGGTGTATGGAGGAAGATTTGGATGAAAATGCAAAAAAAAATATTTTCAAAATATCATGAATTGCAAATTTTCTGTATCTATAATTCAACACAAACACATAAAGCAGAAGTTTTAACATAAAGTAGACATTTTTTAGAGGGAATAAACAAAAAACGTTTGCCTTGCATCTAGGTAGACGGGAAAATCGTCATTAATTTCTCTGTACAAAGTTAATGATGATCACAAAGTTTTTTTTTTTAATAACTCTGACTTTCCTATTTAACCTCCAAATGTTACAAAAATTGGATTACCTTGTTTGTAGCTAGGATGTTCAAAAATCTGGTAGGCTGGTTTATTAAACGAAATTGTTCCTCCAAAGTAAAAACCACAATGTTTTTGGACGAAACTGACTCAAAACGGTTGAACAACATGAGAATCACATAATCAAACTAACCAAATGTACATTTGATGCGAGTGTACGCATGTAATCAAAGATCAACAGATCCACTGGCTATTTGAAAGAATCTACCTTTGCACATTTTGCGCAAACATTTCTTTGTTTTTGTCTTTTTTTCAAGCGCGTGCGTAGCGCGTACCATAAAAAAGCACACAAGCGCAATCCACGCTAATCAAAGCGTTTTTCACTATACTCTGTCAGACATTTAAAATGCGCCCGCCCAATCAATCGTGCACGTTCGCAAAGAAGCGGAAACAAAATGGGTCAGAAATTTATTTTCTTAACCAATTTTTGACTAACTCTCAAGCAAATTAGGTTTTTATTTCCAGGTGAGATTGTATAAAACATTTAAGTAAGAGTGTATGAATTTTCATGTATGTTGGTGTTTATTATAATACTGAAATTTTAGTTGCCCTAAATTTTTAGGGCAAGGTTTTTTGAACACGTGTTAAATCCCACTTGACTTTTTTTTTTTTTCAAGGGCGATTTCCTATATCTAAAATCAGCAAACTTTGTGGACTGAAGCTGATGAAGGCATAGTTACTGTACTAGCATCTAAGATGTCCATTTTATGAAAAATATTTCCATAGAACTACTTTTATAGTACCAGCTAAGCATGTCAATTTTACTTAGCAAGTATGAAAATGATTTGCAAACCAGATGAACACATGAATAAATATTTGTCCTTGTACTTCAGTATAAATGATGTACTGTATTCTTTCCACAGGGTATACAGTACCTGCTTCACCTCCAAATTGTAAAATGTAGTCAAATGTTTCATAATAAATGAGCAGCTGTGGATGATACTGGATTTTCATAGCACCCAGTGTATCTTAATTGATACTTAAAATATAACATCGAGTGGGAATTTGTTTGACAAATACTTAATTTATTATAACTTTCTACTACAGATAAGTTTCTCTCCATTCCAGCAAACTTGAACTTTCCATGCCCTTGTATATACTTTCAACTCCTACTCCAGCTCACTTTGGTGGTTTAATCGCTCCAGATGTAATTCATGGTGACAGGTTTGAACTAATTCTAGCTATTGATCCTCATTTACTAATTCTGAGGGTGAAAAAGCTCTAGGACAGGCTGTGTAAAATATCAGTGTAACTGGTATGAGTGTAATAGCAGATGCAATTGGGGGACTATTGGAATGAAACTATTTGGGAAAATTAGGCATTAACATCCAGGCCACATGCTAAGTGCTCATAGTGTCTGTGATTTAAAAACATGCAGCTGATAAAGTTTGAGAAAGCCCAGTGTACCTAAATTAAAACAAAAGACTCTTTTTGCTTTTTAATGTAATTTGGAAACTACATGTTAAAGACTTTATAGTCATCTTCTATATCTTGTTCAATGTTACACCAACAAAATTAATTCTGGATGTTTGGTTTGTGATCTTGGACTAATAGATTCATCATACAATGATCTTTTCAAATGATAAGATTATGGTCACATGTGGTG
Organism: Chiridota heheva; assembly: GCA_020152595.1. Classification (NCBI taxonomy): domain Eukaryota; kingdom Metazoa; phylum Echinodermata; class Holothuroidea; order Apodida; family Chiridotidae; genus Chiridota; species Chiridota heheva. The sequence continues at coordinate 892,466 of JAIGNY010000904.1, forward strand.
TCTACAAACAGTACACAGTTCACCAAGAAAATGGTGTTACTGTTACAAGATACCCACAAGATGCATCCCATTGTGGTATTACATGCAGAAGTGTTTACCTTTGTGTTTCAATTCAATATGTCAAACAGGAACTCTCTTTCACAATTCAAAACCAAACTAAAAAAACACCTTTTTCATATTGCTTTTAAATTGTAGTCCTTGTACTGTATTTGTCTTTCTTTTCGGTAGCCTGTTCAGCACATGAAGGTGTTTTGTAATATTTATGTACTTTATAAAGATTTCTTTACTTTCACCAGGTATTATAAAAATGGAGTTTTCGCATTGTTATGACACATGCATTAAATCATGTTAATGCATAACCATGATTAATTGGTTTATTCCATTTTCAAAACAGGTAATTTTTTAATAAAGCGATAAAATATATGTACAATTTTCTTGTTTTGCATTCTTTTTGAATGATTTTTATGCATGTTCAACAATCTAACAAGAACATTTGATAAAAACAAACTGTGGCTCAGTAAATGAAATTAGGGTCAGTCAGGTATTTGTAAAATAGTGTGTGCACAATAATAAAAGATTATTGTTTTGACATTGTGTTTATATGCGTATTTAATGCATGGTTTAAAGGACAATGCACTCGTGAATGACCCTCCTAACGTTGGGTCATCCCACTCGTGTCAAAAGTCCTTTGCCCGTGCATTAAATATGCACACTCCGCCTCAACTTTAATCTTTAATTATTGTGCACACACTATATGCCAAATACCTGACAGACCCTAATTTTATTTACTGAATTTAACAGTTTGCTTTGGGGGTTTAGAAAAATGTTCTGTTTTATAAATTTCAAAAAAAATAATATAGTCCTAGTGTTTTTGTGAGAGCAGGTGGGGCTGGTGAAGAAAGTCAATGGTGTGCTAAAGATTTAAAACTTAACCTACCATTTTTCCACAGATATGCAGAAAATGATATTGACATCAATCTCGGAGGTTTTCAGTCTTTTCAGTCATATATTAAGTGCTTCCTGAAAATTACAATCATACATGTACAGCAGGTTCCTACCAACACCTCTCACTTATTTTCTTTTTTCCAGCAGATGAAAGTAATACATATATTTTGCCCTAAGGACAAGATTAATTGAAATCAAGTCTTTCGGACAAAAGGATTAGAGATCTTGTTATATTGAGAGATTGTTCAATTGAAGGAGTAAAGATTGTTCATAAAATCTCTCAAATACACAAGTTTGGGTATGGTAGATAAAATTTCAAAGAAATGAAGAATAAATAATTTAAATGTTGCATCGAAGCTATGTACATGTAGAATTTATGATTTGCAACTATTTCAGATTCTAGTTGGTAATGAAAAAATTACTTAATGGGCATTTGTAAATCACACTATGTATCTAAGACCTTTTCTATGGTGTTCTACCAGTAACACCATCTCAAATCTGTGGGCTTAAATATTTTTGTTTTATTCATTAAAAGATACACCTCGTGTTTATTGATCCTTTTTCAGGCTCAAACACAGATCTAAATGCCATTGGCTGCCATAAGCATGCACTTAATTCTGCTGGATGTACTTTTTCATATTCTTACCAAACCAAAAGAAGGACGTGTTGACTTACTTAATATCTCAATCCTCTCTCTGGCCATTGAAAGGTTGTTCTTCATCTTTTCTTGTAACTTGCGAGCACGGTCCCACTCCTTGCCTAGATGAAGCGGAGAAAAAGAGTCTTTATTAGCTAAATTATGCAAATTAACCAGAATTAGCAGCATCTCTTCTTTGCTTAAATTGATGAATAATCCTTCATGTCCAAATGAAAATAAGCCAACTATGATCGGAAGTTCAAATTTTGGCTGGCAGAAATTAATATCAACTTTTTTTCAACCATATTATTCCACAACACCCTTTTAGAAAATTGACACATGTATTTTTACAAGATTATATATTGAGGAAAAATACTCCCAAATCAGAATATAAACTCCTGATTTTCTTTTGGCATACCCATTATATTTTCTATCTGCACACTTAGTACCTTTTTATTCTGCAAGAAATGCAATTACAACATTTTCCCTGCAAATAAAAAGAAAAAGTTTTCTTATTAATTCCAAGATGGAAGAAATCAATCATCATCAAATTCTCTTTACAGGGCTGCCTGCTCTTTGATGTGAAGAAGATCATCTTTATTCCTTACACCCTTAAAAGGTGGTTTGGATTTCAATTTACAAATCAGACAATTTTAACATTCTTATGCCAAAAATATATTTGTGAACTTAAAAGTGTGGAAGATTTAGGAATATTAACTGCTGCTTCTAAAGTAAGAGAATCAAGACAATTTGTAATTGGATCTTTCTGTTGATTATTCAAGCAATTGTGATTCAAATGTGGAATTTTATACTGGAATAATTTTGTTTCCTTTTTTTGGCCACGCATCCATTTCAACATCCATAATTTCGACCAGTGGCACAGCCACGGGGGTAGGGGGCAGGGGCAGGGGGAAGGGGGAAGACCACCCCTCCCACTTTTTTAAGGAAATTTAAAAAAATGGTATATATATATATATATATATATATATATATATATTTTTTTTTTGGGGGGGGGGGCTTTTAAAAAACAAAATTGCCATTAGATGTGGGCTAAATTTAAGAAAGGGAAGGGGTTCTAGGACCTTGAATCCCCTAACTTTTTTAATGCTGACTACGCCACTAATTTTTACCCACAAATATTAAGAACAACATATACCAATTTTTATGTCACTTTCTGGATACTTTTATTTGCAATCCTCATGGTTCATCCATTTATGTTTCTAAGTTTAAGATACATTTTGATTAATTTGGTAATTGTACATAAAAATAGAAAATAAAAACATTTAAGAATGTTAATTCCCCACAATTTTGACTTGCTACAATATTGCATAGGACCATGCTTTTAAATTTCACCAGAAAAAAATATGTTACCAATTTAATATGTCTTACCAAGAAAAAACCTATATTAAATCTACAGTACATGTAGCAGGATTCTACTCCTTATAGCTACTATAGCAAAGATGAAAACAATTCTACAAACTTTGCTTTGACCTTCTACTTAACACCACAATTGACTCTATCTACAAAGCACTTTGATATTAAAGAAGACATAAAGTCTGGTCATTTCTTTATTTAATAATAGAAATAATAATTACAAGTCATCTGAAGAAATTTCACATCGTACAAAACAATTTAGCATAAATTTTCTCCTTTATTAAAATATTAATTTTGTAAATATAAACTTACATGGGAGTGGCCATTTTGTTCATACCCTCTCACCAGAAAACTTAATGTTTATTGGTTCCGATGCATCCTTTCATTGTTGGTTGATTTTCAAGTTTTATACTAACTGGCAATGAATATTATAAAATATGCTGAATGCTAAATAAGTTTATTTTATTGATAGGCATGGCTTATATGTTATATAACATATAAGCAATGCATATCAATACAGTGAACTTCACAACATTACAAGTATGATGCAAAGCATGCATTCAGTTACAGTTAAGGAGTCGGGTAGCTCAGTTGGTAGAGCATATGACTGAGATGCAGGAGGTACCAGGTTCAAGCCCCTGTCAGGTCTAACCCATTTTTCCACAGCTATGCAGACAGATACGCCGATTATCAAAGCGGAAGTAAGTCGTTTGCAGCTCCTGCTCCTCATTCAGCTGTTGAGAGAAGTAGCAATAATTGAATGGTGCTCGCCGTTCTTCGAATGGGATGTTAAGCCGTTGGTCCCAATGGTAGGACAGTCACACCCTACCTGCTTCTCTGAACACTATTCGAGAAGAAAAGCATGAAAACGCGGTGTTCAATCACTTCCCTGAGCTAATGGATGGATGATGCGCCATTTGGGCTACTCTATAAAAGCTATGAAAGTTCCAATGTTTGTAAAGCGCTCTTGAATATACTTGAATAGAAAGGGTGCTATATAAAATAATTACTATTATTACTATTACGATTACACATTTATCACTTTTTGAAGAATTTTACATAATGCCCCACCTACATGACATCACTACCAATACAATAGGTCACATACTAGTATACTCATAACTCATCTATATTATATGATATGTGTGCGATGTGTTTACAAGTTTTTTGGAGCATTTTCACATTAAGGCATACCTATTAGTGATAGAACCTGTTGTCAACATATGTACACAATAACTGACAAATAACATGCAGGCAAACAGACTGCTATAAATCTATCACTTTTTCAAGATTACTTTTATATTAAGCCACCCCCTTCCCCCACTTAGTAATATGCATGACATCTCCACCAAAAACAATAGGGCATACAAATGGACAATAGGTTATCTGTGTGCCACATATGATCTGTATCCAATGTACTATCCTGGGTTACTGTTTACAAGCTCTTGTCAACAAAATCATGTTAAGCCCCACCCACTACGCAAATTAATCAAATTCAACCTTTTTGTACCATGAATATGTACACACTTGCTAACAGCATAATTACACCAAATAAAGCAGACACACGCTTGTAAAAAATGAACATTTCGAGATATTTACATTAAGCCCTGCCTACTTATTAATATGCATGACATCACCACCAAAAACAATAGGGCACATCTACGGACCATGGGCTATCTGTGTACCACACATGACATAAATTCCTTCTTGAGATATCGCCCTACGAGCTTGCTGTCACAGACGCATATACATACATACATACACACACAAACATACATACATACACATGCCAGCATGACTGCATAGATTCCTTATGCTATTAGCATCGGAACCAAAAATGATGTCATACACCCAGTACACATTACAATATTTATGTACTTCTCTATAATCCATTTCAAACTTTTAACATCTAACAAATACTTTTTCCTTTGCAAGGGTCTATAAACTTTTATTTGAATATGACATTAATGATTCAAGATCTTAGAACTTCATGTCAGAGCATTTTGGAAAGAAAATTCTGAAGAAATACATTATTATAAGCTACATGTAGCACAAAAGCACATAGGGCCTGGGGAAATGTCATCATTGGCATGATTTCAACACAAACTTAAGGAACAAAATGACAGCATCCATGTTAGAACCTAAACTTGGGTAAATTGAAATGGAATCAGATTTTATGATGGGTTTTTGGTAGTTGGTTATTTTGAATACTCTATCATTTATCTTTCTAGAATATTTGACTTATGTCTCCTTTAATAAGAATCTTAAGAATCGCCCCAAGAGTGATGATGCAAGTTGTTTGATAATAAATGTTATGCCTTGAAGGTTACTGTTACTAGGGGGCTGCACCATTAAAAAAAATGGAGAACAACAAAGCTTCGTATTGCTTATTGTGATGCTAAACATAACTATCGTAATTTCCTTTACCATAAAAAAAGTTGTTTCTCGTTAATAGGACTAAGAACTTTCTGGTGTCGGCCAGAGCTTAAAATAATTGTAAATTCTGATTTTAATTCAAAGACAAAAGGTTCTACAATTTCACCTGTAGCTTCCAATAGATTAATTTCCTTTTTTTTGTACACATTTTGATGATAACATGAGTTACAACGATACTTACGATATCAATAATTACATCAATAATGTTGTCTTAAATCATCGTAATACTGATACCTTAAATGGGGATATTACTGTGGATGGAGTTAATAGTATTATCAACGATTTAAAGACTAGCAAAGCAAGTGGTATTGATGGAGTGCAACATACCAGAGGCTATCAAATATGCATCTCCAGGTTTTCACAATTTAAAGCATAAACTATTTCACACTTGTTTTAATTCTGGCAATTACCCTGAATCTTGGTAAGTTGGTATTATTAACACTGTGTATCGAAAAAGGTTCAAATGATGACCCATCTAATTATAGACCAATCACCCTTTTGTGTGTATTGAATAAGTTATTCAAAAAGTTATTGACAATTAGGCTGACTATTTGGCTGGATGAATCATAACCTTCTCTCTTATATGCACAAGCAGGATTTCATCCTAGTATTCTAAAATTGATATTTGAATCTGCAATTAACATTGCACTAAAAAAATCAAAAGGTAACTGTTTACAATTTTTGTGTTTGTTTGTTTGTTTGATGAGGGCTTAACAGCATCACAACAACGAGGGTCAAATTGTGCCTGAGAGGTTAGATCAATCTAGAGGTAGGAAGGAAAGAAAACGGGGAGAATGAGAGAAATACAAGAACTAAAGTCAGAAAGCTGGGATCAAGAGAGGAGGTGCATGGGTGAAAAAAAAAAAAAAGTAGGGTGAAAAAAACAAAGTAGAGAGAGAGGATGGGGGTAGAAGAGGAGGACTCAATATGGTTGTAGAAGGAAGCAAGATGAAGAAGGAGATGATTTTATCCAGAGGTTTTTCTGGAAGAACTGGGCAATTGAGTTGTGGGGAGCGAGGGAAACTCTGGGAAGGTTGTACAAGGGGACAAACAAGGAAAACGTGATGGACTGTGATGGTGCAATAACAATTGTTGCAGAGGGGTTGGGGGAGCCAATAAGGAGGTGGGAGCTTTTGATTGTGTCAATAGAGGTATCCTATTCCAGAAACTTTATAGCATGGGAATTAATGGTAGAATTTTGCAATTTTGCTTGTCATGTACAAGAAGATTAAGGCCTGTGTTAATGCAAAGATGGACTTTCCTCTACCTTTGACTATTTGAAGGGAGTTAGACAGGCTGTAATTTATCACCAATTCTATTAATGACATTGGATACTGCCTTGCTAATTCTGGATATAAAGGTATAAGAATCAATGGCAAAAAATATTTCTTGCCTTCTATATGCAAACGATTTGATTATTTTATCTGATGATTTTATTTCAATGCAAGGGCTTAATATGCTTCCAAATTTCTTGCAAAACTAATCAACTCACTATTAATACTAATAAAAGTAATGATTTAAAATCATTACTGATTTAAAATCATCAAAATCCCTAAATAACTTTAAGTCTAAGCTCAAGAATTATCTATTGGCCCCATATAACTAACCATAATTATTTCAACGTTTCTTTCGCTCTGTCTTCTTTGTTTTCTGTGTATGTCGGTGAGAGGGGGTGGGTGTGAGGGGAGGAGATTAGAGGGACGGAGATAGGTGGGATGGGAGGAGAAGGGCAGGGTGGGAGGGGGAGGGGCGGGGTGGGGTGGGTGTGTAATTTGGGTGAATATAGGCGACAGGGTCTCAGTGATAACAGGTCGCTGGTTGGGTAGGTGAATGGGTTAGGGGCAGGCCTATCTAATTATTTTTTGTATTGTATTCTCCTTTGTTGATGGCGAGCTGGCTAGCAAAAGTTTTACACTTCCTCCAGTTCACCATTCACTCCATACTATTCTGTATATTGCATTATATGTTTATTGTTTTTGTTTGTAATGCTATTTTGTAATTATCAATTTTCCTTTGTATGTAACTCAATGGAGTGATAAATAAATAAATAAATAGATAAAACTAAGAATGTTGTTTTCAGAAAAGGGGGATATTTAGCACATTCAGAGAAACAGTATTTTCAAGGTCATTATTACATAATCTTAATCATAACAAACATTTAGGTCTGGAGTTTTCCCCAAAGGTTTATGGATAGTAGCCCAGGAATGTTTAAAATGTTCAGCAAAAAATGTCATGTATTCACTCCAAACAATTTATCACATACTCTTGATCTCCAAGTGAGTAACTCAATCCAAATATTTGACTCCAAAATTTTACCTATTATTTTATACTGTGCAGAGGTATGGGAGCTGAACCAAATATATCTCTTTCAACAGTGTACAATCATTTTCATAAATACCTACTTGGTTTACCAAGTATTAACATTGTTGCCTTAGGTGAACTTGGTAGACATTCTTTTAAATATCATTGCACTTTTAGTTAATTTCCGGGTGGTTACATATTTTGAAACATAACGATGATAGAAACAGTTTCGCTTAGCTGTATATAATTAATCTTCCTGAAGTCTGCAAGTTAAATCGCTTCTTTGATCTATGGGGTTTGGTTTTGCGTGGATGAATCAAGTAGTTGTTTAAATAATGAGTGTGTTTTCTTAAACATTTTTAAACAAAGTTTAATAGATATTGATAAACAAAATTGGTTAAGTAGTATACATTCACAGTAATTACATTCATATACTTTGTACAAGGAAGACAATTTTGTTAAATCTTATGTAGTATATATGAAGGTTCTTATTGTGAAAAGCCCTTGCAAAATTACGTCATTGTGGAGCTCTTGATATAGGCATGAATTTAGACCTTAAAAGTAGAATACCTTTTGAGTCAAAGATTTTATAAATTTTGTTCTCTAGGTGAAATTGATGATGATTCTTGTTTCAACTTGCCTTTATTAATGTTGATAATAATAAAAGCCAATTTCTACAATAGCATGGCACATTTAACTCTGACTGTGGCAGTACCGTTACCTCCACAGACCAACCAAAATAGCAATTGATGGCAGTTACAGTACTTATTCTATTCAATGGCAGTATTTACATTTTTCGTCCATCAGTTGAGGAAACATAATTACCAGATTAATTGCCATCATAAAGAATGTTGAAAATCATGATTTAGAAAGTTTTAACTGTACATAACCTAGTAAAAAGGCAAAGCAGTATTACTGGGAATATCATCGAGAGAAGGTTGAGAATTTTATCAAGTCATTGGGTTAAGACATTTAAGCTCCACCAATCATGAAAAAAATGATTCAGTTTCTGGTCCCCATAATACATTTTATCCCATGCATGGAATGATAAGGAAATCATTTCCTATAATAAGTCATCTTCATAAAAATTTATCACTAGTAATTAAATTATCTTCCAGTAGAAACACACACATATTCTCTAGAGTTTAATTTCCTCCGCCATAAGTCTGTCAAGAAAGTTGGACAGAGGTTATGTTTTTGCCTGTGTTTGTTGGTTTGTTTGTCTGTCTGTCTGTCTGTTTGTTTGTTTGTCTGTCATCAAGATATCTCAAGAACTGATTGATTGGATTTGGATAAAATTTGGTGTGTGGTTTTGTTACTGCTTAAGGAAGAAGGGATCAAAATTTGAGACATTTTGGAGTAAAGGAAGGGCAAAAAGGGAGGGGTGGGGATGTTTTAGGGTGAGTCTGTTTGTCATCATCATATCTCAAGAAGCAGTCACTGGATTTTGATTAAATTTGGTGTGTGGTTTTGTTCCTGCTTAAGAAAGTGAATAAAGTTTGAGTTATATTGGAACAGGGGAAGAGTGCAAATGAGGAGTGGGGACATTTGATCTGTCATCAAGATATCTCAAGAACTGATGACTGGATTTGGATCAAATTTGGTGTGTGGTTTTGTTTCTGCTTTAGGAAGAAGTGATTAAAATTTGGGACATATTGGAATAAGGGAAGGGCAAAAATGGAGGGGTAGGATAATTTAGGGCAAGATTTATCAACACTTATTTGAAACTTTTCAATGGAATGTGATGAACAATGAACTCATACCATGAAAGAACAGCAATACAATTAATTTTCTGGACTCAAAGAAAATCAAGAACAATGATCAAGAGTGATGATCCTCAAGTGTTTAGAATGTAAATGGCAATATGGGTAAACATTGAGAAAAAGATTATTTGGGGTTATAATTTAGTGGATCGAGGGTTTCTGAGGTACATTGTATTCCAATGGGGAAGATCATGGACAGAGTAAGAGCTCTGCAGAGTACTATAATTCTAGTTTACTTTTATTTTCCAAGGCAAACAACTAATTTTTTTAGGCTTAACTACAATTTTTTGAACTTCATCATGCATACCTACAGTTCCTTTTCCTTTACCAACCTGTAATGACAATGTGTACCCTGTTTAAAACTGAAAAGTGCACTATACACAGCTAGTACATACAACCACTGAAGAGCTTAGTTGGATCAAGGAAGTACCGTGACCACTTTCTTTTAGGTGGTACCTCCTTAGTTGGATCTAAAAATATCCTCCCTGGTTGGATATATGTTGCAGAATTTGGGGTGCAAGGGAGAATTCTCCCTATCTTTTTTCCACCTTTATATCTTTTGTATTGTAAATGGAAATTTCTTGTTTTTAGGGTGATTTTATGATTTTTCCCCCCAGTTTCTGTGGGCAAATCCCACTTATAGTTGCTGTTGCTTCATGTAAAAACAGAGTGCAGTCATAAAGGTACAGATCTGGCACATGCTTGGTTAACTACAAACAATGTTCCATGTGAAATCAAGTATTTTGATCTTTACACTGCTTATTTCAAACCTACTTACTGTCAAACTTTGTACAAGCATGGAGTTAGTAAGAAGAGAGGTACAGTACAACAAAATAATTTATCTCATCAAAATATATATCCATAAAACCATATCTGGGATGGTCAGACCATTTACCTAATTTATATATAAAAAAATTATACTAATTTAATTGACCACACCTAGACTTTCTGAAACCCAGTATTATAAAAAAATTCATTGTGCAGTCATTATATTCAGCATCTCATTAGTATTCAACTGTCCCGTCTTTATCACATCAGGGAGTTGGGAATTAATGCCAACTTCCCTGACCACATCAACCCACTTCTAACTGATGCCTAAAGAGAATAGATACTTTCAATTTATACCTTGTTTGCCAGTAATTCAAGGCAGTTGCAGCACAAAGTAAATGCTGCAGTCTGTTTGTCTTATCTAATTGGCCATTTGGACAGGTTTGCATACTCGCATATCAATGATTCATCACTGGTCAATAAAGCACTTTCTTTCTGTCTTCTTCTTCATTGCTCAATAAAGCATGACCAGAAATGATTCAGTGTGTCAGAAGTTTTGACTTATGGGATGGGACTTCATAAAATTGCATGTGTAAAACTTAAAAATGAAATTATCATTCGCTAATTATTAACCAGAAAACCAAAGGTTTTGAAATTCCGATGCAGAATATGAATTTTAAGATTAAATTTTGTATAATAAATGTTATAACACAATGGGATCAATGTTACATTGACAAACAAATAACCTAGTCCTCACAAAAACGGAATTTTGCACTTAATTAAATTCAACCATTATTATCCCATTAACCTACCGTATTTTCTCTAATAAACGCCCCCTCTAATAAACGCCCCCGTCATTTTTCATACTTTCAGGATGTAACAACGTACGTTTAACTTACCGAATGTGACTTGAAAAGGCTGTAAGTCGAACGTAACCAAGTGGAAAATATGCAAAGAGTATATTCCATTAATAATCCATGCATAATAATGCTAGAAACACAAAAATCGCTTGAAGAAACTAATATCATAGGCCTAAAAGAAATTGCCGTTCTTTTGTAAGTTACATTTTTTTTCTTCATACTTTACCCTCGAATAAACGCCCCCCTGTTTTCCAAATGCAACGCCCCGGGGGCGTTTATTAGAAAAAATACAGTATATACACTTGCTAACAACATAATTATTTCAATTATGACACAAAACAGACATACGGTTCTTAAAATAATGTGCAATTTAAGATTTCAACATTTAGTCCCGCCTACTCATTTAATATTGATGACATCGCCACCAAAAAATATAGGGAACATCCCGGACCAAGGGCTATTTGTGTACCACATATGAACTGAACTCCATGTAGATACCGTGTTTACAAGCCCCTTTCAACAAAAGCATGTAATCCTCCCCCTACCCACAAATGCATATTAATAAAATTCAACATTTTTGTGCAATGAACAGGCAGTAGCTAACAACATAATTACACTTGATATAGCACAAAACAGACATGTGGTTATTAAATATGAACATTTTAGTATTACACTCGCCTCATTAATATGCATGGCATTGCCACCAAAAACAATAGGGCACATCTGCGGACCATGGGCTATTTGTGCACCACATATGAACTGAATCCCATGTATATTTCTTGAGATACTGTGTTTACAAGCTCTTTTCAACAAAATCATGTTAAGCCCCGCCCACTAGGCATACTAATGATATTCAGCATTTTTGTACCATGAACATGTAGACACCAGCTAACAACAGAAGTACACTCAATATGCAACAAAACAGACATGTGGTTTTTTTAAATATATCATTTTAAGATTTTAACATTAAGCCGGCGTACTCATTAATATGCACGACATTAACACCAAAAACAATAAAGCACATACACGGACCATGCGCTATCTGTGTACCACATATGACATCAATCCAGTGTATGGTTTTGAAATATCGTGTTTATGAGCTAGCATCACACACACTACCACACACACACACACACACACACAGGCCATCATGACTGCAAGGTTCCTGATGCTGATCGCATCGGCAAAAAATTTATTAAACCAAGATGATATTTATTGAAATTACAGGTTATGTTTTTGACCCAGGCAAATTGCATGCATTTCTGGTTGAATATCATATCTATTTTAGTTACTTCTCAGACTATAGATCATTTAGGATAATATGTTTTGGTATGCAAAATGATCTAAAATAATATACATTAGTTACTGCAAAATTATGATGTTTATGAGCTGGACCACCAATAAGCTTGACAACTTCCTGGTTTGACAAATACCTCATTTAGAGTCAGGTGCACTATAAGCATGAATCCTGGGATATTACATACCTCCCACTTTTTGACAAGGAGGGGGTCCATACTATCATATCCCCTATGTTTTGGGCCAATATGGTACTTTAAAATTAAGTGATAATCTTTTTAAATGGTATTCAAATTCATGGGAATTTAGTAGGTCTCGAACAGAGAAAAGTTTGTCTGCCTTGCAACAACTAAAACCAAGGCTGATGTCAACAATGATACAGTCTGTATGCCCCACATCTAAAAATTCAAACTTTATGTGATAGACATCACGGGGCCACTGGCAGATGGAATTGACAACAACTTTTGTTTCCCAAAACAATTTCCATATTTACAATTCTTTGGGGTTTTTTTTTTGAAAATTTATAATCCACATGCTCTTTTACTCAGCCAGGTTTTATTGTTTAAAGCAGGTTTATTACCTGTTCCTGGCCATGTTTTCAAACGATTTTACTGCTTCAAAGTGGATACTTATTTTTTTAATTTTTGGGAAAAGTAAGTATTGTTCTTCTAGTAACATATCCATTCCAGGGCATAGAAGGATCCCGATAAGAGGGGCAAGACCCAAAAATTAAGGGTCTTGGTACTTGGTCACTAGGTTAATCAAATTTCTATCAAATGTTCAAGTTGCTGAGTATTCAGAAAATCTCTAATCTACTAGAAATAACCTTCAATTTTTCCAAACATTTCCCTTCATTTTCAGAAAATTTCCTTTATACCTGGGCAAGTCTCTTCAATTTTTGGCACATTTTCTTTCCTTTTAAGGAAATTTTTTAGCAATCGAAAATTTTGCTCATCTTCTGGAATGTTTTGGCCAATTTTGGGAAAATTTTTTTCATTTCCAAGCAATTTTCTTCAATTTTCAGGAAATTTCCAGCTTTTTGTTATTTTCTGGACAGTTGAACAATTTTCACGAAATACATATAAATACAAATATTCATCAAGAAGTGATCATACTCCTGTATATCTACAGAAATGTTAACAATAAAACATTTTTTTCCAAAATTGCATTTTCATGATTTTTCTTTTGTATATTGGTTATAGATCTATTTGACATCAATTTTGACTTGTATCTTACCTTTTGAAATACACCTTCCTATGTGTTGGGATGCATTTTTTGCACAAGAGCTTCCAAGGACTTCGCCCACTGGATGTCTAGGTATCTCATATGTCAGGTTAAATGCATGAGGTGTATCATATGTCAGGTTCAATGCATGAGGAATATCATGTCAGGCTCAATGTGTGAGGTATGTCTTACATCAGGCTCAATGTGTAAGGTATGTCATATGTCAGGCTCAATATGTGAGGTATGTCATATGTCAGGCTCAATGTGTGAGGTATGTCATACAGTATGTCAGGTTCAATGCATGAGTTATGTCATATATAAGGCCCCATGCATAAGTTATGTCATGTAAGGTTCAATGCGTGAGTTATCATACGTCAGGCTCCATGCATGAATTATGTCATGTCAGGTTCAATGCATGAGGCATGTCATATGTCAGGCTCAATGTGCTAAGTACGTCATACGTCAGGTTCAATGCATGAGTTATGTCATATATAAGGCTCCATGCATGAGTTATGTCATGTAAGGTTCAATGCATGAGTTGTCATATGTCAGGCTCCATGCATGAATTATGTCATATGTCAGGTTCAATGCATGAGGCATGTCATATGTCAGGCTCAATGTGCTAAGTATGTCATACGTCAGGTTCAATGCATAAGTTATGTCATATATAAGGCTCCATGCATGAGTTATGTCATGTAAGGTTCAATGCATGAGTTGTCATATGTCAGGCTCCATGCATGAATTATGTCATATGCCAGGTTCAATGCATAAGGCATGTCATATGTCAGGCTCAATGTGTGAGTTATATCATACATGTATGTCAGGTTCCATGCAAGAGTTATGTCATATGTCAGGTTCAATTCATGGGTTATGTCATATGTCAGGCTCAATGCATGAGGTATGTCATGTGTCAGGCTCCATGCATGAGGTATGCCATATATGTCAGTCTGAATGTGTGAGTTATATTATGTCAGGTTCCATGCATGAGACATGTCATATGTCAGGCTCAATGCACAAGGCATGTCATATGTCAGGCTCACTGCACGAGGCATGTCATATGTCAGGCTCACTGGACGAGGCATGTCATATGTCAGGCTCACTGCACGAGGCATGTCATGTCAGGTTCCACTGCATGAGGTATGTCATATGTCAGGCTCAATGCATGAGGTATGTCATACAGTATGTCAGGATCAATGCATGAGTTATATCATATGTAAGGCTCATACTTTAACAAACTGCCGTTTGGGAGTAATATGGATTCACAAGACTGATGACATAAATTTGCAAACATTCTAGAATAATCAGTGTTGAGAATTCACAGCTTTATACAGTACATTCCTTTTATGATATTTTCAAAAAAAATTTAAAACAGCCTAGTGTGATTCGTCCTTGAATATAAACCCGTTACTTGTATAGTATACTGCACATGTCAACAAATGTCACATTGCCCAGATGCCCTTGAAAATATTCATGACATCATGACTTCAGTGTCTTACAGGAGGAACATTTGCAAACCTCAAAACACTAATGTTTCACTCATCTGGTGCACTTCACTCTCAACAGAATTACCAGGAAGTGCAAATGATATTAGGTTTCAGAGAGAAGCAAGTATCTGATAATTAACCTATTTATGCCACAAGAACAGAAACACTACCAAGGAGATACAGTGATGTTTCTTGAGGAGCATGCTCCATCACTGGGATCCCTAACAATGAACACTACAGCTGTATGCTCACAATACTGTAGTACACCCAACATTTATTAGTTAATTGTGCATAATTTAGATCTCTAACCTACCCAAAGAACTCTTTTAAACTCTAAATTACTGCATACAGTACAATCAGAAACTGTATTCATTGCTCAGTATTCAAGATTCATGTGGACTATTTTTGTATAACAAAAATCCTCACAATTAAAGAATAAAATCTTAAAACAGAAGATAAGTAAAACTGGTGATCGCTTCTTTGAAGATTTTGCCCCCAAGGAATAAAATACCCTCCCTTTAGGTATATGAATGCTCCATCACTTAGTTCTTTTAAACGTGATTTGAAAATGCATTTTTTTAAACAGTATTCAGTGACTTATTTTAACTTTTTAAATATTATTATTTTTTTTTTACCCCAGGTTTCACCTTTTGTTGCATTTTATTTGTTTGATAACTTTTTTATTTCTCTTAGTGTTTTGTGTTTAAATTGGTAGTTTTACCACTTTTTATTAACTGTTTTATCTTATTCATGTTTTTGAACTGAACGTTTATAACTTAATTAATTTTTTTATTCAGTATACTGCTGATATTTTAGCTTTTACCTATTATGGGGTTTTAGGTGTTGGGTTATTAATAATGAATTAACTTTTATTTTCTTCCATGCTCTTGTAAAGCACTTAGAGCTTTCTTTTAAGATAAGTGCTATATAAACATATTTTAATAATAATACAAATAAGTTAATTACGAGAATGTGAGTTTATCAAATTTAATACAAACAGTTATAAATAAAAATTCAAAATTATTTCTGCCATTAACAGAACAAGAATTGCAACAATTAACATTTTGTACATATTGAAATATAACAACATTTAGTTATAAAACATTTTCTCTGTGTTCAACTTTGAGAATATTCCAAAACATTCATCACTAATTCAGTTCCATGAATTTTGTTGTTGATTACTTTACTTCCAAATACTTCAGAATTTTCAAGGTCACAGAAATTACTCATTACTACAAATATGAGACAGATCTATATGAGACAGATCTATATGAGACAGATCTATATGAATCATGCTGATCTTCTTTCCGCTTGATGAAGAATAAGTGAATATTGATGTTTTCAATATTCTAAAATAAAAACTGGAATTCTTGATGGGAGAAGGTTTAATGTACTGTAAATGCCAGATTTTCTGCATGAAAAATTTGGTAGATCACTATCAACTATCAATTTGATTCTACGTACATTACAGGTTCTTTGAGGAAACAGAATTAGTCAGATTTAATACAAATATGCCTTTTTGTGTCTTCCATTAAAGGATTACTTCAGTGGTCAAGCAAGTTCATATTATACGAAAGAAGACTTCAAAAGAAACAAAATGGTGAAGAAACTGCTTCAATATCTTACTTCTGTTAAGAAGATATTAAAGTTTAAAGCTGTCTTTATTATCTGTGTGTAAGTCTACTACGAGAGGTTGGCACCCTCATCCTCACATTCTTAACAATTGCTAATGTACTTTAAAGAAAATTTATTTACCTTTTTTACCATTTCAATTACTTTTCCTCAAACTTTCTCCAGGTGGTAAATTGTAATTACCCTCACTAGATTCTGTTTTATTGCTTTCCTGACATATCCAATGGTGTTTCAGGCCTGTAGACAGAGGGGGTTTGTCTGAGCGAACATACCCCTTTTGTTGAGAAAGTGCCCTTTTAAAATATAACAAAATATTAAGCACCTGGAATTTCAAAATTTATTGCCCTTTATCAGTTTGTACAAAAAACAAAGCCCCCTTTCAGCAAGACAAACCCCCTTTTGTTGAGTAAGTGCTCTTTTGAAATCTAACAAATATAATAAGCACATAAAATTTCAAAATTTGTTGCTCTTTTATACAAAAAACAAATCCCCCTTTAAAACTCCTGGCTACAGGCCTGTGTTTAGCGACAAAACCGCAAGACAAACTGTGATAGAATACATTAAGACTTAACCTTTAAAAGCCCACACATTTGTGTCAAAAACACGTGGACATCCACTTTTCAAAATATTATTTGGGCAGATTACAACGTAATATAAAGCATAATCTGGGTATCATTTAGAAGAGCCCAAATAGTTCTTTCAGAAAATTACACTTTCTGATGGAGGTTATATTAAAGATTTTTGAGAGAAAAAATGAGTTGAAATAAAAAAAAATTAATAAAATGTACAGAAATGAACGGATTTTTTTTTTTTTTACTTACCAAACTTAAGGATCACATTTTTGCTTCAAAATCAAACACACAAGACCTAAGACATGATAGTATTGATTTCTGGTTGAATTTTTATTATACCCAAGTGCAATTTTTTTTTTCTGAGGAAATTTCTTTAAAATTTCATAAATTGTTGCCATTTTTGACACTATTTAAAAAAAAAAAAATCACTGTACCAAAATACTACATCACCCATTGAACCGCCATTCGAAGTTGCTCAAAATTTTCTTTCATTTAATGTACAAATTAAAATTTTACCTTTGAGGAAATAATGCCTACATAGTGTAGCGATTAACTTACAGACCCCTAGCTTTGCTGTTTTACAGAATGACCTGCCCTGCCCCTCTATGGGCCTGCCCTGCCCCTGGGGTCCGCCCTGGCCCCCTAGGGTCCGCCCTGCCCCTCATGAGAGAAAAATATTTATAGTTTTTTTTTCAACTTAATAATCTTGATTAACCTCATAAATGAAATACCTTACATGGATACAAAACACAGAATGATAGCATAGTAAGCAATTGTCCTGTTTGGCTCATGAATGGTCCTTATCGCTCAGAATAGTTTCATTCTGATGGTATGATCATAGCTCAAATCCCAGAGCTTCTCCACCATGGGATTGAGCCCCTGGACTCCATGCTGAAAAGATGCAGTGCTTCGCGTGCACATTAATGTGCGCCATAACAAATCTAGCACCCTGCCCCTTTTTAAATCAAGCTAGGGGTCTGAACTAAGCGTAGTAGCATGTGAGTGCACCAGGTTCGAGCCTCCCATGTAAGACTACTGCACTGTAATTTTTCTGTTGCGGTTTTCAGAGGTCATTTGGCTGAAATTATTTTTAGTGTTTTCTCATCTTTCCCTTCCAGATAAAAAAATTGTAGATTAACATCAATGAAAAGGAAATTTGATAAAGAATTTAAATGTGTAACACAAAACTTTGTTTTCAATATTCAAAAAATTATACTCGTGCAAAGATGGCCCATAAGTTTACTGAACTTAGCCAAAAATTGCTTAATTTGCATATATTTGTCTAATTTTTCCTAATTTTGTTTTCATTACTTAAAAGATCAATATGTTAGCTTCCACTAAAACCAAACTTGTAATGGAAGAAAATGAAAGAAAAGTTATCAAAAATTGATATGAAAAAAAAAGTTACAAAATTTTGGCTCCCATTTTTCACACTCCTGGGTTTTTAAGGGTTACGGAATCTGAGGAAGTAATGTCACAAATAGCTAAATTCAGTCGTTTCTATACAAAAAGTTTAATACCAAACTTTAAACATAAATATCTCTTTCACAGAATAAGAATTTTGAATGCTTTCTTCACCATTTTGTTTCTTTTGAAGTCCTCTTTCATATAAGATAGACTTGCTTGACCCCTAAACTACATGTAATCCTTTAAATTAATCAAGTGCCAGGGTATTTAAAATGAATTTTTTTATTTGATCAATTCTTAATCAGCACCCCTTAGTTTATAATTGACAAGTCTAAATGTAGAAGGCAAATTGTAGATGTAACTACACAAGCAAGACTTGTTCAAGCTACCATTTAACCAGTTTTTCTCTTTTTTTGAACCTTACAGCCTAAAAGAAATTAAAAGCAGTACTGTAGCAATCTGAAATATTCTGTAATATTCAGCATTCTAATTACATGTACTGTATGTAATTAAAACAGGATAGTTAACAAATTATTGATCAACATTTTTGCATTATCAGTAAGCTTCAAAATTTCCAAAAGTTTCTCCAGCACAATTGGCACTATAAAAAGTGACATCACATTCCTATCAATTCCTGGCAATTTCCTGCTGAGCCTTATTACTTTTCTGTTTTATATAATTTATTCATTATTCTTCTTTCATATCCCCTCGTAACACCAAAGTTATGGTGACCAAACATATTTGCAACAATATATAAAAAACTTCTGTAGTGTCCTATATACAAATGGAAACAAGATATTTTATGGGAGAATGTGAAATTATGGACTGAAATTTTTTAACTGATCAAGAAATTGTCCCAAATTCTTTAAAAATTATTGTCATGATTACTGTACCTTATCATTCCATCAACATATTCAGAAATCTTAAACCACATGATCTTGAAAATATTTTGATATAATACGAGCTGACTTTTGAGGGATAAGAACCTAGAGTGGTATTTTTCAATATTCAAGTTTTCTTCAACATTTGTATTCATACATGTACTGTACCTTGTTTAATGCAATCCACAGCTATACCTTGCTCAAGTTCAACGATGCCTTTCCTGTATAAATCGATGGCTTGCTTCTTGTTCCCTGTAGAACAAAAAATGATAATAAACTACATCATTGTTTGCTAACAAATTAGGGTGTTTCAGCTGTCATGAGGTCACATTACTTTGTTTACATCCCCATTTTGTCAGGAAAACCACTGTCGTCTGCTGTACACTTTTAATTAGACTTACATACGTTTGCATGTTGTTATATAAGATTATTTTTGTAAGATAATTATGCCGGAATCTTGCTGTGCCGTTGGTTTCACTAATAGATGTGTGCGAGAGAATAAAAAGACATTTTCTCGATTTCCATCTGATCTTGATCGACGTTCGAAGTAAGTTTCTGCTGAACAACGCAACGGCTTCAACCTACACTAGGATTTGCAGTGAGCACTTTATATTAGGTATGTAGGCTCTGAGTATAACAAACAATCAGCTGGTGTTCACGTTAAAGTTACTCTTCATATACCCGGTGAAAATATAACACTTAAGGAAAATATGAAGTAAATTCGGAAGAAACCAAAAATTGCAATTAGTCAAATTCGCTGAACTGGTACTGGTAAGTTAGCATGTAGTATGTTTGTTATACGTGTGATGTGACTGAGCTGTGTGAAGACGCGTGAAACTCAACGACGCCGCTGCCCTGCAAAATGGAGTCCAGTTGATTTAAAGTCACGTGATGAACTCCCTCTATATCATCTTAGTGGATATACTGTAACAGGTATTCTTCCAGTAGGATGACCTAGAAAGAATTAACAGTGGATCTTTGTATAGCAAATATCTAATTGATTTATAGGTCTTTAGGAACAAAGGATAACATAGTTTTGCAGTTTTCAAATATATTGAAAATAACAAGAACAACAGTTTCAATTTATACAGTTCAATGAATAATATGAATCGTATCAAAATTACTTTGAACTTTAAAGCATTCTGAATTCCCAGTCTTCACATCAACTCCCTGTTACATTTAACATCTGCAGCAATCAGCATCTGTATTACACCAATGACAAATGAATTGCACCCAGACTATTTTCCCACTTTCAAACATTTCCTTTCCAAAATATTCTGCTTTTAAACTTCTTAAACATGACAATAAATGATCACAGCCGCAGAGGCAAGCTGGTGATTTGCGATCATTTGGTTTGATTGCATTTGACATCTTGCCATACTGGGAGGATACTCAATTCATTCAACTGTTTGCACATTGTATCAAATTTCTCACTGAGTTGCATGAATTGCAAATTGGCTGTCAGCAAATTGACAACTTGACTCAAGCAAGGGTTATTATGAGGAAGATTGGTCAATGCACCAGAATGAATGATTTATAAATTGATTTATCAGTGGCACAAGCTGAAATTGGAACAAGGAAAGCAGGTGGTTTTAAGCAATGATTTGAAGGAATGTTTTTCCATTAATGTACGTTAGCAAGTAATTGGCTCATGTAGCAAAATAAGTTTCCATCTTCAAATCTAAATACAATTCCTAACAAGAACTGTCGGATGGACAGTATGCTCAACTATTTAAAGCTAGCATAGACAATGGACTTGTTGATTGACGTATATGCTGGTAATGGGGCTAGTAGGGGAAGTTATTTCAAATTACATAAGCTTTTGAAGGATGCACTTACTTTTCCCCTTTCTTTGGTTTTCACATTTTATTGCAAGCCTCAAAATATCTTTGAGTTGTATCAGACATTTTGGGTGAGGTTACTACAGTACCTCACCCAGTAACTCAAAAACATGAAAGAAATCTTTATAAATGAAACATCTCTTTTCATTATATCCATTGAGTCACAAAGAAAGGAAAACCCATGATTTGCCCATGTCAATGAAATATTAAAATATGAACAATGTATCCTTTCGGCATAATGCAATTATTTGTTATTTCTTCCATCATTTTTTACCTTAACTACCCTCTCTATTCATCTTAAAGGATTAGTTTAGTGTCAAGTTAATTCACCTTATATGAAAGAGTACTGAAAAATTGTGAAGTACAAAATATTAATCCAAGAGATATTTAAAAAGTTTTGTCTCATTTGTTTAGAAATGACTGAAATCTGACTACTATATAGTTGTGACATCACATCCTGATATCCTCAGTCATTAGGTATTCTTTCATATTTTCCCCTGTGATTTTGGGGATTAAAACTATTAGATAGGGGAAAGTACTTGAAAATAATCTAGTTAAGGGTAATTATAATTTGACAGCTGAAAAAGTTGAGGGAAATTGTTATGCAAATAACCTATTTAATATGCACATGCACACTACACCTCGCCATTGAGTGTAGACAATGCTCTTCACATATATGATCATTTCTGTAAACAAAATCCCCACACCCACTTAACATTAAGAGATATCATAGATACAAATATTTTAATTGTTATGCAAATAAGCTAATTAGTATGTACACACACCCCCCAATCATGCTTAACTGAACAGCACAACAATGCCACCTACAACTGTATCAAATACCAAGTTATCTCAGGTTAAATATTTTATAAGATAGTCTATTGTTATGCAAATAACCTAATTAGCATGTACATTACACCTCACCATTAAGTGTAGACAATATGCTCTTAACATATATGATCATTTGTGTAAACAAAATCCCCACTCTCACTTTAACTTAAGAAATATCATAGATGCAAATAAGCTACTAGTATGTACACACAAACAGGGTTCTAGCTACAGTGGGCGGCGCTGGGCGGGTCCGCCCAGAACTCTCAATTCCCGCCCACCACTCAGCTCAAGATTCACTCTTCCGCCCAGCACTCAAAAAGTTCACCTCGGTTAAATAATCAAGTGTTTAAACAGATCTCCTTTTAATCTCGCTGTATTTATGTTATCCACTGATTTACACACATAACATAACATACATCACGCACATTAAATTCCAATCAAAACAACTGAACTATAAGATTTTAATACAATTGAACGTACATATTATCATAAAATCACCCATACATGAAGCTCTTTGCATTAACATGCGTACATGCACACTAGTTCACGTTCATGTTTTAATCCTTGTGAATCACTGCTGGCAGCTTGCCAAGTCCATCATTTGCCATAAAAACAAATTTTAACAAAGTAAAAACTACATCCCCCTCCCCCCTCCTCCCAAGGCGTGCTTATAGACCGGTCCAAATGTAAGTAACCAATCACATTTGTTATAAATCCCATATGCACTTAACATTATAGTGGACTGATCGATATTCTTTTGATTTGTGGGGGATTTTATATTGATAAAATTTGTTGCGTAATTCATAGAAGCATGTGCCGCTTGGCTTTCGTCGAACGATACTGGGACGAAAATAAAAGCGGTAAAAAGTTTGGGCAAGATGAATAACAATGGGAATTGAGAGAAGAGTTTCCGGCATATGTTTGTACTTTTTTTTTTTAGGGGGAAGGGCACTTTGACAGTTGAATATTCATTGTATTTTAAATTCATTGTACATAAAAATATTTTACAAATTCTTCTACCATTCCGTTAAAAAAAAACTTTTCATTGACAATTTGTCAATAGAAGTGGACTTAATTTGAACAGTTCTTCATGGGAAGGGGAGGGTGGTTCTAGGAGGTCACCTGGGATTATCACTGGAACCCAGCACTCAAACTTGTCTAGCTAGAACCCTGCACACAACCCCACAATCATGCTTAACTGAACAGTACCAATACCACCTACAACTGTATCAAGTACTAAGTTATTATCTCAGGTTAAATATTTTCTATAAAAGTCTATTATTATGCAAATAACCTAATAAACATGTACATTACACTTCACCATTGAGTGTAGACAATGCTCTTCACATATATGATCATTTAAGAAAACAAAATTCCCACTCCTAAATTAATTAAGACATATCATGGATACAAGTATTTTCATTGTTATGCAAATAAGCTAATTAGTATGCACACACAAACCCAATCATGTTTATATGAACAGTACCCATGTGATCTACCCCATGAATGTTTTCATGGGTTTTATTTTTAAAGGTTTCTTGAATAAGCAACAGTATAGATGGTAACTAAATATGTGCTCTAAAAACATCCCCTGCTGTAATTGTGTGATGAATAGTACATTCAATTGCGTAAGAGGGAAATATATAAAGATGTAATCGCTAAATTAATATTATTTCTGTCGCAATTTTCTGAGCAAAGATTTTTGACACCTTTATTCAGAACGGTGGGAAATTTTATAACTAACTCCAACTCCGAGCCTAATAAATGCTTATCAGGTGTAAAACTTGTATCAGTTTTTGTATGTCTTCTGATATTACCTTTCTTAAACATTTACATTACAAAGAATAATGAAAGTTAATATCAAATAAAAACAGGAAATACCAAAATCAAATAATTATTCAAATGAGCAAAAGAAAGTTCCTCCTTCAAAGCCTTGAAGCTTGTATTAACCTTTTCTCAATATGATCCAACTTCAACCCATTTGAAGGTAGTGAGACAACAATTCTGAAAAATTGTAAAATAATAGATCAAGATCTAGAAATATCAGAAAATTTCGAACGATATTTCTGTAATTAAACAAATCAAACGGCTTTACCCCTATGGTCTAGCTACACAAGTGTGGCACGGCAGGGGTATGAAAAGCCCTGAAATCTCCACTTGGGCCCACCCTATAGAGGGCCACGATCAGATCAGTATGACCATGAAAACAAGGTCCTCAGAAACGTTCATAGGAATTTTGTAGCTTAAAAACAATTAATTTAGTAAATATTAGATGAACAGAGCGTAAATCTATCTTGATCATTTGTACAAGAGGGCTCCAAATCAAAGTAACTCAATATTGAAATTCGTGGTGCTTCACACCCTCTGGAAGTCTGTTAAAAGACTCTTTTTCAAAGTGTCATTGCAAATCACAAACAAAATTGCAAAACTGTATCAGCCATCAGAACTTCTATGATCTACGGTATTATTGTTGATTGGACAGTTGGAACGTGATTTTTCTCCCATGACCTTCAGTATTGGGGGTCAAAATGGTACTTGGCCAATATAATTACTAGGGCTGATTTGATTTTATGTCCCAGTGAAGAAAAAAAAAAAAATCTCAGACCTTTTCCGAATACCTTTGGAAGATCAAGGCTGGGCCCGTATAGGAAAAAGGGGTGCCTAATGTCCTAAAGTCGACCCAAAAAGATCAAAACAAAACAAAAAAATTAATTACTAACATAATCCAGTTTATTCAAAATTTGTCTTTGAGCTGCATTAAGTGTGCACACTTTGGAATAAGAATAGGTGTGAAGGGAACCTGACTCTTTAAAATCAATTTGTCAGACCTTCATTATTGGGATCCAAATGGTACTTAGGCCCCAAATAAAATATTTAGGAACTTTTCCCCAAAAGTAAGTTTGTCCAGTGCTAGAAGCCCTTTCTGTACATAAAACAGCAAGATTGCTGTGCTATATTGATATAGAAAATAATAGCAGTAATACTTATTGATACTGTATGTGTTACAGAAAGCTTGATCACACTGAATAACTGTTAATTCTTTTAATAATAGTTTGCAGTCAGAGGCAGGAAAACCAAACTCTACGGACAATAAAGTTCACCAAAATCAATTGGCATATAAGCCAAGGCTCTTAAAAACACCTTTAACTGCTGTGAAAATCCAATTATCGTCACCAAAGAGGCTGCTTACCTCATGAGTCATGCACTACTTGATACTGTCAGTTGTTTCACTGCCCCATTTCTTACAAAATAAAGAGGGAATTATTATAAGTACATACCTCAATAAACTGTAGCTATGTACGATTGTGCATTCACTAACAGGTAATGAGAAATAAAGGCTCAATTTCATGCTCGCTTGATATCGTTCTGATGGATATTCAAGTTTAGTCATTCACCATATTCAAATTATGCCTCAAAGGTATATGACCAGCTATAAAAGTTATAAATTTAATTTCATTTTAAAGAGATCATATAAATAACAAATTCTTTCTACAATAGTCCATGACATTTTATAAATACAAAAAATATTCAGTTTTGGGTAGTCTCAGTGATCAAAAATTTGAAGATGGTTTAATGCTAAATCGCATTTCCCGACAAAGAAGATTAAATTCAGACAAAAGTCTGAACGTCGTTTTTCATCCAACCATTTCCTTCTGAACTGATGAACATTTTCTGGCAAGGGCGTAGCCAAAGGTGGGAGATGGGAGTGGTTGTCGGCAAATTTGGAAACCTTGTTAGCTCATGGGTGTAAATGAATTTGAAAGTTTAATGCAAAATTAAGCATGAACCCAAGATGGCATCTTTTCTGCAGGAAATCTTCAATTTATGTGAAATTTGCTTCAATTTTCTAATAAAATATTTTATTTTCGAGAATTTATTTTTAATTTTCAGGAAATTTGCTTCAATTTTCAGGAAATTTCTTCAAGATATCTTCATTTTTGGAAATTTTGCATCAATTTTCAGTAAAATTTCCTTTAATTTTTGTAAAATTCAGATGATTTTTGTGAAATGTCCTTCAATTTTCAGGAATTTTTCTTCATTTTTGGGAAATTTACTGCATTTTCAGAAAATCTGCTTCAATTTTTGTGAAATTGAGATAATTTTTGTAAAATGTTCTTCACTTTCAGGAATTTGTCTTCATTTTGGGAAAAAATTTCCATCAATTTTTTTTAAAATGTCCTTTTCTTAATTTTTCTTCATAATCGTAAAATTTGCATCAATTTTTGTGAAATGTCCTTCATTTTGGGGAATTTTTGTCCATTTCCGAGAAGTTTGTAACCATTGTTTTCTTCATTTGTGGGAAATTTGCATCAATTATTGTAAAATCTTTAATTTTTGTGAAATTTGAATCATTTATCATAAAATTTCCTTCATTTTCAGGAAATTTTGCTTTAATTTTTGTAAAATGTCCTCAGTCCATTTTCGAGAAATTTCACCCAAATTTTGATAATTTTATGACCTATCCCTCCCCCTTTACAAAAAGTTTTTTGTTAAGAGACTCGTTCATTTTTGTAGTATGTTGGGACAAAAATCAAATCTGCCCCCCGCCTCCCCCCATATCAAATATCGCCGCTGAACTTAATTGCCATTTTTAATAAAACAGTAGTACCTGCCCCCCCTTCCTTAATTGCCAATTTAAACTAATATATTATCAACTTAGTGCTTTTTCTTCCAATAGCTTTTAGTTATCATTTATAAAAAACTTTTAAATGATTTTGTAATTTTAGTTTCAAAAATACAAAATAAAAATGTCAACTGTTTTATTTTCTTTCTAACAGGTAAAAAATATTAAAAGGTTAGTATCATACAATATCAAAAAGACTAAATTCCTTGCATAATGTTTGTGGTAAAACCTGGCACGGTAAAAGTAGAGTAACCTCACTTGTGAATTAAACCTACAGTGCAATGTATAAAAACCTATGCAAACAGTCATAATTACAGAGAAATGTAGCAGTTCCTTGTATTGGACCAAAATTCAGGCCTTTCATGCTAGTTTTGTCCATGGGTGTATGTTTTACAGTCATTTTAAAATACATAGCTACAGTAATAGAACATGACTCAGGCCTAACTCCACATGCAATGAGACAAATAATGAAACTCATCAAATGTACACATACTGTAACCATTCAACCCAACCCACAGACATCATGGCTCCATGTCTTTCTCTGTTGATTTTAAATCTTCTTTTCACTCAATAAAACAACACAGACCAGATCAAAATTGCAACAATTCATCTTACACACTAATCATTTTGAAATAAGTTTTTCATCTTCAAAGTCAATTAACACAAATAATAATGACACATCAATGTTCATCAAGTTGCTTCATGTGTATTAGTGCAAAGCCTCTGTCAAGCACATACAATGCAGATGATTACTCATTCAACCACTTGTATTTTCATTTGTTGCATCAACAAATATTTGGGGCTTGAATGGATTTCTTGGTTATACACCTTACAGTATGAGGCAAGAGAATACGGTGAAGTAAAAATTGTATGATAAGGAAACTTTTTCAGGATAAAACAAGATTTGATAGTGTGGTTTGATTGAAAATGAATAAATGTCACAGTGTTGTGCACAATATACTGTAGGCTGTTGCTCACACAGAACTATTAAACCACAGAGAATGGCAGAAGTACGATTAAACCCTTTGAGCATGACCTACAGTACTTTACAATTTTCCGATGATGAAATTATGACCTGAATTTTATTGAATCAATTTGTAATTATGTATAATTTCTCTTTTAAATGTTATAATCATGTTTGAAAGCCAATAAACCAAATTACTTAGAAAATGCTATATGTTTTTATAAATGAAGTTAAAAAGAAATACTAGGCCGCCCTATGTTGTACTAATTTCATCCATGTAAAAATTAATGTTGAGGCAGAGTGTTAATTACATAGGCATTAATGACTGGGCAAATGACTTTGGCTGGCGTGGAATGGCCTGACTGCAGGAGTCCTTTGAACAGTGCATTAAATGTGTATATAAACATGATGCTGAAACATTTAACTTTTTATAAAATTTCTGTGTTAGATTAAAATCCATAGAAAACAACTAAAACAAACAAAAAACGAGAAAGCTAAAGCAAACCCCATCCGAGCCAGTGCTTATCCCCGGTTTCAATGGTGAAAGCAAATGAAAGTATATGACTCCCCCTGTATGGGACATCAGTCCATCCCAGATTAACTCTCCAGCAGTGTTGGCAAACACGACCCCAAAACATTATTTTGTTTATAGAATTTCTGTGTTAGATTGTTTAAAATGCACAGAAAACAACCAAAATGTATGATTGTATGCGATTCATAATTTAACCAATTTAATAATTCTCCACTACCGCTACCTTGTATTCCCACCTTCACCACAGTGGCACACCCCAACCCACAGGCTGTTAGGATTGTATATAGATTGCTAGAATCAGGGAATTCCAAATCAACTCCCTGACAGAATACAGTGCAGATCAGGAACATCAGAACTGTAGGAGCCAGAAGGCCACGATCCCCTCAATGATTTCATTGAGGGGCCAAGTGCCATTTTGGCCTCCAAATAATGAAGGTCTGACAAATTGATTTTGAAGCGTCAATTTCCATTCACATATTTAATTTATATTCCAAAGGGATAATTTTCGAGAAATTTCTTTTAATTTTCGGAAAACTTTCTGGAAACATAGTTAATTTTTTCTTTCCCAAATTTCCAATACTTTTATAATTTGTTTTTCCTACCCCCCTCCCCCTCCCCCCGAAGAGGCCCATATACATTTGCATAAATTTATTGCAAAGGTTTGTTAATCTGGCCCCCAATATGAAATATCTTCCCATGCCAGTGATGCAGATAATTTCCAGCTTATTTTTTATATTACTTACTCTTCATTGCATTCCAAAATTCCAGCATACAAATACTTGTAGTATCACACCAGTGGCAGCACCACCAAACAGGGGAAAGGGAGAGCTTTGGTGGGAAAGGGGGACTGAGGTATCTGTGCCACATAGTTGAGCAAACATGTAAATAACATAGAAATTTCCCACACAATCTATTTCTTTGCAGTATCTGTGCTACATAGTTGAGCAAACATGTAAATAACATAGAAATTTCCAACACAATCTATTTTTGTTTAAAGGTGGGGAAGGGTACAGTAAATCCAACCACTATAACCCCTGCCACTGCTGCTTACAGTACCACATACAGTAGTTGGAATTAACTATCAAATCTTGACATAAACAATATTAATGTAGTGAATACGTCTTTATATACTATCCTCTTTTGCAATTAATATACTTTTCATCACACAATTACATGGGGACGTTTTTAAAGCACATATTTACCACATATACTATTGTTTACTCAAGAAATCTAAAAAATTAAGATTTTTCTTTCCCGAATTCCCAATTTGAATCGTATATTTTTTGCAGCTTCACAGTATCACAATCTTTAAAGCTTTTTTAGAGCACTTCCCAGGCTATTGTGTCTTCAAACAAACAGGTCCAGATGGGGTTGAAAAAACTTGCACACTATCCTCACGAGGTTCTGGAAAACTTACCAATTTTAGAGGAAAATAAACTGTACATCACATGGTCTAGATATTCAGAATAATTTGTTCATTGCAATCATGCAATTTTTCCAGCAAACCAGACAGTTCCAGAGCTCCTGCTGTATATTCTCAAGACTCAAATAACCTGATCTCCCTTAAACTTGTACAGGTCTGTCCAGGCTCCTGTAGAAATTAGAAGCCACACTCCTGCCCTCAGAGGGGGAGCCCAGCAGACTGTAAATTTTCCAACCCTCCCTACTTTTTTTATATTTTGTTTGTTTATATATTCTTGACTGTATATTGGCTTAAAGCAAATATGCAGTCTCAGTTCATATGCTGTACAGTATCCTCATTCTACCTGAAGTGACACAAGATTCTGCTCAGTACCAGTTTTCTTCATTGCTTAACAGCAAGGAAGGTTAATGGGCTTTAACACATATTCAGATAATTTATGAACAAGCCTAACTTCAAATATTTACCTGTAACTTTGAAAGTAAACAAAAAACTTTCAATTAAATGTACATTATCTAAATAACGTTTTTGAATATCAACTTACTGTAAATGGAAACCTATGGGTTTTCCTTAAAAAAAAAAAAAATGATTTTTTTATGTCACAGCTCATATCTTTATCAAATGTTTTGATCCAACATAATTTACAGTATTCAGAAAGTTTGCAAAAAACTTATACATTTAAATGCATAGGTGTATGTTGTGGATGATGGATTTTTATGTTTCTGTTGTACAATTTATTAAACAAATGCACATTGATTTTTTTAATATTATTTCATTGTGCACAAACATGTAATTTCCTGCTTCATATGTTGAATGTACATGTACTGTAAACGGCTTGAAAAGTTACTGCTGTGTAGTGTACTGTACATGTACTGCATGGAGTAAATGATTTTTTACCCAGATGAAAGAGTATGAAAAGAATATTCCTGTGAATATTCATTTTGATTTATATGGTAGAGGACTCTTAAAGAAACAAATTGGTGAAAAAACTTATTTTGATATCTTATTCTGCTTAGGGGTTTACTGCATTTCAAAGATTGCTTTAGTGGATGTGTGAAAAGTGTGATGTCATAGGCCTATTGCAGAACCAAGATAATTACATTTACATGTACCTCTGCCAACAAAGTTGGATGGAGGTTATGTTTTTGCCTCGGTAAATTTGTTTAAATTTGTTAGTCTGTCTGTTTGTTTGTCATATCAAGATATATCAAGAACTGATAACTGGATTTGGATGAAATTTGGTGTGTGGTTTTGTTACTGCTTAAGGAAGAAGTGATAACAATTTGAGACATATTAGAACAGAAAAAGGGTACAAATGGGGGGTGGGACATGTTTTTGCCTCTATTTGTTTGTCTGTCATCAAGATATCTCAAAAACTAATGATTAGATTTGGAGAAAAAATATAAAAAATGGTGTGTGGTTTTGTTACTGCTTAAGGAAGAAGTGATTAAAATTTGAGACATTGGAACAGGGGAAAGGGTGTAAATGAAGGGTTGGGGACATTTAAGGTGAGTGTGTCTGTCTCCAAGATATCTCCAGAACAGCTAAATAGATTTTGATTAAATTTGGAGTGTGGTTTTTTTCATGAAGAAGTGATTACAATTTGGGACTAATTGGAATAGGGGAAGAGTGGAAATTAAGGGGTAGAGATGTTCTAGGATTAGATCTATTAAGACATAAGTTATCAAAACTAAGTTGAAACTTTCCGATGAAATAAGCTGTACAATGACTTTGTGCTCTCAATGAAGATTCAAACAATCAATTTTCTGGACTCAATGAGACTTACATCAAGTGTTCTCTGGAATCAATGAAAATGAAACAATTGGTTTCTGTCAAGAATAGAAAATGATGGAATGTGAATCCTGACTGAATAAAGATCAAACAATGATGCTCTACTTGAATAAAACTGAAAACAATGGTATGGCTTTGTCAGAATCCAGTCAGAAGATAATCTTTAAGCGTTCAGATTGCAAATGTTCATTACAGATCAAAACTTGGGTTTGAATCTTGGTGGGCCTAGGATCTAGGAGGTAGATTATAGTGGGTATGGGGATCAAATGGGCTCTAAAATTATTCCAGACATGTTGGGATTGCAACGGGGCGGAGGTGGGCACTCTAGAGAGTGCTAATATTCTGGATTTTTCATGTATTTCTACTAAACGAACATTAATTTTCTGTCGTTTTAAGTGTAAAGTACACTAGCAGACTATGGGCAATGAAGTTTTTGTATTGCATTGTGGGCATAAATTTAATCAATAAAAGTTTCCAATAAATTAGGAAGAGGCAATCAATTTTCAAAGAAAAAAATCAACATTGGCCTAATTGTCTTAAATCTGCAATTACAGATTCACACTGCAAGGTCACTTTTCAAAACATTGGTGCAATCTTTGAAATGTAAAAAGCTAAATGGAATAAGATATTAACGTGGCTTTTTCACCAATTTGTTTCATTAATCACATGCTATCATACTGCATATATGAGAATGAAAACGCACAGGAATAACCCATTCAAGTTTCGGCAGAATAGTTGTTCAATGTCATAATATCACCTAATATTTTTAAGTTATGACAAATAAAAGTTTGTTAAAATTTTCAGAATAAGTAAAGTGATAATGTAGGCCTACAGTATGACTATAATTCTTAAATGTAATTTTTTACATTTTTTACCAAATTTCCTAAAGGTTTATTATCATTCAAAATATTTGGGGAAGGACCAAAAAAAAACATAAGTTTACATGAGCAATTTTCTAATTGTCCCATTCTGATATCACAAAATGTTATCACAAGTTATGCTAATTACATAGGAGTAGGCAATGGGGGAGAGGAGGGCACTTTTGCTACTTTTATTTTTGTCAAAAGAACTCCCAATTATTCCCAGTTACAAGTGGAAAATGGCACTGGTAAATCAATTTTCTACTGAAGGTTACTGCACCCACTCACTTTTGGCAAAATGTTTCCAATTTTTTCCCAAACTTTCTAATAATTTGACCAAATTTCCCTTCAATATTACTATTTACTATATTACTATTACTAATATCATTATTTTTAAATTTCCCAACTGGAAAGAAAGCATACATTGTACAACCAGAAAGGAGAAAACTTCTCAAATTCTTCCAAATTTCTAATAATTTTACCAAATTTCCATTAAATATAACTGATTTTTGTTGTTAACAATTTCTCAATTTTACCTTCTCATATGGCAAGAAAGCATACAACCGGCAGTTTACCTTGGGTAATGAGAAACTCCCCTCATTTTCGGCAGTGCTGTTGATTTGCAATTAATTAATTTACTAAACATTTAATCGCCAAGATTTGCGAGCGTTTAGCGATTGATCGCAACCAAGCTTCATCCAAAAAAGTGTAAAAACTTTTCCAGTTCCCAGACAAACATACCATGCATTTTTGGACCACAAATACTGTTGGCCAAGAATCTAAATCCAAATGTAATGTCTTAAAATTACTAGTTAAGCTGATAAAACTACCTGAAAATAAAGATCCTTGGTTTAAATGACATTCAAAAAAAGTGTAGCAAAACGATATCCATAAGAAATGTTGCTGATTTCTGGCAGTCTGAGTTTCAGTCTTTTACAAAATAATTTATATGCAGCATTGGCTAAGGCCTGTAAAATCAGGTTTTAGTTCTTAAAGTTAAAAGTACTGTACATGGCGCGCCAATAATTTTTAATTGAAGTTACAGTAGTTCTGGCCATGAACATGCAGTAGATTATAAACGATCGATAATAACGGAAATGAAGGAATTTGCTAGATTTTTTTTAATGCCATTTTCATGCATTTTAAGCATACAGAAGTTTGTATTAAGTATACAGCTCAAACCTTTTAGGTAATTTTTTAAGATGTTTTTAATGTTTTTCAGTGTTGCTAATTGTCACTGTACACTACGCCACCCATACAGTAGTTTCCCGATTAATCACTTCAAAGTTTTACTAAACAATTTTGAAGAGTTGCGAGCGATTAGCAATTAATTGCTTATCATCAACAGCACTAATTTTCGGGCAATTTCTTTTAATTTTTAGAAAACTTTGTTCAATTTTGTTCAATTATCTGGAAATGTTGCCAAATTCTTCCACTTTCCAATAATTAAAACCAAATTTTCCTTTAGTTTTACATAAATTTGATGTTACTATAACAATTTTTCAATTTTATCTGCCAAACATGACTAAAGCATGCAACTGCCAAGCGGGATGGACAAATAGTCTCAGGTGGCAGTTTCCCCATTTCCCTGTGAAATTTCATTTATTTTCAATTTTTATTGTCAAATTGAGGAAAATTACTTCAATATTCAAAAAATGTTGCCAAATTCTTCCAAAATTTTCTTTAGTTTCACCAAATAACCTCTCTGGGTTTGATAATTGACAGCTTATTTTAACCAATCACCACACAAATTTGCCGAGCAACAAAATCTGAGTAACTAAGTGGGGCAAACATCCTATGCGGTACTGGTACAGCACAGCTAGCTAGCGGCGTATGCTCATGTTGTCAATGCATATAAATATACTGTACAAAACAAATTTCTGCACACACAGGCTAGGTGACAGCAAACTGGTGAACAAAAATTGCGCTTACAGATCCACTACGGGCTTTGTTAATCCGATTCCTTTTATCCAGAACAGTTAACGTTGGTTTGGTTTGTTGAGGTTTAGTGGCACCGCAACAGTCAAGAGCCAAACATGCAAAAGGGTGTTGAATGAATAAGGTGCAAAGGTTAAGAAAGAGATGATTGAAAAAGGAGGAAAGCATGGAGAGAAGTTAAAATTTTGGAGAAAAAAAGTTGTAGAAGCATTTGAGGTAAGGAGATAGGGAGAGGGATGTGAGATAGGAAAGGATGGGGGTGTGGAGAGATTAAATCAAGTGGAAAAGGTTGCTGTTGCAGAGGAAGGTGATAATGTTGGAAGGGATTGTTCTTAAAGAAATCGGAAATAGTGGTGGCAGGGGATAGGTTAAGATCTAGAGTTGGTGTAAATCTTTGCCTGTCCGACTTCCACAAGTAATACGCACACGGCCAGATTACGCTGGTAAGTGTTAGTTTTCAGATATTTGCAATTACTATCTTCCTCGAGAGACAACAAGACAATAGCGTGAGAAAAAGTTTACATCACATATTACATGATGGAGGAGGCATGTTTGATATGCAATAAAATATCATTTGAACAAAATAATATTTATGTGGCAAAACGGTAAAAAAATATTTGGGAAAAGAATTTAGGCTCACAGCTAAAAGCCATCAAGTTTAGTCAATAATTGTTCTCCAGTTCTTGCATATTTATTCTAATGAATTTCATGTCCATGTCGTGATGCTCACACAAATGAATAAAAAAAAACTTTTGAAAATGAAAAGTGCACGTCAATTACTGTCAGAGGTGCTAGAATTTGTGGCAAAATTTGTGTACACTTTTAAACAAATATTACCAAAGTACCTTTTCAAAATGGATGCTGAAGGTGGGCTCAGTGATTCTATCTACTGGTGGGGTCCAAGAGGGAGATGGGGGGGGGGGTTGATAATCTTTATTTATTAAATTCAAATGCAATGAAGGCAAAAAACTGTTTTGTTAATAAACTTTTAGACCTGTAACAAAATATTTAATTCAGGAAAATTTCATGTATTTTGGGCAATTTTCCTACTACTCCTTACCACGCGCCAAATCAGCCTCATGACGAATACCAAGATGAAAAATGGGCAAGCAAAAGTTGTCAAGGTAAACAATTAGCTCCAAAAATTATTCAAATTCAGATGAAAATGTTTTTAATAACTTAACAATACTATTGTCATCAAATTGGTCGCTCACCAGTACTAGATTTAATAATTTGCCATCATAATTTGTAAAAGTGTAGGTCGTATGATAGGTCAAAATGAAAATCCCAATGTAAGTTTGTGTTAGGTTTTTTCACTCAGTATTGCAGGTAGTGCATAGAATATAGCCTAGGGCATACTAAGTGATATGTTTATCTCACTAGCACTCACTTGTAAATAGTTGTTAATGTCATAGGGGTGAATCGATGATTACCCCAATGATTATTTGGCTTGCTTCAACATGAGGTATAAAAGGAAAAAAATTCCACAAAAAGAGAGCCTATGAATGGTTATGGATGAGATCCCGGGAGCCCATGAACATTTAATGGTTATTGACGAGCATTTCATGAACATTTAATGGTTATGGACGAGAACCCATGAACATTTAATGGTTATGGACGAGATCCCATGAACATTTAATGGTTATGGACGAGAGCTCATGAACATTTAATGGTTATGGACGAGATCCCATGAACATTTAATGGTTATGGACGAGATTTCATGAACATTTAATGATTATGGACGAGATCCCATGAACATTTAATGGTTATGGACGAGAGCCCATGAACATTTAATGGTTATGGACGAGATCCCATGAACATTTAATGGTTATGGACGAGATTTCATGAACATTTAATGGTTATGGACGAGAGCCCATGAACATTTAATGGTTATGGACGAGATCCCATGAACATTTAATGGTTATGGACGAGAGCCCATGAAAATTTAAAGGTTATGGACGAGAGCCCATGAACCTTTAAAGGTTATGGACGAGATCCCATGAACATTTAAAGGTTATGGACGAGATCCCATGAACATTTAAAGGTTATGGACGAGATCCCATGAACATTTAAAGGTTATGGGCGAGAGCCCATGAACATTTAAAGGTTATGGACGAGATCCCAAGAACATTTAATGGTTATGGACGAGATTTCATGAACATTTAATGGTTATAGACGAGAGCCCATGAACATTTAATGGTTATGGACGAGATCCCATGAACATTTAATGGTTATGGACGAGAGCCCATGAACATTTAAAGGTTATGGACGAGAGCCCATGAATCTTTAAAGGTTATGGACGAGATCCCATGAACATTTAAAGGTTATGGACGAGATCCCATGAACATTTAAAGGTTATGGACGAGAGCCCATGAACATTTAAAGGTTATGGACGAGATCCCATGAACATTTAAAGGTTATGGACAAGAGCCCATGAACATTTAAAGGTTATGGACGAGAGTCCATGATCATTTATTGGATATAGACGAGAGCCAATGAACATAAAGGATATGAACTAATCCCATGAACATTTAAAGGTTATGGACGAGATTTCATGAACATTTAATGGTTATGGACGAGAGCCCATGAACATTTAATGGTTATGGACAAGACCCCATGAACATTTAATGGTTATGGACGAGATCCCATAAACATTTAAAAGATATGGACAAGATCCCATGAACATTTAAAGGTTATTAACGAGATCCCATAAACATTTATATAATGCTTATGGATGAGAGCCCATGATTATTTAAAGCATATGGACGAGATCCCATGAACATTTAGAGGTTATGGACGATATGGACGGTATCTAAAAATTCTTTGAAGGTGTCACTAAACTTTAATCTTTGTCACGGTGATGAATGAAAAAGAAACTTTTCCATGAAAAGTCAAACGATAACAACTTATAACAAAACTCGAGCATGTTCGTTCAAGTTTGAGGGTCTCCTAATTTTGTGCATCTAATGGCGCACTTTTGCTTTTGCTTTTATCCATTAGGAAAACTTGAAGATCCTGTAAAACAGTATGCAAATTATTGTTTTCAAACACTTAACGTATATCAAAAATTGAAACGTCAAAAAAGGATCAAAAATCACTCTTCCGAGTCTTTACAAAGGAGGCATAAGATTAACAAGCAATCGCACTAAAACACATTCTGCATAGCTTATTTTTAGTGATATCTGGTGAAAAGAATCTACCTAAACCTTTCATTTGTTTCTTTAATCTCTTTTTTGTGAATCAACACTCACATGTTATTCATTTGGATAAGAATACTATAAAAAAAATATACATTTTTCACACCCTATTGCTGACGGAAATGAACTTTTGTAACGTCATAGCCTTAACTTAAAGTTTAAGCTCTTAAATATTCATCACTTTTGAACCCGATGCGACCTTTGTTTATACTATTTTTATAGCTTAATTTTCATTTTTATAGCTCTTCGAAATTGGTTGGTAAACTAGGTGGAATCAAACATATTACGTAGTGCACAAAATAAGGGGGTGCACGAAATTAGGGGCTGCATGAAAATAGGGGGTGCACAAAATTAGGGGGTGCACCCCCTAATATAATTGGGTATTATTTTTAGGGCATAAATCTAAGAAACGGATTTGGTGTCGGGGTCAAATTCCTACCAATTCGGCTGTGAGGGGTCGAAAGCGGCAACACATTTTCCAGCTGTCGCTTTTTATGTGCTTAGTCAATGGGAGTTCATTTTCAAGTTTTTGAATTTCATTTCCTCCATAAATTTATTTTTCTTTGAAATATTACAGATATAGTTATTGGAAGGTGTTTTCTGGGCATAGATCTAAAGATCTGACAGAGTGTCGGGGTCAAATTTCTATCCGTTGAGCCGTGAGGGGCGTCGGGAGCGGCAACACATTTTTGAGCTGGCACTTTTTTAAGCTAAGTCCAGTGGAATTATTTCAAAAATTGTAAGTGTATTTTTTTCATAGTTCTATTTCCTACCATATATTTATCATGTAATTATTGGATATTATATTTTGGGCATAGATCTAAAGATCAGATTTGGTGTCAGGGTTGAATCTCTACCCATTCGTCTGTGAGGGGGGTCGAAAACGGCAACACATTTTCGAGCTGTAGCTTTTTACGTGCTAAGTCAATGGGAGTTCATTTTCAATTTGTTTTAATTTTATTTCCTCCATAAATTCATTTTTCTTTGAAATATTATAGATATAGTCATTGAAAGGTGTTTTCTGGGCATAGATCTAAAGATCTGACAGGGTGTCGAGGTCAAATCCCTATCCATTGGGCCGTAAGGGGCGTCAGGAGCGGCAACACATTTTCGAGCTGGCACATCTAGGCCGGACTTAAAATATTTGGGGAGTTTACTCGCACAACAGATTTAACATTGGAGATCTCGGATTTTACCCATGTAAGCGCTGTAGCCCTACCTGAAATTAGGGGGTGCACGAAAAAAGGGAGTGCACGAAATTAGGGGGCACACGAAATTAGGGAGTGCACGAAATTAGATTCAGTTACTATACTCGCTATAGCGTAGGGCCTACTATTGTCAGATATTATTTGACTAGGCCTAGGCTAGATGTGGGTCATTCCAATTTTAGTCCAATTCCCCCCTATGGACGACATTTTGCGAGGGGTAAGATTTTTGCCTCACCCTATGGACGACAATTTCCGAGGGTAAAGAATTTCATCTAATTTTTTTCCGAGGGGTAAGATTTTGCTCTACACATATTTTCCGAGAAGTAAGAAATTTTGCTTGATAGGCCTACCTATGCACGATTTTTTCCGAGGGGTAAGATTTTGCTTACACTTATTTTCCAAGGGGTAAGAATTTTAGCCATACCTATGGACAACTTTTTCCGAGGGTACGATTTTTGCTTCAAGGTACGAACGACATTTCCGAGGGGTGACAAAACGGGCAATGTCGTCCATAGGGGGGGATTAAACTAAAACTGGAATGACCCTGTACAGTAGGCTAGGGCCTAGGCTACCTGATCAGTGATCTTGATGACATGACAGTGACAAATTTACATACAAACTTGACAAAGTTTGGAATGAAAAAGTAGTTAAAATCGGCGTACCTGACTTATTTTCATCAATCTTCAGCGCCTCGGATATGTGTTCAAAAGCCTTTTTATGATGGTATCTCTGCCTCACAAGTGTTGGGTCATCCTCCTTTGATCCTGCTGCACCGTTTGTACCCTTTTCGGCCATGTCTTGAGATTTCAAATTTAGTACCTTAGTTGAGTTAGGTTTGCAAAAGTGGTGACTAAGATTTAGCCAAAGCTGAAACAAAACGAAGCGAAGTAAACAAAATATCAGCAAAACTGGATACCCGACGATTCGTAAATTCCGTTGGTGGAGTGATTCTGGTTGCTCGATGAATTCGTATGATTCCGTACTCGTCCTCACTGTTGTTTTGCTGGATTTTGGACGATTTTTTGGCGGCATCTGAGCCTTCGGTGGAGGCAAAGATCGCTCTAGCTTAAATCCTTTCGACTTGACATCTGGGCTTAGCTAGCCTATTGCTTTGAATTAAAGCCTTTACTTACGAATCGATATGGTCCACTTAAGGAAATCTTACCAACTTCGCGAAATCCAGTCATTCAAACACTGCACACTGTCTGACTAGACTGTAGCCTAGGCCTAAATTGTACTGTCTTTAATTCCACTTAGTATCGGGTGTAAGATTGTACCGCAAGTGCAGTGTATTTCGTGCTCATTCATGTTTGAGCCTACCTGCAGATGGATAGTGGCGCTCGACCTATTTAATCTCTGAGTGTTTTTAGACATGTCACATGATTTCAAATTTGTCATTGATATTTTTAGAAATACTGAGGAGATTTCCATCCATTATAGCGCATTGTAAAGGGGAAATCTAAAATAGCACTTCTTCTAGATAGACCCCACTTAACTTTTCGTATGCTTGGGGTATGGAAGTCAGTGCCTTTTAAAATAAATCCAGTCCATAGTTGGGCCACTAAGCACAAAAGGCGGACCTTTTTGGTACATTTTTTTTATTCGTAATGCGGCTCCCTCTACAAAATTACTTAGTTTTACTATTCAATAAAGTTAAATATTTGGGGGCAAAAAAAAACATTTTCGAGTAGGTGGTGAATTTTTTCAGCGTAGGACAAAATTTTGAAAAGTCCTGGATCTAAAAGACCCCCAAACCTCGAAAATTTGCGCAAAGAAATTAAATACAGAAATATCATATTAAAATTGATTATAAATGGATTTGTTTTCTTTATTTGCTCCCCAAATTACCACTCCTCCCCCTCCAAAAAAAAAAAAAAAAAATCTGATGCTCAATCCCACATGCCCCAAAATTAATATCGGCTTCAATTTAAACCATTTGCTCACTTTTAGTTACAATTTTACACCATATTTCAGTATTTTATTGCATAACTACCAAAAAGTTCATGACACCATGGTTTAGTTGTTGTCTTTATCACATAAAGAGGTGTAGAACGCTGGGGAAGGGGTTGGGTAAAAATTATCATCCAGAAAGTGAGAGGAACGTGGTTTCTTATCCAAAACGTGGAGAGACAAGAGGAAAATTTTCCCCAAAATATGCTTATTTGAAAAAAAATTACGGAAAAGTGGGGGAAAATGTTCCCCCACCCCCCGAAATTACAACCCTGAATGGGGTAATTTATTGCTCCCCGTTAAACATTAGATTAAAAAAATTGAAAGACAATTTAGTAAAATTATTGAGATTTTTTGGATTAGCATTCATCCAAAAAGTTGGAAAAAATTCCCAAAAATGAAAAAAACTTCTAGCCCAAAATTCAAGACAATTTCCAAAAAATTGAAGGAAATTTCCCGAAAATGAAGGAAATTTTCTGAAAATTGAAAGACATTTTCCAAATATTGAAATAGATCATTTTCCCGAAGCAACGTTTGATGGAAATTAAATTTACCAGTGCAATATTTCCGCATATAACTGAGATTTATTTATTTTCTGCCCCAGGCAACATTTCCTATGCCCTGGTCCTAAACTGAGAGTCTAATTTTTAATATGTGCCAATTTTCTCTTAATAATATCATTCACTAGTACGTGATGTAATATCATGCAGTGAAAAACCGAAAGATTTCTACTTGTTTACATAATATCTGCAAAATTCAATAAAATAAAATCAATCAATCAAAACTTATTTTTGGAGGACCGGTCAACATCTGGGGCCGAGAGAACCTATCCCTTTTCCCCCATTTGTATCCATTACTGGTGTTTGCGCACAATGGAAAATATCAATATTAAAGAGAGGAAAGAGTGACACAAACAGGGGCGTCACTAAGGTTCGACGACTAAAGGTGCTGACATTTTTATCCGACAAAAATATATGATGATTGTTTCGAGTCAGAGCCTCTGCAGCGGTGCATTCCAAAGGCGTAGGAAGTGAAGAAGTTCATCTGAGTGGCCCTCGGAGAGGATTTCACTTTCCTGGTTGTAGCTTCTTTCCCGATTTGGAGGTAAAATTGGGAACTTATTGAAATAAATTAATAGAAATGTTGGTAAAATTTTCAACAGTTCCCGAAATTTTAAGAAAATTTCCCAAAAAATGAAAGAAATTTTTCAAAAGATGAAGAAAACTGATTTTTTTTGCAAAAACTAAAGAACATTTCACAAAAATGAAGAAAAAGAATTTCCGAAAATAAAGGACATTGAAGAAAAGTTTTAGGAAAAATGACAAAAATACCATGCCAATTAAAGAACATTTTCGAAAAATTAAAGAAAATTCAAAATCTTCACTTTTGGGTGGCATATAAGAAATTTTTCTTTAAAAGTTAAAAGCTTGTCGGTTTAAAAATTTTGCTCACAGCAAGAACTATCGGTTTGATATACTCCAGTAACCGCCATTTTTTCATATTTTTTTTTTTTCTGGGTGAGGGGGATTTGAGCTCCTTTAAGTCAAAATTTGAAGATTTTTGTTCGAATATTTAAGATATTTTGGGCACATTTGAAGTATTTCGGTGAAAAATTGAGGGTTTTTGGTCCAGAAATGAAGATATTTGGTCCTAAATTTAATAATTTGATCCAAAATTGAAGATTGTTGGTTTAATTTTGAAGATGTTTGGTCCAAAATTGAGGTAATTTGGTGCAAAATGGAAGAGTTTTGGTCCAAAGCCGGCAATGATTCAGTCGATCATCTTGATACGACTAAAAGACGGTAATATCTCTGTATTTCTATATATGAATCATTTGATATTTCACTTATGGCCTTGACAATCTTTGGAGCCCCGATTACCCCCAAAGTTGATCAATTTTCAGGAGAAATTTCTTCTTTATAGCCAATATACCCGTTTAAAAATGCTAACCCAAATACTTAATCATAGTTGATTTAAACTTTTTCAAGTTAAGAATTTAAAAATAAAATTTGTGTCTTTTCATCAATTGAATTGTTGAACTTCTGTGTCTTTGGGGCATTAAAAACAAGTAATCCTCAGACTGTCAGAGGTTCCACGAGCTCCATCCGGGCCCTGTACCTCGATTTTTTTCAACATTAAGGGAAAATCTGATCAATGCCTGTTTCATGCCTAACGTCTGAACGTTATAATTTGAAATAGTCTTTCTTTCATCAAGTTGTATTTTTGGAACTTTGTGTTGATTTTAAGTAATTTTGAAAGGAAAAAAATCTTTAGAGGTTTCAGACCTTCGCCCATAGCCCCTTCTCCATTGGACCCCCAGGAGCCTGTTTTCAAGTGTTCTATATTGTGTAATTGTAGACAAATGCAAACCGTTTATAGATAGGCCTACGTCGGGCAAATTCAAAGTTTCGTCGGTTAAAGTAATCTAAGAGGGCCAGTACTACTAAAAGTCAAGTTTCGCCAATGTAGTGGCAAAGTTCCCAGGCTTTCAAAGGTATGTG
This sequence comes from Chiridota heheva, assembly GCA_020152595.1. NCBI lineage: Eukaryota > Metazoa > Echinodermata > Holothuroidea > Apodida > Chiridotidae > Chiridota > Chiridota heheva. Next base: position 935,703 of record JAIGNY010000904.1, read on the forward strand.
TTGCCCCCGTTCGTGAAATCCAACAAAACATGGAATATGAATTATGCCCGACTCAGCTAGTAGAATCATATACTCCTAGTCTAAGCTCCGACTCGGCATGATGCTGACAACATCCTACTTGAGCATTTAGTCAGGCAGAGATGTAAAATGTCGGATGTAGCTTATTGTTTAAATCAGAGATATATCTCAATCAGTTCGGGAGCAGCCCGAAAAACTGGGTACTTTAAAATACCCCAAAAATTGGGTACTTTTATGTATTACGTCGTCGTATGAGCCTACACATTTGACTTCCAAACATATAGGGTTTCTCATTTTCCGCTCCGGATTGTCCAAAATTTCAATAAAAAATCTGAAATTTGGGAGACGGATAGTAAATAGATATTCAAAACTTTTTGCCGCTGCTTTTTGGATATTCACGGTCGCCTTTTTGAGAAAATAAATAAAAAAGATTATGGGTAGTCTGTTTTTTCCATTTTCTTAAAAAGGCGACGATGAATTTCAAAAAGCAGCGGCAAAAAGTTTTTAATATCTATTTATTATCTGTCTCCTAAATATCAGGACATCCAGTGGAATTTAGGACAATCCGAAGCGAATATTGTGAATCATTTCTGAATCTAGTAGATATCAGAATCACGCATGTCCTCCCGACTTGGCATCATGATGCTGACAACATCATACTTAGGCGCTTAGTAGGGCAGAGAAATAAAATGTCGGCTGTACGGTTTAAATTAGAGGAATATTTCATTCATGCACGAATCTTCTAGATATCAGAAACATCTCAAATCGACTCGGTATGATGCTAACAACATAATCGGGCAGAAACAGAAAATGTCGGATGTACTTTTTAAATCAGAGATACATCTCAATCATTCCTGAATCTTCTAGATATCAGAATCATGTCCTCCCGACTTGGTATTGTGATGCTGACAACATCAGACTTAGGCACTTTCAGCCAGAAATTTATATCGGCTGTACGGTTTAAATCAGAGATACATCTTAACCATGCCCGAATCATTTAGATAAAAGAAACATCTCCACTCGGCGTGGGCTTGGTTTGGGCAATTGAGACGTATGAAAGATTCCCGTCCACAAATACCAGTATACTTTTAAAATCCAGAGCCTCGATGATCATTGGCCATTTTTGGACATCAAAAAATATAAAACTCCCTTGGGGCTTTACCCCCTGGACCCTACCAGACCTGTGTCCATCAACCCAACAATTTTGCTTGAATTTTCCCAATTCCCAGGGTAATTTATCCTCTGCCTGTTTAGAAATGGTAACCCAAATGCTTAATTGACTAGATTTTAACATTATGATTTAAAATTGTTTTCTTTTCATCAATTTTATTTGGAATTTTTGTGTTGATTTTAAGCCATTTTGGGGCAAAAAAAATAATAAAATCTTTAGACCAAGGTTTTCCTGTTGAACGCCTACACAATTTTCTCCTCTGCCTATTTAGAGGTGGTTACTCTATTATGCTTAGAGAACTCCAAACTTTGCCAATTTGTATTGATTTTTAGCCATTTGGGGGCATCAAAGAAAATAAATCTTCAGAAGTTTAATATTTATCTGAGTCGATTTTAACACGAGAATTTAAAATTGTCTTCTTTTCATCAATTACATTTTCCGAACTTTCCAGTTTGTGTTGATTTTACCCAATTTTTGGGCATCAAAGACAAGAAATATGCAAAGCTTATGGGGGTTTTGCCCTGGACCCCTGCCAAGGGGCCCTCCTGGATCATCCCAGGACCCCACGATTTTCCATTTTTATTAACAGATTAATGGAACTTTGTGTTGATTCTAATTCATTTGGGGGCATCATAAAGAGGAAATCTCGGTTCAGATCCAAGGCTTCAGAACCCCTGCACAATTTTTCTAAATTTTTAGGAGAGACTTCTCTTCTACCTGTCTACCTGCAGTTAGAGATGCTTATATATGTTCTATAATGCTTATATATGTCGATTTTAACATGATAAATTAGAATTGTATTGTCAGTTTTCAGCCATTTTGGAGCACCAAAGACAACAAATCTTCAGTTTCTGGAAGCTTCACCCCTGGACCTCTTCCAAGGGCCCCTCCTGGATTCTTCTACCTTTATTCGCCCCAGAACCCTAACTTTTTTTATTTACGTTTTGAAACTTTGTGTTGATTTTAAGCCATTTTGGGGCATCAGCAACTATATATCTTCAGATCATGCTTTTCAATAAAAATTTCTCTTCTGCCTGTGTAGGAATGGTAACCTAGATTTTAACTTGATAATTTCAAATTTGTCTTCTTTCCATCACCTAAATTTTCAAACTTTGTGTTGATTTTCAGCCATGTTGGGGCAACAGAAACGAGGAATTTACAGAGCTGTTCCAAATTGTTCTATATTGTATGATTGATATATCGTTTATAGATAAGCCGGGTAAGTACAACTTTTTGTAGGGCAAGTTTGTCTTACACCCCCGTGCTCGAAGTCTAGTTACGGGGCCTGACCTTCCAACAATCCTGGGTTCTAGCGGCCAGCTGACACAGCAATAGCCTAAGCGCCGTTAAATGGTTAAATTTTGGGAGACATGACATGATGTACTTCTTTCCAATTTTTTTTAATCATTTGCTTTTTCCAATAAAAAAGGTTTTTAAGTTATTTCTAAATCGACTGTGCTCCAGGTTGTTTTGTAAGTCGCACAAAATAGGTGCACAATTGGCATGGTTGCAGACATAATGAAAAACAACATGAAAACCCATTACCAAGATATAATGGTGCAAAGTGATGAGAGAGGCGAAGTGTTGCAATTAAACTGTTGAATATTCCCATGTTTTTTTGTAATCTTTCATAAGCAAGAGAACAATTTGAGAAACAATTTAGTGCAAAAATTATGTTGATATGTTGTTATTCCTACCAGGAGATATTCAAATTTGAAGGCTCATGTAAAAAGCTAATAAACGAATATGAAAGACTCGGTATGATATCACAGCATCACATTCTACCACAAACTTGATGTATTTCATTAAAATTTATCATTCTTTTTTATTAGTAAAACCTGCTAGAAAAATAAATTGATGAAAGTTAGGTATTTATATACATTGCCAAATATACCCTACTTCAATAACTTTTGGAAAATTGTTTCTAATCATACAGAAACAACCAATTGACGTTCAAAAAAATATATACACATTTGCAATGGAATTGCCTCTATGACATCATCAAACATGAATTCATCACACTTTAAAAAAAAATTAAAATGCAATTAGGAAATCTTTAAAAATCCATATCTCCTTAACGGAAAATGATATCAACTTGATTTTTGTACCACATTGGCTGTAAACTTATGCTCTTTCAAATAAAACTTTCCAAAAACCATGGGAATATTCTTTTAAAGATAGGGATGGCGGCATGGGTGGATTTAGCAGCTCGGAGGAAGGAATGGACAACCCTTTGCGATTGAAATTTTGTCATTAGACCCTACTTGTGAGTCGCATTCTTAGTTCTCAGAGAGATAGAAGAGATGCTATCAAAAAACAAAAGAATTGAAAAGCACCTCGAATTTACTTAATCAAAACTGAGATGAAAAAAACAGACAAAGGCTTTGTGGTCAGAGTCAAGCTTCTTCTTGATTGGAATAATTAGGGAAAATTAAACAGCACTCCGCTACAAATACGAGAATGTTCACTTGAAAAATTCCCCTACATGTCATGCTTACGCAACGTTCTTGGAATGGCATCGGATCATTTTTCCTTCCTAGAGTTTAGACCCACATTAATAAAATACCCGCCAACCGAATCAATAATGTACTCTCATACTGGAGTGACGAATTTATGAGAAAGGAAGATTTGATAAAGTTTTGCAAAAGACTGATATTAAACATGATAATGATCTCTTGTACAACATTCTGACTACAACGATTTGATAACCTGAACCCAACACTCTTTGTGTTGGTTGAGCTAAAAATAGCTAATGATGAAGCATGTAGTGTGCTTATCCAAACAGTTTTGATGCACCACCAGTAGTCCAGACTTGGACTCCCACCATGTCTGCTCTTTAAAATTTGATTATCTGATGAAAATCACATCAAAGATACTATGACAAGTCCAGAGCATCACTGATGCAAAAGCTCAACCTGCGAAATTTTGAGTACCAGTTTTTGATTGTCAAGTGGTGGTAATTTGTTGTCAACATAAGAGAAAGATGGCATGAGGGTTATTGATGTTAAGTCCCCAGTCCTTTGAAATAATGTGACATGTTTTTATTGAGAAGATATTGATTATTTGTAGGGAGAACCTTTAATTCTTTAAAATTCTGTGCTAAATTTCAGTCACTAAAAATCATCAAAATGACCAGTTTCTCCTGCTATACTTCGATTGAGTTAGGATATACGATGGAGATGAAGTTCAAGACTGCTATATTCAACTGCCGCCATTCAAATAACGTTGGTGGTGGTTTGAAAAACAATAACTTAACAAAGTTGACATAGATAGATTGATAGCTTTTATGTTTGTAATATCGCAAAATTTATATAAAATTGTAGGTCTAAAAATGAACTAGAATGGTAAATACCATCATGGTTCGCATGAGCATGCAAATTGACACCCATATAATATGACCCAGCCAATTATGAAAATGGCACCTCACACTAAGTCACACATGGCATCCCATGCCCCACATGGCATCCCACCCCATGTCCCACATGACATCCCATCCCATCCCTTGTCCCACATGCCATTCCACCATATTTTCCACATGGCATCTCATCCTATGACCCACATGGCATCCCACCCTATGTCCCACATGGATCCCATCCCATGTGCCAAATGACATCGCACCCATGTCCCACTGGATCCCATCCCATGTGCCAAATGACATCCCACCCCATGTCCCACATGATATCCCATCCCATGTCCCACATGGCATTCCACCATACAGTATGTCTCACATGGCATTCCATCATATATGTACCACATTAAATTCCATCATGTCCCACATGACATCCCATCCCATGTCCCACATGGCATTCCACCATACAGTATGTCTCACATGGCATTCTATCATATATGTACCACATTAAATTCCATCATGTCCCACATGACATCCCACCCTATGACCCACATGGAATCCCACCCTATACCCCACATAGATCCCATCCTACATGCATGTCCCACATTAATCCAATCATATGTACCACATGGTATCCCTCCTAATGTCCAACATGGCATCCCTCCCTATGTCCCCCATGGCATCCTATCATATGACCCACATCAGCGGCTTCCCATCTGATGTCCCACATGGCATCCCACCATTCGTCCTACATTGGATCCCATCATGTTCCACATGGTATCCCTCCCAATGACATACTACTTTATGTCCCACATGGCATCACATCCCATGTCCTTATGGCCTCCTATCCTGTCCCACATAGCCTCTTACCCTATCACACATGGCATCCCAACCTATGCCACATTCTGTGTTACTTGTGGCATCCCACCCAATGTCCCACACGGCATCCCACCCCATGTCCCACATGACATCCCATGTCCCACATGACATCCCATTCCATGGCATTCCACCCCATGTCCTGCATGGCATAATTTTACCATATATCCTACATGGCATTTCACCGTTCCGCATGGCATCCCACCCCATGTCCCAGATGACATCGCATAGGCTCCATAAGATGTCTCATCCTAGCTATCAGTCCCTGATTGAGCATACTGTGTACGAAAGTGTTATTTCATATAATAACTTATATGCAAATGAACTGTTGAATAAGAAAAAAAAGGCGGAGTCAAAAAAATTATGCCTGATATATTCCTTGGTGTATACCACATTGTATATATAATATCATGTCCGGCATGGCCCCCATCCATATCCCACATGGCAGCCCTCCCTATGTCCATATGCAGTCACATCCTGTCATACTCCCTGACTGAGCATACTAAATGAAATAAAAGTCTGGTCAGTTTATAATAATATGGTAACTTTATGCAAATGCAAGAATAATAAAGGTGGAGTTTAATAATCATGCCTGATACAGCCGTTGGTGCCCAAATATTTTAAAGAATTTTAAATCTCCAGTGCAACGAGAGATGCTTGAGGATCTCTGAAGAATATTGGAAAATTATATCATTTCAAAGTTATCTTCTAAGGAAATATCGAATGCATTGTGGACTTTTTAAGGAAACTATGTCATCAATCTGTCTTAATCCTTACTCTACCACACAACGATATTATCGCCGTTTTGGGTGCCCCGTCTCTTTGACTCCGCCTCCCAGGTGCATTTAAAAAAAGTTATGGTAGAGTAAGGGTTAATCAAGCCGTGACAAGTGCGCCAACTCAAAAATATATGCAGCATGGTCCCAGTGGGTGACCCACTGGGTCACTGGAGCAGAACGAGCGTGACTTTGTTGCGCGAAAGACAGGAGGACCCTTCAATAGTTAGCCTGTGATTAACCCTTACTCTTCCATACAGCGATATTATCGCCGATTTGGGTGCCCCGTCTTTGACTCCGCCTCGCAGGTGCATTTTCAAAAAAGTGCTGGTAGAGTAAGGGTTAAGTGTCTCTGAAATTTTTTTAACATTTTGTAAGGAAATTCTAACCTTCCATAAGGATATTTGAAGAAACTTTAACATTTTCTGAGGAATTCTCAAAAAACTTTAACACTTCTGAGGAAATCTCAGGAAAAACTGTGGATGGTTGGACGGATGGAATTGCCAATACATAGGTTCGCATTATGCTTTGCATGCTCACCAAAAATTATGTAAATTGGTTAATTTTTCACCGATTTTGACAAAAATGTTGACTATTTTCATGTTTTATAGCTTATTTTCTTCCAGTAAAGCTGAAGTCAAATTAACCTCCAGCTTCCTGTTCGTACAGATATTTAATTATTTTCCATGAAAGCTTCATACAAAGTTGATATTGGAACAAGAATAATAAGTATTACTAAAAACAATATATATTGAGATACGGAATTTAATACAAACTCAAATTGCCTTTAATCATCTTAATACAAAATCAAGTCTGACCTTAAGATTACTTACTTTCAAACATGGAGATAATATTTGGAAAAAAATCGCCATGCTTCACATAAGCAATGGATCATATATCATAAGTGGACTGTGGTTTAGTGGAAGTAATTACCTGAAGTCTTACCATGCTGATGGGCAGTTTGGTCAAAAAAGAAAATGCTAGAGGGAACCTGTGCTTACTGACTGCAATACGACACCATGGAGATCCCAAAAATAATAAAAAATTGCATCTTTTTTTAGCCATAATTACAAAATTTAATTGGTTTACACTTTAAAAAATACAGGCTTTAATATACATACAAGCATCTCGCACGAGCCATAATTTGAAGACCAAAAGTGTTCAAACTTAGGTGAAACATTTTAAAGGGAGAAAAGTGTGATATCTGTACGATTTTATAACCTCAACCCAACACTAAGATTTTGCAATGCTTTCTTCACCATTTTGTTTCTTTTGAAGTCCTCTTTTGTACAAGATGGACATGCTTGGCCATTGAACTAATCCTTTAATATCTCCTTAACAGAATAAGATTTTGCAATGCTCCCTTCATCATTGTTTCTTTTGAAGTCCTCTTTCATACAAGATGGACATGCTTGACCACTGAACTAATCCTTTAAAAAAAGAGTATTTTACGGTTTTACCCCCACTTTTGAACGTTTCCTACATCGTTGCAGCCCTGATCAACCAGGTTGATTGACTCCCACCCTCTTCCACCCAATAACTCACCAAAAGGTAAAAATATTCAGAAATTTTGCTAAAAGGTTCAGATTTTGAGGCAATAACCATTTTTGTTTTGATCCTCAAAAAAATTAAACCTTTAAACAGTTTAAACGCGAAAGGTTTTTACACAATTTTTGAAGAAAAAAAGTGTACGCCATCCGCAATTTTTTTCGTCTTAACCCCTCCCCTCCCAAACCAGAAGGCTGGCTGCATCTGTGCCACCGTTTGTTTTTATCACAAGGACTACAACTTGTGACTGAATTATTGACTGGTAAATTTACATCATTTCTGTTGGACAAAGATTTCAGAATAATCATCCTACAAATGTCATAACTGACTACGGGTAAAACCACACCCACCGGTTTGTATTAAACCTTAAATAAATGTGTTGCATACTTGAATGGTTAAATTTGGCTTTGGTTTACTCAGATGATGCCAAGTTTCTACAAATGAAGCAGAACAAAATCCTTTATTAAGAAGAATCTTTGAGCTTTTGAAGCTACAATACAACGCTCTATCATTTCTATTATCCATATAAGGATTGCATTGTTTCTCCATTGTTTCACACAAGAATATCGTAAGTATTTTAATGAACAAAACCTGTTAGAAGTGATATTTTTTATCTATATTGTATATAGTGTATATCTACACTCAAAATGGTATTAAATAGTACAATCATGGTAATGCACTAACTGGAGTTTTTTGGTCTTCACCTAATGTTTCATGCATCTTGTCATGAGACTTCAGTGTTGATGCTACTGCACTGCCATATAAGGAACCATTATTGAACAAAAAAAAAACTTGTAAAGAATATGTTGTTGCATAACTGTTTGTTCAAGCAATAACGGACAAACAAATGCTACCTTGGGTATATTTATCGGAAAATTAAAACCACGAAATAGCAAAAAAATAAAATCATTTTACAACTTTTAAAAAGTTGCAATGCAAATTTGTGGCACCATTTGAACACAGAGCAACAAACTCTAAACATAAAATTTTGGATTTCAACTATCCCTCCTGCAAAACACCCATAACCATGTAAAAACTACCCCCTGCCCTTCCCCCCCCCCCTACCACTTAATTTTAAACATCAAAAAATATAAAACTTTGATCAGCTGTAACCATACTATTTTAGACTTTTCTGCTTTAGAATGTACAGCTTTGATTAATATCCAATCAAACTGAGAGTTCATAGACCCAAGGGTTCTTGTTTTAACATAATTTCTGAAAATTGAGGGCTGTGATGGCAAAGCTGCATTGAGGGCTGTGATGGCAAAGCTGCATTGAGGGCTGTGATGGCAAAGCTGCATTGAGGGCTGTGATGGCAAAGCTGCATTGAGGGCTGTGATGGCAAAGCTGCATTGAGGGCTGTGATGGCAAAGCTGATTGAGGGTTGTGATGGCAAAGCTGCATTGAGGGCTGTGATGGCAAAGCTGCATTGGGGGAAGTGGTGGGGTCTGGTCCCCCTCACACAGAAATAATATTTTCAATGTCGCTGGGTCCCCACTTTTGAGATGCTGGATATGACACTGACTGAGAGACTTGAATAAACTTGTTACACATAATTGAAGAAGCTTCACTTATTTTGATTAAAATTGATAATTAAGTTCACAAATGGTTATCATCATGATGAAATATAAATTTATATGTGAACCTGGATGTAAATGGAACACAACTGCAATCAGAGCTATTCATCAGGTAAATGACACAAGACATATAGGACAGCTTCATGGAAATGATAAAAGTCCAAAATTCCACCCCTTAATAATAAATACAATTTGCTTTTGAAAATTGTGATTACTGACAAATGACCAATAAGCTATTTTGTAGAAATCTTAAATTTGAAAACAGAGGAGTATACTTGAACAATACTTCAAGGAATTAAATAAAAATTGAAGGAATTTATTAAGAGCAGAAGCAAAGCTTTGACTGAACAATGGAATTAAAATATACAACTGAATAGAAATGATACCTCTCTGATAAACTGTTATGAGTTTCAAATGCATTAAAAGCTTAAACAATGCATGCTTTCATGGAATATGAGCAAGAATTCTCTTTTAAAAATAACTCATGATAGCCACTAATTCCTTGATCTTGAAAATTGAAGTAAATACTAATAAGCAGCTTCACAACAAATTCCATTTTACATCTCAAGGATGCCCGACTGTAATAAATGAGTTTATTTCTCTCATCAAACTGAATAAGTGTAAACATGCTAGCTCAACTGAAGGATGTGTTCATTTTCAAGATGACAACCAATATTCAATATGAAGTCAAGTTTTATAGTGGTTAATAAGATCATTTTAACAAATCACAAGCATGACTTGAATTATCTATGCTAATGACAAAAGCTGACCCAACTGAGAACAGACTGCTGCTGGAGCAAAAACAGTCATGAAAATAATTATCTATAAACAGATTCAACATCATTCATGTCCACATCAGTTAAACGCAATGATTATATATTATCAAAAAGTTAATCTGATACGAATGCATTATAAAAAGGCACATTTCCATCAAACCAGAATAAAATAAATTAAATCAATATTAAAAACTTCAAAACTGAATAGAGTCAAGAGATTTTTCACTTGATCACCCTCTTAAATTTTGACAACTGATAAAGATGACATCAATATCAGAGGTAAGAGTCACAGAGGTAGAGGTTCATAAAATTCCTCTTCTATCCCATACTTGCTTTGTGTGAAATGTTTGCCTTGGATGTAAAAACTAAGATCAAACATCATGCTTCCATCTTGGATCCATGACATACCTGGATGTAACACTAAACTGTAGCGCTAAGCTGGAGACCATATGACATATAGCGATAATTCACATAAACCCGTCTCTTTGATGTGAAAGCTTTAATCATATGAGAACATTCATGATCTCATGTCCTGCCCACGCTGCTTTGAGATGAAACTCAAAAAGCCGAGAGACAAATCCATGCCTGAATATAAAATACGTTCAAGTTCTGCTTTCAAAACAAATCCAAACAATTCTAGGAAATCCACACACCCTAGAATCATGAGCTGAATTTGTAATTTGCATATGTCGAGTCAAACAGATCTTTACACTGTATTTTTGCCCTGAGTTTGGTGCAGAGCAGAAATGCTCCGGAGAGTTTTCGATGAAGTGAGTAAGACTCCTCTGGTGGTGCTGAGAGACGGTTGTCTAACATGACAGGTAGGATCTTCTGGATGCGACGAGTCGTGTCTTGGGTAGCAAAATCAAATGGTTCCACTGAAGAGAATGGCTCCCCTAGAATCATGACTGCATCAACATGAGCATCCTTCATAGCCTGAAAAAAACAAGATGACAGAAATAGAACTTTTCACTTCATTTCAAATTCAAGTAAATAAATATTAGCCAATTTTCATATTATGGAAGTACATTTTCAATAGCACGTAACTTCTGTTGCCTCTTCATACATCACAGATTTGCAAATTAAGATATATAAATTCAAAACGTTGTAATCTTTAACACATGATGATCAGATTTTCTGACATTTACTTTGATATACATGGATCATTTTAGGTTATGTTGCCTGTACCGGTCCATATTTAATAAATACACAAAGGAAACACATCATATATGTTCTGTTTTAAACAGAAAAATGTTCTCTTGATTCAATAAAGATCCCCCATCAAGTTTCAAGACATTGTCGATTTGCACCAATAAAATATAACAAGTCATGTAACTGTGTTTGACATTTACCTCGGTTTCATAGCTAGTAAGGAATCCCAGTTTAATGGAGTTTTCCAGCACAGCCTGCCTGTCCTTCGTTGATGCTCCTTTGATAATCTAAACAGAAACATGAAGAGCTCAAAATTAATGAACAAATAATAATAATATCCAGACCATCGCAAATGATACACATCCCCTCCCCGCTAATAACATGCTTTCCAGCCTGTCACACCTGCCATCCCACCCTCTGTTCCACATATCATACCATGCTACTTCCCTCCCTACAGGAAGTCATACATGAAATCCAGATACCATTCCACAACATGACCTGTATGCCATCACACCTGCAATCAAGATGATATTCCATCCCTTGCCACCCTGTCCCATATACCTTGCCACCCTGTCCCATATACCATGCCACCGTGTCCCACATGCCATCCCTCCCTGTCCCATATACCACGCCACCTTGTCACGTCCCAACCCTCCCTGTCCCACATGCCATCCTTCCTAAACCACGTGCCATCCCACCCTATCCCATCCCACCTGCAATCCAGTCAATATGCCATCCTGCCTCGCATGTCATTACACTCTTGTCCCCTATGCCATCTCAGTCTGTCATAAATGTCACGACCTTGTTTCACATGCCACGCGACCCTGTCTCACATTCTGTCCCACATTTCATCCCATCCCGTCCCCCATGCCATCTCATCTTCATTCCTACATCTACCAATCATTCTACCATCTTCCACCCAACGTTCTTTTCTCCCACTCCCATTCTATGAACTCAACATGTCCCATTCACGTACCATCCCCCTTCACCTGCCATCTCCCGTTCATCTACAATCTTCCATTCACCTGCTATACTCTATTCTCCAACATACCCCATCATCGTACTGTTCCCCATTCACCTACCATCCCCCATTCACCAACCATCCCCCCATTCACCTACCATCCCCCATTCATCTAACATCCCCCATTCACCTACCATCAAACATTCACCTACTACCCCAACGCACCTTTTGCCATCCACTCATCTACCAAATATACTCTAAACCAATTCCAACCTTCACTATAACCTCCACTCTTTCCATTGCACTAGATCCCCCACACCTTAACTTAAATCTGACACTTCCAATAGAAACATGCTTAACTTTTTTCCCCTTATAAACCAGATAGAGCTTATCTTTCTACCAAATCATAATGAAAATTAAGTACAGATTAAATTGCAGATGATCATACGTCTATTCATTTGCAAAACACTTTATTATAAATTCCATTCAGTCATCAGATCTATTATTCAACTTTGAAAATTCAGTACAGATTAATTTGCAGATTATCATAAGTTTATTATGTGTCCCTCTATTCAAGCAAAGACTTATTTTTTGCTATTCATTCGCAAGACACTTCATTATAAATTCCATTCAGTCGTCAGATCTATTATTCAACTTTTTTCATCCCACAACAAATCCTTTAATTGCTGCTATTGAAGTCTGGGATGCATTTGTTCTCCTTTTTATAAATTTATTTTCATAAAAGTAGTTGGAATTCCTTTCCTAGGGCAGCAATCTTTTGCTCCCTAGTAGCTGAACAATGAATGAGGCCAGACGGACAATAGATGTGGACAGACGGACGGACAGTAAAGATGCTATATCCCCTCTTCACCAACTTCGTTGGCGATTGGATAATATTACTGTAAACTTTTAATGCACAGAAACATATCCACCAATAAGGTGCTTATGGCACAACACAAAAAAACCATATAAAACAATCATGGAAGCAACAACACAATAAAACAGTACAGCCATCACATACAAGATACTCTAAAAAAAACTTGAATCATTAAATGTGTTTTTAGAACTTTCTTGAATGTATATATCATTTTACTCACTTCACCTACTAAGATAACAACAAACAATGATTAACTATTTTATTGTTTGTGGTAACTTTGAAATTCGGTTTCTAACCTAAAACTAGGATAGGAAAATAATTTGAAGTAGACATAACCAAAACTGGCATATATCTTGATATCTGATAAGGACTGAAATCCTCTGCCTTGCTCCCTTGAAATGAGCCTCCAATCCATTCAGTCGGTGATTCAGAATCTTGTTTTAACTCTTTTGTTTTTCTTTGTTCACTAGAATAAAAGTTTATCACTGTCTCACACTGAAATTTAAACAGATAGCAGCACTGTTATCAACTCACAATGATATATAATACTGTAAGTCTAACATTTCCCGATGCAAAACATTTTTGCATTCAACATACAAATTAATAAGTTGTATCAATTTGTAGAAATGCGATTTTCTTACTTGTAAGTATGTGTCAACAAATGCCTTGTCATATAATCTTGTAGCACCGAAGTCTAGCAATGCAATCTGCAAACAAACAAAAAATACCCTTTTTAAATCCTACAAAATTACAGAATTCTACAAAATATCTAGTTTATAGTAGAAAGTTTAATCAGCAGCACAGGCAGCAGCAGATAAAGGTGATACCAAGGCTGTATCAACCTTTTCATATCTAAATCTGCAATTTCCAGAAATATAATTCACATACTGTCACATGGCCGAAATTCATGTGACTATAAAGGACCGATCAAATGCTGGGGGAATACTGATCATCTGCAAAAATCACTAGGGTATGGGGTCAAGCCCTTTAAAAATGCATTTTCACACACTACTCAGCAGTATGTGCATGCAGAAATGGGCACTTTACTGAACTAATCAGTGACTTGAATTATAGCATGATTTAGCTATTGAATTCCATGCTAGACTGAACTCTTCATATCAACTGTATTCTCTAAAATCACAAGTTTTCCCGATATGGAAAATCTGTCATCTCATTCACAAATAACATGGAGATTAACTGCCGATAACACTTGATACTGCCATCTTACTTTTGTGTTTTCAAATCAATCGCATGATTTCATACCATAAGGTCCTCTTCGCTGAACACCGTTTTTAAATTTGAAGGATTATTGTCAAGTTACGTCCTTATTTTGTGTTTAAACTGTTCTAAATTATTTTATTCTTAAAGGAATGCTGAGGGAATGTGAATCCCAAAGAAGACACCGTGTTACATTAGCAAAATCAGTGTTACATTCTAGGCCTGCATTAAACGTATACTGTCATAATCGTTCGTGAGGCCAGATTTGCCATTTGAATCTTATCTGGTTAGTTCACAACTTCCTTCTGACGAGCTGATGGGAGGAACGTTCAGAATCCTTTTTTTTAAATCCCACAACAATAGGCCTGCCAGCAAAGCAATTTGAACTTGTACATTTTCAGCTTGTTGTACTATACTTACATACATGCACACAAAATGTTAATGCATTTTACACACTGTACTTATGTACCGTATGTATGCAATATGTATGCACTAAATTGACTTACTGTTTTTACATTCGTACAAACAATTATAATACATGCACATACTTTTTATTGTTGAATAATGTTCCCTGCAGCTGATTGGTTGGTTAGTAAAGAGAAAATTCCCCAGCATTTGATTGGTTAAAGTACCCTGATATTTCACATTCGGCTAAACTCGGTTTGAAAAGGTCTATAAAAAATCACAAAACATCTCACTGGCAATTTTTGTAGCAAATCATCAATAGTAGTCAAAGACAAAGAAGGCAGGATCCAGAAGAAGATGCTGACATTGACATAACAGGCAGATAACAAGAAAGTGATACAAAAAGAGGACCTATCACTAAGGATGAAATAGCGACATCCATCAAGCAAGTAAAAGGGGGCAGAGCACCAGGTGAAGACAGGATCACTACAGACATGTTGAAAGCAGACCCCAATCTCAGTGCAGTAATGCTGGTGGAGATCTTCAAGTTTGAAATGAGGAGGGAGTGCCAGAGGCTTGGAAGAGGAGTATAATTGTGAAACTCCCAAAGAAAGGCGGCCTCAAGCAGTGCAGTGATTCGCATGGTATCAATCTCCTATCATGGATTAGATGCTAAAATGGAACTCCTTATAGTATGTAAACTACATTGACTTCCATAAGGCATTTGACAGCATACACCATCCATCACTCTGGAAGATGCTTCAAGTGCATGGCTTCCCGCAAAAAGTAATCAATATCATAAAAGACTTTTATGCATTTTTGCTGCGTCAGACATGGAGGAGTACACAGGAACTTGTTCAAAGTTAAAACAGGAGTTAGGCAGGGATGCATCATCTCACCACTGTTATTCCTTGTGGTCATCGATTTGAGTCTCGACTCGGAGGTTTTGAGGAAAGATGCATCCGCAGAATTGTACACATTCATTGGGACCAGAGGATAACAAATGATGAAGTCTGGGAGCGGTCCAACATAAACAACATTGTACAGGAAGTTAAGAAAAGGCGCTGGACATGGTTTGGCCACCCTCTATGTATAAAAAAGAAAAGCCATCCATACACAGCCTTGACTTGGGCACCCCCTGGGAAGAAGAGCAGAGACAGACCCTTGGAAACTGGTGCAGGACCATAGAAGTAGAAATTAAGGCCATGGGGAACACTTGGTATGAATTGTGGTGGCTCGCCCAGGATAGGTCGGAGTGAAGAGGATTGAGTGAGTGAGTGAGTGAGAAAGTTAAGAAGAAAATACAAATTGTATCTTCTGTAAATTGTGGTGCACTTAAATTTCCCTATCCTGTTCCATTTATTTGCTCTTCACATTCATCACACAAAATACAACAAGTAAATTAATGAAAACATTATCAAAGTAAATCAAAGGATTCAGAAAAAACCTCAAATAACCGAAGCAACTTTCTCTCTGTAAATTGTGGTGCACTTGAATTTCCCTATCCTGTTCCATTAATTTGCTCTTCACATTCATCACACAAAATACAACAAGTAAATTAATGAAAACATTATCAAACTAAATCAAAGGATTCACAGAAAACCTCAGATAACCGAAGCAACTTTCTCGCATTATTTTGCAACAATTTGTCAACTGAAACATATTTCATTGGACTAGATTGTTCCTAAATATGAATTATTATTTTCTCTCCGAGAGGAGTCCTACACTCATCACGTGCAGTATCTTTTACTTTATCTTTTTTTTACTAATTCTTCTTTAATTACTTTTTGCAACATACTGAACAGAATTAAGCTTGGTATAGAAGTACACATATTTTTGCCTGATAATTCTGTAAAATTTTAAAGGAAACAGGACATAAAAAAGTCATTGACAGCAGATAAATTTTATCATTGGTTATTAGATGACATAACTGTCATAACATTTTTCCTTCTCTCGATTTCACTCCTTCAAAATATCACATCACTAAAAAATGCTGATACAACCCATTATCAAGAAGACATTTTGCATGCTATACAGTACTTACTAAGTATGATGACCATTCAGGTCACATGACTAACCTTTCTTGTTTCTGGGTTGTACATGAAATTGGACCAGTTTGGGTCTGTCTGCATGATGTTCCAGTCGTAAAGCTCTGCCAAACAAAGTCTCAAGATATTAGAGCAAATCTGAAAGACAAGTATTAAACAAAATGGCGTCTGATGTAGTTTACTTGGTATGCACTTATTTTTCAAAGATGCAATACTTAAAATGTCTAAAAGTTGATTAAAACATCAACTCATCTAGATATTCTACATGTCCAATTGAATGGTCTTGGAAAAATCAAGAAGACAATTCAAATACTATGGGCATTCACAACATTTATAAATATGAAAGCTAATTCTAGTTCATTAAACCTTATTTGAAAATCAACATGTCATTTTTAATGGTAAAACTTACATTGCACTTAAAGCTAAAGGGAATACATAATCAAAGCTTAAAGGAATAGGTTTTCCTTTTCAAATCATCGCACGGGTGGCAAACAACAACAAAACAAGTTAAAAGTCAAATGACTGACAGCTCTAGCTTTTTGTTTTAATTTAACTTATTCAAAGAGATTTGGTTTCTTTTCATGTTTTCTGAGACAGGTGGGAAATTGGAAAAGTACTGTAGAAGCCCTGTACAATGATCCTATACAAACTACCAACTTGAGATTTCAGAAAACTTTTTGTTTTGCTTACATAATTTCTTGTTTCCTGATCAAACTCATCAGCCTTTTCAAGAGAAACACCTTCCACCAGCTCACTTGTTATGACTTGCTTGGCTGACAACTCAGGAATAATGGCTGGTATTATAAAAACCTTATCGTCTTTCAATAATTTTCTGCAACAAACAGAGATAAATTTTACGCAATGCTGTTTGAAGTGACAATATCCACCATATTCATGAATTTGGATGAATGGAATAAAGTAATACAATGTGACTACAATATAAACAAATCAAAGTACTCCAGTCTAACAAACAAATGGCACACTTTCTGGTATATTCTGAACAAAACAGATGAAGCAATTGCATAGTGCTGTGTAATTGCCCTATCTAACACTTTAGTGCTTCCATGATGACTGACCTGAAAGTCTCTGAGCACTCAGCTTCTCTTATGTAATCAACCTCCCATGCAAGCTCTTTCTTGGCAACTTCTATTGCAGTCTCTGCATAGAGACCTGAAAAAGAAACATCATCATAAGAAACCAAAAATATACATCTTCCGTTGTAAGCAAGAAGAAGTTGATGAGATGTCAATTAGGTTGTCAAATGAACATTATTTTATATGGGGGCAGCTTCCTAGCTGGATCATACTATATAACAAGGGAATATGTCAAAAGGAACACAGATGATCTAAATACTACAATGTTCATTCCGTTTTACAGAGCAAATTTATGTGTGAAGATTTGTTTAAGGAATGAAAATACGACACACCAGAAAATAAAACTATAACTGTTGGAAGGACAGCATGCTCGACTATTTGAAGCTAGTATCGAGAATGGGCTTATTGAAGGAAGTATATGCAGAAAAAGGGCTAGTAGGAGTAGATGATTTCAAATTACTTGAGCTTTGAAAGATGCACTTACATTTGTCTTTGCTTTATATTTTCACAACATTTTACTACAAGCTCCAAAGTATCTTGGAGTTGTCCCAGATATGTTAAGACAAAAAAACAAAAGTTCAAGGTTACATACAACCTCACCCAGTAACTCAGAAAACATGTGATTGCTAGCACTCTTTATAACTAAAATACCTCTTTTACTTATATCTATTGAACAACAAAGAAAGGAGGCCCTGACTTGCCAATGTCAATGAAACATTAAAATATCATAAAGCATCCTTGTGGCATGATGCCATTATTTCTTTTTGGTCATTTACCTACCAAACTACCCTCTATTCATCTTAACCATTCTTGAAAGAACTTGTCTGTTTTATCATTATATTATTCACCCCTCCATTTTCCACAACCCACCCACTCCCCAACCCACCTCCTCCCCAACCAACCATATCCCCAACCCAAACCCTCCCTCAACCCCTAAACATTCCCACAAGTACATCCTAGATTGTAATCCAGCTCCCATTTTAAGAAAATATATGTGTCCAGCAGCACCAAAAATGTGTGACACAACATTACAGCAAAATTATAAGAAACAATATTGCTTAATGTATGACAAACTAGACATTGCAAACGATACAAATCCCCTCCCCACTAATAACGCACCTTCCAGCTTGTCCCACATGCCATCCCAACCTGTCCCAAATGCCATTCCATGCCCTATGTAGTACATGCAATCACACCTGAAAACCAGACCTGTCATTCATGACCCACATGCCATCACAACTGAAATCCAGATAACACCCCACCACATGTCCCACATGCCATTCCACCCTGTCCAACATGCCAACCCACCCTGTCCAACATGCCAACCCACCCTGTCCAACATGCCAACCCACCCTGTGCAACATACCACCCTGCCCTACATACAATTCTACACGAAATCCCACCTTCATCCTAATATCGACATCTACTTATTATCATGTTATCTCCCACCCAACATTCTACTGAATTGTTTATATTTCTTTTAATACCCAAGACACCAAATTTCAAATTCTTTTGAGGTGAGGAATCTTTTATTGGATTTTTCATTCATACCAAGACAAATATATTGATTGCTATTCATGTCAGGAATATCAATATCATAACAAACAAACTCCTCCACAAACCTTGTTTATAATTCTTTTCATACCTAAGTCACCTAATATTAATTGCTTTTGTGGCATGCAATCTTTAGTTTGCTTCTTCATTCATGGCAAGACAAATATTCAAATTGCTATTCATGTCAGGAATCTCATTATCAAAACAAACAAACTAATCCCAAAACTTTTAACCAACAAACAAAAAACTCTTCCATAAACTTTACCCGGACTCCAATGCCATGGGAAGTAGAATAGCCCTCACTATTCTAGTAAAGGTAGAAAGTGTTCATGAAGCATATTATGCATTTGAGTGAAATTCATGAACAAACAGGGTGTTTCAAAATACTCCTACCAAAACCATTCCTAACAAATCTGACATCAATATCTGACTTGATTTTTCTCAAATACACTATTAAATAGAAAAGAGGCTCCACAGAAAAAAAAAGTAATACACATGCAACCAAAAACTTCATCTGTATGAGTAGAAAAGATCTACTGACTACGAATTCAATTCCACTAACAGTCAATTAATTATCTAACCCATGCATAATGTTTGCACACCTATCTCCATCAAAGAAAAAGTGGTTTCAGATCTGGGAACAGACAATTACCTGGAGGAAGCACACTCCATACACTCAGGATTGTCATCAGGTTGTTAATGTCACTCTCAATGCTTTCAGCTACACCAGGATACTACAAAAAACAAAACCATATGTCAGTTTTAAGCTAATGAAATTTAAAAATACTGAATTTTTCAGATACAAAAGACTGGGAGTTTCAATTCAGTACAAAAATCTGATAAACTGATAACAAAAGTCTGGAACAGTTTTCCATTATATTATAAGTACAATCTGCTGAGACTATTAACTCTTTCAAGAATCAATTGAAGACATTTTTATACCTGAAGTCTTTCAATAACATTTAACTGTTTTGGTTGTTTTATTCAAAGTGCCCTAAAGCGTCATTTATGTCGGATACCGGCGCTATACAAGAATGTTGATTGATTGATTGATTAATAACATTTAGGGAAGTGGTCCAATTGAACATGTTTAATGCTTAGCAAACAGCTTTCTGTCTACCAGCATGATCAAAACAATATTTAATTGCACATAAATAAATTTAAAGAAAAAAGTTTGAAGACTTGATACATTTGAAACCAGACATCGCAAACAATACACAACCCCTCGCTGCTATCAACATGCTTTCCAGCCTCTGTCACACCTGTTATCCCACCCTCTGTTCCACATATCATACCATGAGCTACTTCCCCCCCTACAGTAAATCATACATGAAATCCAGATACCATTCCACAACATGACCTGTATGCCATCACACTTGCAATCAAGATGACATCCCACCATGAGCCTTGCCACCCTGTCCCATATACCATGCCATCCTGTCACATATACCATGCCACCCTGTCCCATATACCATGCCACCATGTCCCATATACCATGCCACCATGTTCCATATACCATGCCACCCTGTCCCATATACCATGTATGCCGAAAAATTCATCTTTAAGCCTACCCACACCCAACACCAGAGTTAATCCTGAAAACTCAGGTATAACAATTACCGACCCAACTTCCAGTTCAGTGTATTGTGTTTCCACTCCAAACAATGAATGTTTATCTGCCATTCTCATGCACACCACAGCCAAATAGCCCAAGGTTATTTGTGTGTATAAGATTACAGAATGCCAGTGCTGAGTAATTACAGCACTTTTGTGATTGAAATCACTCATCCGTATTAGGTGTTTTAGTTGGAGAAATTTGTTTGCAAACTGGTGATAAAAATAGCTGTATCATATGCCTGGGGTAATGTGTGCATTAACTGTAAATGATTGATGGACCATTTCTCTTAAGGAGAGAGATTGCTTCATGTGCCACCCTGTCTCACATGTCATTCCTCCTGTCCCATATACCATGCCACCTTGTCCAACATCCCATCCCTCTCTGTACCATGTGCAATCCACATGCCATCCCAGCCTGTCATAAATGCCATAACATTACCTTGTTTCGCATGTCATGCTACCCTGTCCCACATTCTATCACACCTGTCCTATATGCCATGACATCCTGTCCCAGTCCATGGTACCCTGTCCCAGATGCCACCATGTCCTACATGCCACCCCACCCTGTCCCACATTTCATCCCATCCTGTCCCCCATGCCATCTCATCTTCATCCTAATTCCTACATCTACCAATCATTTTACCATCTTCCACCCAACATTCTTTCCTCTCACTTCCATTCCATCAATTCTATCAACTCAGCATGTCCCATTCACCTACCATCCCCATTCACCTGCCATCCCGCATTCATCTACAATCCTCCATTCACCTGCCATCCTCTATTCCCAAACATGCTCATCACCGTACCATTCCCTATTCACCTATCATCCCCCATCCACTTAACATCCCTGATTCACCTACCATTATTTATTCACCTACTACCCCAACCAACCTTTTGCCATCCACTCATCTACCAAATATACTCTTAACCAACTCATCATTCCAACCTTCATTATAAACTCCACTCTCTCCATTGCTCTACATCCCCATCCTCCTCCCCCACCTCAACTTAAATCTGACACTTTCAATAGAAACATGCTCAACTCTTGTCCCTTTATAAAGCAGATAAGAGCTAACAAATTATTTTCAGTATAGATTAATTTGCAGATTATCATAAGTCTATTATGTGTCCCTCTATTTATTCAACCAAAGACATTTTTTTTTGCTATTTATTCCCAAGACACTTTATTATTATAAATTCCATTCAGTTGTCAGATTTATTATTCAACTTTTTTCATTCCAGAACAAATCCTTTAATTGCTGCTATTAAAGTCTGGAATGCATTTGTTTTCCTTTATATAAATTTCTTAACATAAAAATAGCTGAAATTCCTTTCCTAGGGCAGTAATCTTTTGTTCCCTAGTAGCTAAACAATGCATGAGGCCGGATGGACAATAGATGTGGACAGACAAGACAGATGGACGGACAAACAGATGAATGGATGGACGAACGGTAAAGATGCCTTCTTCACCAAGATAAAAAGCTTTAACCCTTACTCTACCAGGGCTTTAAAAAATGCGAGCCCAATTTTCGTAACTTTTTTTCATATGCATTTTTGACAACCTTCCTTTCATTACAAGTTTGGTTAGAATGGAAGCTAAGATATTTATCTTTTGAGTAATGAAAGCCAAATTAGGAAGTATGGGACAAAATTATGCAAATTAAGCAATTTTTGGCTAAATTTGGTGAACAAATGGCCAATCTTTGCACAAGTATACCTTCTTGTCAATATTGAAAACAGAGATTTGTGTTACATATTTAGATTCTTTATCAAATTCCTTTCCATGATGCTAATCTAGAATTTTTAGAAAGAAAGGAAAGATTAAAAAACACCAAAAAGGTTTTAGTAAATGACCTCTGAAAACTGCAGCAGAAAAATTATAACGCAGTAGTCATGGTGAGACTTGAACTTGGTGCGCTCGCGTGCTAATCGCATTCATATCCACTACACCAGATGATCATTGAAAATACTTTGGTTAAATTTAATTATTATAGGAATGGGTCCAAATAGAGGGGGTATGCCAGTATTTATATATCAAATGAAACGAAATTGCAAGCACTTTCGAAAAGCAGTTCAATGAAGCATGTGTGATGTAAGGTTTTGGTACAGGATTTTTGGAAAAAATGGGTCAAATGGCAGAAATTCACAAAATTTTAAAGAAATTTCTCCAGAACAAAAGATTACAGGTAGGGATTATAAAAATTAGACCAGAAATCAATACTATAATGTCTTAGGATTTGCATGTTTGATTTTGAAGCAAAAATGTTATCTGAAAGTTATTGTAAGATTTGAAAGGAAAAATAAATCTTTTGCCAATTTTTGAGTTTTAACTTTTTTCAAGCTACTTTTTCTCAATATTCTGTAATATGACCCCTATAAAAAAGTAACATTTTTGAAAGAAATATCCGAGTACTTTAAAATGATACCAAGATTACTCCATAGGACTGGTAAAGTCCCAATTTTATTTTTAGAAAAAGGTGGTTTGCCAACGGCAATAATATCGCCACATGGTTAGAGTAAGGATTGAAGGTACCACACAGAGAAAACTGCATTTAACTTAAAGACAAACTTTTAAAGCATTGAATGTTTTACAAGGTGGTCACAATTTTGTTTAAAACTAGGTCCTGTATTGATGTCATATATGGATGACGTAATACACTTTTGTCTGCTTGAAGAATTTAATGCTTTCCTTTTAAATCCATTTTGATGATTGTTTTTTATCTTCAAGAATTAGCTACAAAGGAAATCATCAATTTTTAGAATTAAAATGTTGAGTGGTAAAGTTATGTATTACAAAATTTAATCAATAATGGTAACATGCATTAGCATTTTGCTAAATGATATCATTTTGGCTTCTTAATAATATACCCAGTTTAAATCATTGTTTCTTCATATCTATTTTAACAAAGTTTTCTACTATACCCACACATATAGCATCTGTTCCATTCCTATTATGTCCTGTAACCACTAAGGTGACAGGAAGCAGAAATTGATCAGACCAGCATCTTTTCATTCCTAGTTAATATCCAACATTTGTGAATGGTGTGTATCGTACACCCAAACATAAGCCTCTGTTGAGCCATATGGTTCTTGTGCCAAGGTGGATTAAGCATTAGTGCCTTAAATGCTGGTAATGGACAAAGTGAAGCAATTCTAAAGCAAGGCTTCCAAACAAAACATTTCCTTACCTTAAAGATCAATATAAAGGAGCTGGTGGCCAAAAAGTGAGGGCTTATATATTTTAACACACTGTTCGTGCATGTGGTGGTACTGAAAACTATTGATACAAATGTTTAAATTAATCGCAATTATTTCTCATGAAAACTCAAGAGATGTTTCAATGACATGAGTATCACAAATTAGACCTGTGTAATTTCAAAAGACACTCTCACTTTTCGACCACAAACTCTTTTTCTTTTTTTTCCGTGGTTTATTCAATGACTCATTACTGATTCTAGAAATGGTTAGTTTGCTTTCAATATGATGCCTTAATTCACATTGTCAATGAAATATCAATAAATCATTCAGTAATAAATAGTTATCTGTACACCTCTTTCAACAGTAATAAAAACCATATTGTAAAATAAAGTCTCTTCTCTAGTAATTTCAATAGAGCTGTGACCGTTTAGCGTGTACACACTACACGCTCACAACCTTGTAAACGTTTACTAAATACTTCATTGCGAGTAATCGTTTTTCATAGTCAATCTTGCCGTTGAAAATCAATATTATCATTCATGATTCAATTCACACACACAATCGGCTGACAAAATTCCAATCAATGACTTTTTACAAACTGTAAACCGGATAAGCATAATCCTTTTTAAATGTGAGAATCACAAATGCGCAGTAATCACCTATGAATGGGTATATTATGCACTTTGATTTCACCGAAATCTGAGTAGGCTAACTTGTAAAATGCACCACGAATGTGCAGAAGTAAACAGTGAAACTAACAATAGGCCTAACATCAGGCCATAATTAATAAGGCTTTAAATCCCACACAATCAAGGCCCGTTTTAAAAGCTGTTAAATCTACCAACAAACACAGTCAAAATACTTAAATCGTGACAATCAGTACATTTACATGTAAATATTACCTGATGAGTCAAATAAATTTTGCAAGAAAGAAAAAAATATTGCAAAATAAAAAACAAAAAAGGTTTTGAAAGAACTGAAATTCTAGGTGCTTCGCAAAGATGGCGGCCATTTTTTTCAAGAGGACTGATATTTCAAAATTCCGGGGTGGTGGCGTAATTTTGAAATAGTTTACAGCGAGATATCATACGCCTAGTATGCTAGATTTTCAGTGGAATTTTCAGTGGAACTTTGATGTTGAGTTTAAATGACATTGGAAGGAAGTAGTTATCTGTTCTTTCTAAACTGAATTTCCATGCACACTTTCCATTAAAATGATGATTTATACTGTAGAAGTAAACTTTTTACAATTTGGGAAACAAAACTTGAGCGTCTATTTGGGCATTGGAGTCAATACTTTTGCCATACTGGTTGCGCGATTTTTTTAATTCGCATCGTAAATTTGGAGCAATTTTGGTGTATTTCGAAAATTACGGTACTAAACGTATGTAAACGATACACGCTCGCTTTTTTTGGCGTTTACACGTTTATTAAAATCCCTAAACGTTCACAGCTCTAAATTTCATACATTAGAGTGGAAGTTCATTTCATTCTCAATTTTACTAAAAAGGTTCATCTTAAGGCTTTAAACAGTTCTGAATACTGACCAACCAACCTTCCCTTAAAATTGCTTAACTAAAATCTTATGAAACCTGAAGACAATGAATTCACTTACCTGGATTTTCATTGCAACCTCCTGGCCATTGTGCAGCCTTGCCAGATGAACCTGACCAATAGAAGCAGCTGCAAATGGTTTCTCCTCAAAATACTCCACCTTGCTCTTCCAGTCATCTCCAAGCTCCTTCTTCAATACTTTCTGGAATCAGAAAATGGTTCATGCTTACCAAGAGATACATTTACAACCTAGTACACATTCCTGTCTATGAATACCTCAATTTGTAACTATTTTGACATATTGAAGAATATAATGGCGAATGTACAAATTGAAAGCAATTTTTTACTTGAAATAATTAATGAATGTACTTTAACCTTTTTTTAAATGTATATTACTATGGTTTGGTTTGGCTTGTTGATGTTTAATGGCACCGCGACAGTCAGAATCAAATGTGCCAAGAGGGTGTTAATAATTTATGGTGCAAGATTTAGGATAGTAAAGAAAGGAAGGTTTGTAAGGGAGAAAAGGAGGAAAAACAGTAAGAGAAGAAAAAAAAGGAGGTAAGTAACGTTAGGTGTAGAAAGGGAGGAGGGGGGAAGTTAAATGTGGTGGAAGAGGTTGTTGTTGCGGAGGAAGTTGATGATGTTTGAGGAAGAATTGTTTTCGAAAAGGTTCGAGACTGAGGATTGTGAGGAGAGAAGAGATCTGGAGTTCAGTATTACTATGATTTACAAGTTTCTGCTTTCATGTTTGTGTTATTTTTGATTATTTACAGTTAAGGTAATTATTTGTTATAGAAAACGAGCAAAAAAACATACCAATCGCAGTAATATGCATTTAAACACATTTGTCAGTGTGTCAAGATGAAGAAATATTATACAGTCGGACATACATTTGCCATGTACATTCGTCATTATGTAAAAACAAGGATGTTTTGTGCTCTATTGCATTGCAGCAGACTGAAATCTAAAACTGCTTATGTTAGTTCAATTTCCATGATAAGTGATTCCTAAAAAAATACATATTCATAATTTTAATACTATGACACTTTATTTTCAAATTTGAATCCATCATTTTTTAATCCTCCTGTAGACTGGGCTCTAATATTTTCTTATATCTTCACTATATACTCAAATACTGCTGAACTGGCAAAAACAATTTAATTTGATGAAATTTTGAAAATGCTGACTAAAGGACCATGGCTTGTCAATTTGCAGCAACATAACGTGCTTAAAGTAAAAAGTGAATTGTTCTACAAAACGTGTTTTTAATTGCTTTCAATATTTCTGAAAGAAAGGTAATTATGCAAACCTCCATTTGTCTTGTAGGCATGAAATCAGCACTTTGCCTCACCCTCTCAAAAATGTCTTGTAGTTGTGGACTTATAAATGTATTATCTGAAATGAATAAAATAAATAAGAGATTTATATTTACTGGAAAAAATGTTTTAATTATCAGCCAAGAAATTCTATCAAATTGGTGAGAGGACAAGCTCTAATGGATATCATTAAACATTTGAAACACAATTAATACTAAACTGATTAACATTGCAATAAAACATAAAGCACATATTACTGAAAATCAAAGAATTTGTATGCAAAGTTTTGAAACAAATTTAAAATGCAAAGCATATTACATGATGAACATGAATGACATCAAGAAGAGCTGCCTAACTACTTAAAAGTAGCGTTGCACGGTACTGGTGAAAATGAGCACCATTAGTACCAACGCAAATGGTACCAGTAAAACCAAAGTACCAGTATTTTTACAAATGACTACCCAAAAGTGGCAATAGAATTGTGCCATGGAATTGTACACCAAAAGAAATTCCCATATTACAAGGGGCTTTCATTTTAAACATTAAAAGATAAAATAAACATAAATATACACCTGATCTCTAAGTTAATAAGATCAAACTAATCGCCCGATTAAACTCACAAAATCTCCAACATTCTGTTTGTTAACACAAGTTTGCAACTTGCGTTAAGTTTATTCAACTCTAAAGTGACACACTTATTTTTCTATTCAGACACATACATTTGTTACAGGGGGTGAATATATTTTTCAACACTAATCACATCCATATATCAAAAAAATTTACCCCATCGTAATAATATGCAAGTCTTGCAGTGACTTGTGCATGTGTGTAATTGGCCGAAAAATTTATATTTTTAACCGTCAGTATTTTCCAAATGAGCAAGAACAATACAGTGTAGGCCTACTCTTGCAAAACTTTCAGAAAAGTTACGGGGCAAAATGAAAATCAAAAATACTGATTGATTTCTCAACATTATTTTCCAAATTCTTAGTCTGGTCATGCCTTTTAGGGGCTTCCAATATTAAGTACAATAAACATCAATATTGAAATCCCCAATGCGCTGAAACCTGAGTGATTCTGTTCACAACTGACTTGGGACTGTTGTATTCACAAATCAACACTAACTGTACTGTACACATTGCAGCTTGTACACTCCAGTAAGCAATGAGTTACAGCGAAGTCAATGAAACTTTTGAAAACTCACCTTAAATGAGGTTAAAAACATAAACAAATGGATGGATTACTGAAATTCCACATCCAAATGGCAAAGCAACTCCCAGATTTGAAATTCTAAGCTATCAAAGGGCCGAAATGAAAGTTTAGAAAAGCTTCAAAATGGGGTCCGGAGCACATTTCATTTGCCGTAACATTGCCCAATATTGGTCTATGGGCCAGAGTTAGTATATTAGTTGGCATATTAGTATATTGGAATTCAAGTTGATTACAGTTTTGCTTTGATACTGTAGCTTAATGTGCCTTTTTTTAAAACTAATTTGGCTTTTGTCCGCTTGGAACGATCTTGACATATTAGTTCTTTGTTCAAGTTTCATTTGGAAAACAAATAGTTGCTGCTTGTGAGGAGAATTTTCATTGTGTGACTTGCAGATTATTATTTTTAAGGTAAATGTGACATGATGGGGGAAGAGGATTATTTTCATTCTTTTAAACTGCTCTTTTGTGTCGAAAGGAAAAACTTACACTTGAAATGTTCAATGCTGTTGTGAATTTGCAACATTTATTTATTGACTATAGCGATTATCAGATGAAAGTTAATGCAGCTTTCTTTTTAAAAGAATTTAATTTTATTCTTATGAAATTTTCTTGTTACAATAGTACTAATAATACAACATATTTCATGACGGTTGGACCTAGGAAGTTTGCGAAAGTTATAATCAGTACTTTCCCGCTCTGCACTAACATTACTGTACTACATGTAGGCCTATATTTCATATTCGTGAAACTAGTAGTGCACCATAAATAGGCCAGCTCTTATTGAAAATTTAAGGAATAGCGGGAATATTTACGAACTTTGCAAGTTTTGCAACCATGTCTTCCTATAAATATTATGTTCTTATGAAATTTTAAGGTGATGTACCATGTTTAAATACATATATATATTTCTAAAAAATAATATTTTTGCTGATTTTTAAGTGATTTAAAGGTATCTTTTATAACTTATTCTTGCAAGTACCAGATACTGACGGTACTCGGCGGTACTTCAGTATTTTTCAATTGGCAGTATTGTATCGTACTGGCACTATAAAGTACCGGTACTTTTCTTAGTACTGGTATACCGTGCAACGTTTCTTGAAAGCTTAGAGAACTACATTGTTGGAGAAATTGATCATTTTATTAGTGCTGTCATGACATATCGATTATCGCGATATCTATTTGCCCACGACATGAAATATGCCTCACACAACATACTGCGATACCAAAAACTAATACTCAACTAGGAAATTTTCGCGCAACTACTGTAGGCTAGGCTACTTCGTACGTTACAATTTTAACGTTATGGTACTATATCTTAAAGTCAAGTTCAGGCTACTAAAAACGTGCAAAATAATCGTGAAACATAAAAACAACTAATTAGAAATCATGCTCCGTCACCACACACTGGCACGTGCCGATGTAAGTTGGCAAAAAGAACAAAAAATTGGTCCAGAATGTGCCACTCAGGCTCTCACTTCAATGATTCATGGTCATGTTGGCTGAATTACCAAACACGTGCGCGATGCGTGATGAACGTAATAGTCACACAATCATCTCATCTGCTATATCTGCAAATCATTTGTTCTTGTGTTCATCATATCATGGAGTAAATTGTAACTCCATTATTATATAATGTTAGTGATATTAATAATTTGTGTCGTGAGTAAGTTTTCTTAAAAATTATCGCGATACTACAATATATCGCGATATTTTTCTCCACGATAATTGATATGTAATAGAGCCATGTCGTGACAGCACTAAACTACATTTTATAAACATTTACTGTTAAACCCAGAAACCCAGATATATTAGAAATGCCACAAACCCACAATAGACAAAATGATCTACCTTGTATACTAAGCATCTGGCCCAGTTTAAGCGCTGCCCCACGTACCCTGCAAAGTGTTTCCACTATCCTCTGCGCATTTGCTTCAGTTAAAAATATGCTCCCGTCAAGAACAGAGTCACTATTGCTTTCTGTGGACAGGTAGAAAGTAACAAAAGAATCTCAAATTCAAAAATATGACAGTAATTATAGAGGAAAAGCAGTTTTGACTGAAACCTGCATTAGTACACCTCAAGTGCATTCACCCAGTCAGGCAATATAAAGTGTGTACAAATTTTTAATATAATGCATGTGGTTCAGATCACTTTCTGAGCAATTGCTAAGATAAGATAGCAATATATAGCTATCAGTTTCATATCTATAAGTACAAAATCAAGACCATTATCATGATGCTAAGGTGATAACAGAAGAAAACTGTTTCAGAAAAAAAAAAAACAACCACATGCCTTTAGAAAAGCCAAATGATCTCCTTGCCTTCTCTGCAACTGCTCCAATCCCAAGACCTGCCGCCAAGCCTATAATGAAAATATGACTCAAAGCTGAAACAAACTCAAAACATAGAATAATTAAAAAAGAATTTAGCATTTGCTCATCAAAAATGAAAGAATAGATCAATTGCATGACAGAATAACATAAAAGGGTTGGGCATGTCTTCAACTTCATACATTTTAGCATAAAAAAGATTTTTGGAGCTTTGATCAGCCATAACTCAATAATAAAATAAAGCTCTTTGAAAATGAAAACTGCAGTTACTGTAAGTACAACTCAATGCTACTTCATACAATCATAACTTTGTTAGCATGGTTGGCCTTGATTCCCCAGGGTAAAAGAAAACAAAGTCAGCTGTACAAACACTATAAGGCTACATTGAAAGACTAACTCAATAAGGCTGTACAAGAAATGCCCTGTTACCTGGACCTTACCAAGAAAGCAGCCAACTGCATGTAGAGAAATCATACTAGTCATGGAAGGCAGGGTGCTGGTAGCAATGAATCTCTTTAATATTTTCAACAAAGTTTCAGTCTCAACTGTTCATGACTCTTCAAATTTAGACTTGGAAAGCCATACCCATATTCACAGTGATGTGCATAGACTCACTCATCCTTGTTTTGATGAGAGTTTAATGGCACCACAACAGCAAGGGTCAAATTGATCCTTAAATTCAAGCTACCATCACCAAATTTATTTAGAGTGTCCACTACTTCAAGCAAACTAGAAATTGTATGTTTTGTTAAAAAAAAAAACATGTTTATATCATCTTGCACTATCTGAATATCTACCTCATTTTTTTGCTACTATAAAACAAATCATGAATGCATGTCTCAAAGCTCACCTCCAAAACTGATCACTCTTTCCAATCTTGAAGATGGTACACTCCTTTCTTTGGCTCTATCACTCAACTAAAACAAATTTTTGGAAATTCAATAAAAAAAAATCATAATTCTGAAAGCAATCACAAAACATCCTAGAGAAGAAGTATCTGATGTTTGTTTGTTTGATGAGAGTTTAACGGCACCACAACAGCAAGAGTGAAATTGTGCCTGAGAGCTTAGATCATTCCAGAGGTAGGATGGAGAGTAAACGGGGAGATTGAGAGAAATAAGAGAAGTAAAAGCCAGAAAGCTGGGATCAAGAGAGGAGGTGTATGGGTGAAAAAATAATGTAGAGAGTGAGAGAGGGGGTGGGAAAGGAGGACTAGAAATGGATGTAGAGGGAAACATGATGAAGGAAGAGCTCGGCTACTAAGTGGTGGGCAGCGAGGGAAGCTCTGGGAAGGTTGTAGAAAGCAAAGCAATTTATTTCCATGTAACATATTTGAAGTTGCCCCATCCACTGTGCACTGTCTTATCATGAGGTCATTGACCATGAAAAGTAAGGTTAGGTAAGAATGGGTGATGACCAAGTGATTCAGTTTCACATGTTCAGTCACACATTTGAATTCAACATTTAAACTGTACAGTCAAGTTCTCCGGCTGCCAATGAGCCAGGACAGAAAGTGAATGAACACCGAGTTTTCACACTTCTCTTCTCGCATAGTGTTCAGAGAACCAGGCAGGGAGTGACTGTTCTGCCGTCAGGACTGGTATTTAATGTCTTTATCCAATGGACGGACGGTGAGCACCATCCAGCCCTTGTTCACTTCTCTCAAAGGCTGGATGAGGAGCAGGTGACGCAAGATGATGTACTTTTGCACTCGATGTCAGACATATCTATCTGCAAAGCTGTGGAAAAATCTCCTAGTTGGATCTTGTAAGACTCAAACCTGGAACCTCTGGTCTCTCAGCGTGCACTCTACCAACTGTGTTAGATCTATCACACTCATAGCAATTTGTATTTTCCTGTTTTGCCCTACTTGTACTGAAAATAGCTTAACTAATTGTAAAAACATCCCTCGTGTACATTGAGCTAAGAATGTGGTCCAGCTAATGGGCTGACAAGTTCATGTACAGTAGGTGTGTATATTGTAATATAACATTGAGAAGGAGGAAATTTTCTTTCCATAGGAAAGCAACCTAATAGGTTACCTCCTTTTATGAGATGGTACTTGGTTAATCTTTATCCTTGTGAAGGATGACTCAATTATCTGTACTCAGTGGGAATAAGTCTTTAATCATCATGTATTTTCTGATCATTTGAAAATTCTGATGAATTCAATTTCAGTATTTTGCAACATCTGTTTTTCTTTGCATGACTGAAGAACCAGATGAATTGAAGACGAGCCTTAATTGTACCTAATTTGTGACTGCTTTGACATTGATTTAATATTTTTTATTGAATGTGTTAATTGCTTATTGCTGACTTACAAGTAGTAAGATAAAAAAAAAATGGTAATTGTTTTTAGATTTTAATTGCAAAAAAGCAATTGCAATATTTCCAAAAGTAATGTATATTGACAGCCTCATCATGAACATATGCTCAAACTTCCGATGGTGATTTTGCTTCAAAATTTAAACTAAACACCATACTTCAAATCAAAAAAGTTTTGCTTTTTAAGAACTGATAAATTAATGTATTTATTTTGCACCAATCTTTTTTTATTTTGAAGATTTGTAAAATGTGTGGGCATATTATTCTGTAGTCTCTAAATTATTCAGACACTCTTTTCATGCACGTCATGGTACTGACAATCTTTGATATGACTCTTCAAATTTACCATAATTATTTCTAATGAATGATTAAGCAACTTTTCAACAGCACAAGTATCAAAACTATAATCTGTGTTATTTCAAAAATCCCATGATGTAGCAAAAAAGATGTGTGAACTTTTGTTTGTTAGCTTGCTGAGGTTAAACAGCACAGTGACCGTCACCTCCCCTCTCATGAAATTGCTGAATTTCATACATACCATTGAGTAACAATATTTATCAAAGGAAGTGACAAAATTCAGTACTTTCATACCTAGAAAACCTTCAACACTTCCTCATGTTGTGTTGTTCTAAGCATCAATTCAATAAAAGCTGTTGTTAAACCTACCTTTGGCCTCAATCTTGTCCTCACTGTCTGCACCTTTGGAGGCTGCTTAGGAGGTTGTGACTGTGTTTTCTTCTGTAATTTTTCAACTGTGTCTGCGGTGACTGACCCTGAGCATGAAGCATACTGTAAGTGCTTCCTCACATGATCCACATAGGGAGTAAAAGTTCTGAAACGGTTGACATTTTGAGGAAGGCTATGATAACTTCGGGACTGAATAAAAGTGTGAAAGCTTCGAGAGGAAGGTCCATTACTTTTGTTTGGAATTAAAACATGTGGCTGGTTTTTCTGTGGCTCGGCATTTGATTCTGGTGAAGACTTGTCATCACTGCTAGATGACATTTGTGATTCACTATTTGTTACATCCTGGGAGTCATCGGTTTCTATTTCCTCCATTCCTGTAAAACCCATCTTATTCATCCATTTATCAGTGTCAAAAGGTTCTGTACCAGCAGTATCCCATAAATCTATTTTTTCTTCAGCTGTCTATTTAGAACAAAAAATTAAAGAAATATATTGCCAACAAAATATACATCCAAAATTATGTGTACATTTTGTTTATCTCTGGAGACCACTGCCTAACTTTTACATGTTAATGTTCCACAGTTTTAAATGAATATATACTAAAATACAACACGGGGTGTATAGTTTGTTTTATCATTAGTCGACAAGAATATCTCTCTATATCAGTTTAAAGAGTTTCAAAATTGCATTATTTTCCAATATCATAGAGAGATATACCAACAGAGGCAGGTGCTAGACCTCCCCTAACCCCTGTTGTGGCCACCTTCTAATCAGGTTATACATGTACCTGTAATAACCATAGCCTTAAATTTCAGAATCTGTATAATTCTAAATAGTACACATGAGCATTTTTTTTAATAGACCATCTGTCAATTGTTTCCTCACTTTCTGCAAACATAAACAATGCTGCCATTTGTACTGGTACCTTACAAAAAATACAAGATAAAACATGTTAGCCTTTTGAGCACTTGTGAAAAATATCCTTCATTTTCTCATAATGATCAATTCCTTTTAAAGATACGCTTCAATTTTAAAGAAAATAGTCACGAAATACTGAATTTCAATTTGTATACTTACTGAGAGATTTAGGAAGTAAATTCTAGGAGATAATGGACAAGAATGTTCCATTATTTCTCTCATCTTTAATATTCTTAATATTGCCAGTAGGGATTCACTCCTATAGATTTGTCTCATCTATACAGGTACTGAACATCTTTTCCTGTATCTTTTTAGAAGGTTGCACATTAAACTTATATCCCACTTTAAAGTTTTAATTCACCTAACAACGATCGGTTGTTGATTTAAATCGTAAACTCACTCTTGTCTTGTAAGACACTAAAGGATTTTGTGACAGCAATTACAGTAGATACTGCAGGAGAAGTTTTTACATGATTTTTAGACCTTAAACTTTTGATAACATTTTTTGACAGCTTTTTTTAAAGTCTTATGTTTATATCTTTTACAGTTTCAATTCATGTTCCTTACTCTTGCTGACTACTTTGGTTATATTCTCAATTTATATATTACTTTATGTACTTCTTATCATTTTCAGTTTGAAATCTTAATTGTCTCTATTGTATTTATTTAATTTTGATGTAATTCTTTATAACAGGGCCTCACAGCTTTTACTGCTGAATTAAGCTACCTTGTATGAAGAAGAGTTAAATATATAATGAAATAAAAAAGCTGACATAGTTAGTAATGAGAAGTTAAGAGACTATATGTCTAATGGCCAGTCATGCCCATCTATAGTGATATGAGGACAAAAGGAGAGACAGCATTGATGCAAATTCTTCATTTATTGATATTGAATTTTAAAGATTTCATTCACAGAAATAACATCACCTTCTCACTTTGTGCGTACACTTCCTGATGTTCTAGCTACAAATTGATTAAAATGGTGTTTAACGTCCTTGCATCATCTTGTTTCATTCAACTAAGAGGTTCAGCAATCTATGGTTCTTTACCACAGCAATCTCTAAATAAAGTTCATAATATCATCAATAAATAATTCTGTCAGGTTTATGCAGCTACAACACCAAAATGTTTTGGTTAAATTTGCCAATTTTCTTTGTCATTTGAAGAAAAAATTCAATTCCATCAAGCCTCAAAAGTTTAGAGCCAGTGATATACAGTGTAACCAGTTTCCACGGTGCTAAGCGGATGAGAGTACATGAATCCCCTGGATAGGACACTAGTCCATCGCAGGTTAACTCCCCAGCCAAAACTAGTACTCACTTCACAACAAGTGTACTGGAGCAAATGGGATAAAGTGTCTTGCTCAAGGACACATCACAGCACTGAAGATTCAATCCCAGTACATTTTGATTATGAGACCGACACCCTAAATACTAAGTTACTGCACTCCCCAGTTATTTGAAAAGTCAATTGCATTATGCTCCACAATATTCAGTGGTTATGTACTAAAACAGTACAGCTGGAATGTGATATAACTTGAGTGGATAAATTCATGAAAACTTTGAATTGATCAAAACTTGGTTAGGTTTGTTTATTCTGTTTATTTTTTCTTCCTCCAAACGTTAAAAGCATGAGTGACCACTGATCTAATTGTTACATCATAATAATTTTAAATCAAACCTGTGCATATGATACCATACTATCACTAAACCTCTCCTCCATATTAAACTGCAAAGCTTCAGTTATGCCTCTCAAGCTCGAGTTACTCCACAACTGCTTGGCCTCATTGCAGGTTACATCTCCAAACGCCTTTGCGACTAAGCCAAACCCATTCAGGACTTTGATGGTGTCAGTGAGACGAGACTGCGCCATCTGCAAGAAGAAAGAGTTCCAGAGTGACCCTTTAAACACTTCACCAGTCAAGTTGAAGTTCCACTCAAAATGCATTTAAATTCTAAAACAGTAATGACGTACCTCAGGGCAAGAAAAAGGTTCAGCAGACCTTTACACTGAACAATGCATTGTATTTTAGTTAAAAGAGACAAGTCTTTTGTCAGCAATTTGATGATCATTGGCACATTGAGATCATTTTTATATACATGAAAAATTTCACATCACTTCATTTGAGGGGAAATC
Source organism: Chiridota heheva (assembly GCA_020152595.1). NCBI lineage: Eukaryota > Metazoa > Echinodermata > Holothuroidea > Apodida > Chiridotidae > Chiridota > Chiridota heheva. The sequence goes on from JAIGNY010000904.1 coordinate 972,398, forward strand.
CCACTTCTGCATGGCCCAAGTTAAAAATCCACTAAATGTCTGCTATATTGCAACAATGACACCACCGTGTTTTACATGCCACACCACCCTGTTCCACATGCTATCCCACCCTGTCCTATATGTCATGGCATCCTGTCCCACATTCCCTGGCACCATGTCCCACATCGCACCATGTCCCACATTCCATGGCACCCTGTCCCACATTCCATGGCACCGGGCCCTGTCCCACATGCCATCCCAAACTGTTCCAGATTTGCAGAATTCTCTTCCAATCTCTGGAGTTTCGTATGTCTAGCTTATTCTGGAGGTCGGACATCCTGTAATGTTATGGTGCACAGCGACGTAATAATGCTTTTTTGACGATCTCAAGGGGAAAACCAACACTCAGTCAAGTTATCATTGCAGTCAAATGTGAGACAAACATTTTTTCTCATTTTTTAACAAATACTAGACATAACAAAAAAATTCTCTCTAAATATGTTGTTATAATAGTTTCCAACACGAGTACCAATATTTTTTGCTGACTGGCTGAGGCGACACAAGTATTTATAAAAAATATCCCATTGACTCTAAGTTGACAAAGTTTCCCCTACAACTTGGCAAAAACGTACTCAGCTTGTACACAGTCTAGTTACGCCAATCCGACCTCGAGAATATGGTGAAAGTGCACTGTGACCTAAGTCTAGCCAGGGAAGTGCCATTTAGAATGGCACTTCCCTGGTCTAGCCTACTTAGTGTAACGTTAAAATTACTTACCACAATACCAAGTTAGTCGTTATACAAAATTTGAAACAACAAAATATGCAGGACTTTGCTCTCAATATAATGGTTCTCTTCTCAAGTTTTCTTCGTACTGCACTTTCAATACGTTTAACACAACGCCATTTGATACCACCACTTGAAATGTAAACGCTCTTTTTTCTTATTTAACGTTAACAACGTTAGTGCATATGCATGCAGGATGTGTTGCAAAACAACTTAAACCAGGTTTCTGGCCACGCGAGTTCGCTATTTACTAACGTAAGGCCTACTAAACTCCACATAATTTATGTTTACTCTGTGATCAAATTTTACAAAAATTATTCAAATAAGGAGTGAGACTCGAGTGAAATCATTTTTAGATATGTATGTCGCACTTGAAATGATATCCATGTTTCCCTCTTCACGATCCGCATATGCTGGCAAGGCTATGCATCCACAAAACAATTATGGATCAATTCCTTTCAAATAATGATATATCACCAAGCAGAAAAAAGGAAGTGTCTTAATTGTTTCCCTTTTCAGTCTAACCAAGGAGCTTCTGAATAAGTTTATACAGGAATAGACTTGAAGCTTGACAGTTTATGGATGCTAGTTTTTAAAGCTAAATGGACGCGTGAAAGGCAGTATTAGCTAAAGTGCTTGAAAATCTGTTAAAACACAAGAAACATTGCAGAAGTAAATTTATCAAAATCAAATAAAAAGTTTCCATTTACCAGTTTATAAATAAATTCATCAACCCTCATTAACCCATATGGGATCTACTTGGGCTTGCCCATATGGGGGAAGCCTGGGCTTGCCCATATGGGGGAAGCCTGGGCTTGCCCATATGGGGGAAGCCTGGGCTTGCCCATATGGGGGAAGCCTGGGCTTGCCCATATGGGGGAAGCCTGGGCTTGCCCATATGGGGGAAGCCTGGGCTTGCCCATATGGGGGAAGCCTGGGCTTGCCCATATGGGGGAAGCCTGGGCTTGCCCATATGGGGGAAGCCTGGGCTTGCCCATATGGGGGAAGCCTGGGCTTGCCCATATGGGGAAGCCTGGGCTTGCCCATATGGGGGAAGCCTGGGCTTGCCCATATGGGGGAAGCCTGGGCTTGCCCATATGGGGGAAGCCTGGGCTTGCCCATATGGGGGAAACCTGGGCAAGCCCATTTAGGCTACATGAGGGATGACCCATGTGGGCAGCATATAGGGAAAACCTGGGCTGCATGTGGGCTGCATGCCAGGATAACCCATGTGGGCAACATATGGGAAAAGTCTGGGCAACCCCATGTGGGCTGCATATGGGATGAGCCATGTGGGCAACATATGGGGAAAACTGGACAAGCCCATGTGGGCTGCATGAAGGATGACCCATGTGGGCAACACATGGGAAAAACCTGGGCAACACTGTTTTCCCTATATGTATCCCATGATGGCTCATCCCTTATGCAGCCCACATGTAGGGACAAGCTCATGTTGGCTGCATAAGGGATGACCCATGTGGGCAACATATGGGGAAACCTGGTCAAGACATGTGGGTTGCATAAGGGATGACTCATATGGGTAACACATGAGGAAACCTGGACAAGCCCACGTGGGATGTATGAGGGATGACCCATATAGGAAACATATGGGGAAAACCTAGGCAACCCCATGTGGACTGCATAAGGGATGAGCCATGTGGGAAACATATAGGGAAAACCTGGGCAACTTAATTTGGGTTGACTCATGTGGGTAACACACAGGGAAACTTTGGCAAGCCCACGTAGGTGGTATATGTGCTGGCCTATGTGGGCAACATATGGAGACAAAATCTGGGTAATCCCATGTGGGTTGCATAAGGGATGACCCATGTAGGCAACATTATAGGAAAAACCTAGGCAAGCTCATATGCGGCTGTCCCATGCTGGTAACACATGGGGAAACCTGGGCAAGCCCATGTGGGTGGTTTTTGGGCTGGCCTATATGGGCAACGTATGTAAAAAAAAAAGACCTGGGCATGTCCATATAGGCAACATATGGGTCTATCCATCATGTGTGTATCGTATGGGAAATACCTGGGCAAGCCCAAGTGGGCAGAATATGGGTTGGCCCATATGGGTGTTATATGGGTCAAAACTAAGCAAGTTCATATGGACAGCATATGGGTCGGCCCATATGGGTATCTTATTGGAAAAACCTCAACATGCCCATGTGTGCAACATATGGGAAACACCGTAATGAGAGGAGAAAACTCTCCAAGTAGGTGGAGTTTCGATTTTTGGTTTTTGATAGAACTATATCTTATTCAGTTTGATTTAGCCGCAAACAGTTTGTTCCCGTTTTCCATTCAATTTGGTTTTTGGTAATCAGAACAGAGATACAGCTTAAAATATTGTGTGTATTAATAAACAAATCAAGGGAATATGTTTTATTTTGGGATTACAATGACTAAATTATGATGCATGGATAATACAAAATGTATAGAATTTTCAAATGTGGTATGACTTTTATTAAGTTACATACTTCTCCAAGTAACGCATGTAGATATGCAAGTGATGAGTTATATATCTGTATGCGTATCTAGAGAGTTATTCTTTTGGCTCGTTCTATAGAGGTCGGTTGATCCATATATGGAAAAACTAACCACAAGTGATGGGCATATCTTCATATCCTACCCATAAACCCCTTGCCCACACGAAACCCATATTATTCCCATATGGGCTGGCCCATATCATTGCAAGCCCACCTGGGCCCCAGATGAATCCCACAGAATACCCATAAGGAGTAGCCTACATTTTACCCATAAACTGCCTGACCACATGAAACCCATATTATGCCCGCATGGGCCCCAGATATAACCCACATCGGTATCTAGGCTGGCCCATATGGGTCCCATATGATTCTTGGGGCCCATATGGAGTAATCCAAATGGGACTCATATTTTTCCCCATCCCATATGCTACCCATATGGGCATGCCACATGATACCCACCTGGGGCCCAGATGTTACCCATATGGGAATCTGGGATGGCTCATATGGGCCCCAATGTGATTCTTGGGTGCAGAATCCGAAGGGGTTCAGAAAGAGTAACCCAGAGGACCCATATTTGTGCCTATATGTAGCCCATATGCCACCGATATGGGCGTGCTACCTGGGTTACATTACAAATCTTACATTAAAAGTTAACTTTCGATCAATCTTTGATCAGCCATCAATCTAACTAAAAGTGCATTTTTCAAAATTCAATAACTGATCAGCTCAGATTTAAGTACTTTTTTTAACCAATATAGAAATTTTAGAATTTACTATTTTACACATAGGCGGAATTAGGAGGTACAAAAAGAGGGGGGGGGGGGGATTCTGTCCCCTTTTTTTCCATATTTTGGCCTATATCTTTTGTAGGGTAATTTTTGTATTTTAGGTTCATTGAATGATTTTGGCCCCACTTTTGGTGCATTGGCAAATCCCACTTTTTACAGCATTTCGACTTTTAAGGTCTTATCATAACAAACTACGCCAATTTTATTGATATTTTATGACATTATCACCAACTTGTCCTCGTTTTTGTGCATTTTCACCTGTGTCGGAAACCACAGTACGAATTGTCATGAGATCTTCCAAACCAACCACGGCTGAAATTGACCCGTGTCTTTCGTCTTGGATTAAAGACAACTTGGATACGTTTGTGCATCTCATGACTCGTATAGTCAATCTTTCCTTTACTTCTGGCGTGTTCGGAGCAACTTGGAAAAAGGCAGTTGTCCTCCCTCTTCTTAAAAAGCAAGGTCTGGATCTTATTCCCGCTAATTATCAATCCATATCCAATCTCACATATGTCAAAGCAAAGAGCTTCCACATATGTGGAAGCTCTTTCGCAAAGATAGTGGGAAAATGCGCACTTCTACAGTTCAATGATCATCTCTTACATGGTGACCTTTTACCGTCATATCAAAGTGCTTACCGCAGCAAGTATAGTACAGAGACGGCACTTATGAAAATAGGCTACATTGTGACATATTGGCAGCCATGGAAATCAAAAGTTATAACACTTGTTGGTCTCGATCTGTCAGCGGCATTTGACACCGTCGACCACGCCATTCTCTTGAAGACTTTTAGCAACATGTATGGAGTACAGAATGACGCACTGTCGTGGTTCCAAAGCTATCTGTCCAACAGATCATTTCATCTTTCTGTTCAGGATGCTTCTTCTGATTACAAAAACACAAACTTCTCTGTACACCAAGGCTCAATACTTGGGCCAGTGTTGTATTCCGCTTATGCAAGCCCGTTAGGTGGTAATGCCTTTGACATCAATGTCATGGGATATGCTGACGACCATGCTCTCTATAAAGCATTTACACCTAAAGGAGAACTTGAAAGAGATGCCATTTTAAACCTGGAAAGTTGCCAATCTGAAGTTCACTCTTGGATAAATTCAAACAAATTAAAAGTCAACCCTCGTAAAACAGAGTTTATTTTGTTTCGTAGCAAACACCAACTACAAAAGTGCAACTCCCATTCGATGGTGGTGAGTGGTATCGAAGTAAAAAAATCTACCTCGATCAAATATCTTGGAGTTTACTGGGATGAATCACTGTCATTTCGCCAACAGATTAAGGCTTAATGTAAAACTGCACTCTTCAACCTCAGTAGGATCAGGAGCATAAGGAAGTACTTGACAAATGATATTTGCCAAACACTTGCCTCATCTCTGGTTTTACCTCACCTCGACTATTCAAACACCTTGTACTATGATCTTCCTGATTGTGATATAAAACAGTTGCAACGGGTCCAGAACATGACTGCCAAGCTGGTTCTAGGTAGAGGAAAGTTTGATAGTGCTACTGACTCTCTTCGCTCCCTTCACTGGTTACCAATAAAATTCCGAATAACATATAGAATTGCAACATACGTCTACAAATGTCTTCATGATCTGGCTCCTCCATATCTTAAAGAACTCATCATTATACGTACAGGTCGAACAGGTTTACGCTCTTCTGCTAACACCATGGGCATTCTCCTCGACATTCCTCTCACAAAACGCAGAACATTTAAAGACAGTTCGTTTTGCTGTAGCTGCCCCTGTCACATGGAATAGTTTGCCATCTTCTCTTCGTTGCATCAATAACTACGACAATTTCAAACGGGAACTAAACAAAAATTTGTTCACCCAGGTTTTTTTAAAATTGGTTGTGTTTATCTTTAACCTATGAACTTTATTAACTTTTATAAACAGTTTTATTTATTTTCTGTACAGCGCTGCTGAATGTGCATTGTATAGATATTAAGCGCTATATAAACATAAACAGAAACAGAAACTTAAACGTCACGAAAACAGTTAAACATGACAAAGAGCTATTGAATCTCCATCATAGATAGCCTTAATCAAAATTGAGCAGGACTTAAAGAAAACAATCTGATGATAATATCAGTGATTAAGATTTAGGACAGAAATTGAATGAATAACATTAAATATGTTGAGGTGTCTTCTCTCTGTTCATACATCAAAACATCTCCACATTAAAAATTCTTTCAATCTTAACGTTTTTTAGCCGAAATTCGGAAACTTTATCCTACAAGTGCGTTTGACGTAAATTCTGTTCAGGTTATGTTTTTACTTGTGAATATTTAATCTCTAACTGCAGGCTCATCTAAATCTTTAAGTTGCCTATGGGAGAGAAAATCTACAAGGTTTGAGGTTTTCCTTACGTTAAAGGCAACAATGCTATAACTAAATTACTTAAAAATCTAAATCAAACCTAGCAAACAAATTCATCAAAATCAGTTAGCAATATATTGTCCATTTTACAGTTTTTTGAAATCCCATGCATCAACATAAAGTTTTATATAGGGTTTATTCGGATATCAGGGCATATGTTGATATTTTCTTTTGCAAATCCCAAATGTTTATGTATTATGCTTATAGCCGAGAGTGTTTTGCACGGGGGAGGGAGGGGGAGGCAGCTTATATGATCGATGCTGATAATCCTTCTGTAAATATTTGTCCTTCTGTAAATATTGTCTTTTCGTTTTCAGAGACATAGCCAGAAAAAGGGGAGCGACCTCTTTCAAAAAAAAAAAAATTGTACCGGAACCTATGAGATGAAGGGTCATCTCAGATTAGCAAGAACCCCCTGAATCTTTTTCCGAGAAAAAAAAAAAAAAACTTTGTAAAAAGTTGGATATTTTGAGGAAGTTGATAACTGAAAAAGGCCTAAGCCTAGATGGCTGGTATACAACGATCGCTTTATGTTACCAAGACAATCCAACACAATTAATTTTTCTTCTAAATTTTCCGACTTTTTGGACATTTCTGGCCAGAGGGCAATTTTCCTTGCCTGTTTCCCTGGCTGGATCACGTCCCTACCTGCGGTTTTACATTTCGCTGAAGTCGGTACCGTACTAAAGTCGGTACCGTACTATAGAACGTCATTCGGCAACAAACTCTAGCTCCCAAGAGTCCCATACAGTGTCGATACTGGTACTATAATACGCGTTTGCTTTGGGATCACCGTAAGTTCATAAAATCATGTTGATTTTTCATTAATTTCAACCATAATTCTCAACTTGAATTAGCGCATTGTAAAATATTGCCTGATTTATTATTTTTTCGGGCTATTTTAGAATATGCCGTGTAAAATCTTATCTATAATTTCATCACTTACATATACACTTTTTACATACATACAATTTTACAAATGTTATTTATTTTTTATGTGAAAATGATTAATCCTAAATTAAATGAGTGGCAGTCAAACAAATCAAATTAATAATTTGACCAAAACAAAATTAGAACACTGCAACTTAAATGTTCCATTCCAAAAACTGCATATTCAGATCATATTGACCAATCAATTTTAAAGAATTTGTTAAAAACCAAATTCTGAATAAATTAATATTGATTTATTTTCGCGCCAAATTTGTAGGCACGTGTACATTTCCCGGGAAGATACAGCGCAGAACAACAACAAACACGACTCAGCTCTCGTGCAGTAGTGTGACAGACTGATAACGTGATAGGCGAATAACGTACGAAGTTGTTTCAAATTGAAATTTTAAGATGTCAGGGTTTGATTCCGAAGGAATATTTTTCTCCGATAATTTCTCCGTAGATGAAGGACATGATGAAACACACATTAATAGAACTGCGTTCCAAAGAAGATTCAAGGAGTTTATCAGAAAATATCATGACGCAAATTTTTCATATAAATATCGGTAAGTGAACTGGGGTTTAAATTTTAAATTCACTCATCCATACTCACGAGTCCTAACAATTAATCGTACTGTAAGTTGTGTAAGCCTATGTATTTAGTAATGCCAGGTGTCATTCTAGACCTAGTACATGTAGGCCTATATTAAAAAGGCCTGTGGAACTTAGCACCATTGTTTAAGAATTGTTAATTTTGAACATTATCTCTGGCAAAGTTTGGGTATCCTACACCACCATGCACACACCCATAATACCATTTTATGTTATCAGCCTATTGATGTTTAATTTTAACCGTAATCCGGAACTTGAAAGAACAAGAAAATTTAAAAGAAGTCAGAAAGCCTAGAAATTATCTGTCAGTTGACAGCTAATAATGATAAAACACTTGAAATGGCAACCATACATGTCGAAATGGTCAATAAACATTACCTCACTGCGCAGATCGTTCTTAATATCACTTCCTCTGAAGTCGTACTGTACAACTATTGTTAGGGCCTAATACACTTCCATAGAACTCAGACGAAACAGGCACAATAACTCAGCGATCACATTGTTGTGGAATTTTCTCAATAGTCACAAAATTGATGAACTTATGAAGTCTATAGTGGAAAGTTTTTTTTTTCACGCCGAAGAATTGTGCCAGATTCTTCGAAAACCAGTTTTGCTCATACCACTGTAATTTTAATGAAAAGTATGCCAAATTTCGTCAAATTGGCTATGGTCCACGCCAAAGATCTTCAGCGTAATTAAACATAGGCTCTAGGCCTACATACTTTCCAGACTGGTATGAAGTAGGGCTGATTGGGTCTTCCAAATTTCAACCATTTAAAGACCTCAAAATATGGAGTAATTTTTCACATTTTAAGAATGTTTTTGGAAGAAAATATATTTATTGTTACTTTTTGCTTTATGAAGGGTATTTGTATCAATTTATGAAAAGTCCATATACCATTAAGAAATAGAATTGTTGGAAATTAACACATTTCTTTTATAATCTCTTACATGAGGGATTCATTGATTTCTATCATACAAGTACAGTATATTTTTTTCATTCCTTTCTATGATAGAGATGAGCTAAAACGGCACTACAATCTGGGTCAGTATTGGCTGGAGGTCAATGTGGATGATCTGGCCAGCTTTGATGAGGAACTTGCAGATAAGTTGCAAAAGCAGCCAGCCGAGCATCTACCTCTGGTAAGCAAGTGTTATACAAACTGTCCAATAGTTTCTTTATAAAGTTTGGCATTGTAAATTCATGCAAGATTCATATACATATTCAGAATTTGACAGTTTTCCAGTTAGTGTAAATGATTGTGGAGAAAACTGTGTATCTGTGCTCACTATCTGTAGTCACTATTTTTTGTGATAAATAATTATGTCTATTTACATGTACTGTATCACTTGATTTGTACAAATACAACACATATTAAAATAAATAGATTTTGTACTCGATATTGTACATTATTCAATAAATTAGCTTGTTTAAAAAGTTTCTTGTTCAAAATCACATTTTAACAATTAATATTTAAAGGTATATGGACAGCCATAGAAAATTAGTTAAATTCTGAGTAGAAGATAGATGCCTTTAATATTTGAACATAACATATTGATAAGTTTTGTCATGTACAAAACATGTCATGTTATTTGCTCAAATTAACAGCAGCTTCAATGTCTGTTTTTCCTGAATTACATGTACACAGTTGGAGGCTGCAGCAAAGGAAATGGCAGATGAAGTGACCCAACCTCGACCTGAAGGTGAGGAGGAGGTAGAGGAAATTCAGGTCATGCTAGCCTCAGATGCTAACCCTGTGTCAATACGGGATCTGAAGGTAATATCCTGTATACCATTATATCTATTTCTTCAGTTAGCTACACATCTATTTTTTTATATTTTGTTTTGCAAATACTGTTTATGTAATTCATGCAAAGTTTGAATGTATAAAAGAGCATACAATCATGCAGTTTGTTTCATTGATTCTTTTTCAGTCTGACCAGATTTCAAAGCTTATCAAGATTCCAGGTATTGTAATTGCTGCATCTGCCATTAGAGCCAAAGCAATAAAGATCACACTGCAATGTAGAAGTTGCAGAAGCTTTGTTCCAAATCTGTCAATCAAACCAGGTCTTGATGGATTTACTATGCCAAGACGTTGCAACACGTAAGTAACGAGTCTCCTTAGATTAGCATCTGTTTGTAAAACAAATCCTAAATTTCTTAACCTTGAACTCAATATTCTTAAAGGTTTTCTCAAACATCGAGTAATTATTTCATGTGAGACATGTCAATTCTACTTCTTTGATACATACTTTGATCGGATAATCATCACATTTTATGAAATTAATATGAAATGATCAAGCATGATAATTTTACATAATAGAAAAGAGACTAGCTAGCAGATTGTCATGTTTCAGTACCAGGGGTTTATGATACAAATTCTTATGCCCTGCTGTTTTCTTATTTCATAAGCAGTTAATCTGTTTGTCACCTGTTTAAAGATCAAATTCACCTGCTATTTTACTCCCACTTGCCATGGTTCTGGCCAAATTTTCATTTCAAACAGGACAAGTGATATATTAATGAAATTTTGAGCAATTAATTTTCCTTTCTAATTTTATGTGATATTTGTTAACACCTAGTTGAAAATTATGGTCTGCTTTTATGACAGTGTTTTCAGTGTTGTTATCACAAGCCCCAGTCAGACCGTCTCCTGACTATTTTTACTTTTATATCTTTAACATTATGAAAGTCAGTCAGAAATATTAGAATATCTTAAAGATTTAGTTAGTGAAGTTTTCATGAGTAAGTTTGTAACATCAATTAAGAGTCGAGTTGAAATTTCTGTGTCTGTGCAGGTTGTCATAGTAGTTCATCGATGAAATTTTTAATTACATGTAAATTGAAGAATGTGTTGTACATTGGTGCCATTGTTAAGGTATGTTCTGCAATAGCAAAAATTTTGCAAATATTAGGAACGGCGAATCAAAAGTTAAAACTATGATCATTCTAGGAAAAGTGTGCAACTCTGGTAACTTTTATGAATTATATTCATTTTTAGGGATTCATCTCAAAATATCTATATTCAGTGGTATGATATTCTCCCCTCTTGACTGCCTGCGGTATATGATCCCCTCAACACAATTTTGCTAATATTCCTCTGTAGACATAGCCAACCCACCATTGTTCAGATCTTATGTTTTGTTTTGTTTCTTAGAGATGCTGCTGGCCAGCCAAAATGCCCCTTGGATCCTTTCTTTATTGTACCAGATAAATGTAAATGTGTGGATTTCCAGGTTCTTAAACTTCAGGAGTCTCCCGAGGCTGTCCCCAATGGAGAGATGCCAAGACACATGCAACTGTACTGTGACAGGTCGGTGTTATCCTTGATTAAGTGGTGTGCTTTGTATGGAGTGTAGTAACTTGTGAAGAAAGATTAATTAAGCCTAGATGGAGTATAACTGTTCACATTATAGAAAGTGACCGATTCTGATAGGATATAGGTGTTAAAAGTCAAATCCATCTGAGCCTTAGGCTCATAGGGCCGGTGTTTATCCCCGGTATCCATGGTGCCAGCGGAAGGGAGCATATGACTTTCCCCTGGCGGGGACGCCAGTCCATCGCAGGTTAACTCCCTAGCAATGCTGGTTCTTATTTTCACAGCCTGTGTGGAGCTGAAGTAAGCAGGATAAACCTGTCTTCTCGTGCTGAACCACTTAGCCACTGCATTCCCAGGATACAAATGTACCAGGACATAAAGATACATTTGAAACAAATGTAAACTTACAGAAAAATTGAAATTGCTTAGTTTTTTTCTTGTCACTTATTAGGCCAAAACCATTTTTGTATTATTTAGGTCTACTTTGGGAATGATTTAGCCATTTTCACTTTTAACTATGCTGTTTAACAGGTGATTGATATGTTAGATAATGTTGTATTGTTGTGTAAATCTATATTTTTTCTCTTGACAGGAATCTTTGTGAAAAGGTTGTTCCTGGCAACAGAGTAACAGTGATTGGTGTTTATTCAATCAAGAAAGCTGGAGCAGTATCAAAGGTAGGTACTCTATTGATAGAAAGTCATAATTTAAATTTTTGTATTATCTTTTAAAACATTTTTTTAATATAATTTTTTTTTTTATAAGTATAATTATCTTTGATACATTATTGCTAAGTCAATCAGTCTATAACAACCATATGTTCTTTTTAAATTATAATTTTAAAGTACTTACAGAAGATATTTTACCTTTTAATGTTTTATTGGTATAGATGTATTGTTCCTTAATCCTTTTATTTTTTTCTCTATTTTTACTCCCAAAGGTACACCCAACATCTGGGTATTCCCCAAGGCAGCCTCCTCTCCCCCACTTTTCCTATCCTCAAAATTGACAGCATCACCAAAACTCTCACCCCCAACATCAAAAGCTCCCTCTATTTTGACAATTTCACTATCTACTCATCCTCCCCATGCTTCCATACTCTCCAAAATAACATACAACACTGTCTGGCTCACTGGAGCGACCCCCAACTGTTTCAACTTCTCAAAAGACAAAACTGTTCTCATCCATTTCAGCAACAACAACTCCTTCCTCCTCCACTCCAATCTCCGTCTCAAAGATTCCATAATCCCTAGTAAAGACAGTTCTTGCTTCCTCGGAATCACTCTCGACTCTAAACTTTTCTATCTCCCCCGCATCTACACCCTCATACCAAATGCCACACAATCCTCAAGATCCTCTCAAGCACTGACTGTGGAGCATATCTTCTCATTCTGCTCACCTTATATCACTCCCTTCTCAGATCCAGGCTGGACTATGGCAATTTCATCTTCGCCTCCACCCGCAAATTTTACTTAAAATACCTGGAGGTCACTGAGAACACTGCCCTAACTAAGGCTTTGCCTTGGTGCCACTCAACACCACCCCTATCACAAGTCTCCACGTCAAAGCCAACGCACTCCCCTTTGATCTCTGGTGCATGAAGGCCAGCTTCTCCTTTGCTCTCCGCATCCTCACCGATCCAAGAAACCCTTGCTTACATTCCTTCCGCTCTCTCTCCCTCCTTCACCAACCTCTTCAATCTCAACAAATGCATTCCTCCACCTTTCAGGATCCGGATGCACTCCCACTTCTCCAAAGCCAACATCAACATTTTCTCGATTGCCAGACACAACATCCCACCTACACCTACTTGGACTATTCATCCCCCAAGGTTTATGTTGGTCTTCCCTCCTCACGAAAGCTCCCCCACCTTTCGGGATCTGGATGCACTCCCACTTCTCCAAAGCCAACACCAACATTTTCTCGATTGCCAGACACAACATCCCACCTACACCCACCTGGACTATTTACCCCCCAAGGTTTGCGTTGGTCTTTCTTCCTAACGAAAGCTCTCCACAACCCAGCCTTCTTCTACTCCAAATACTGTCAACTCAGTAGACATTTCCAGGACTACTCCTTCCTCTTCACCGACAGATCCACACAGGAAGGCTCCTCTGCAGCTGCCACCGCCTGTCCTGGCTTCACCCTCTCCTCAAGGTTACTCGACGGCACCTCTATCTACTCTGCCAAGGCGAAGGCCATCCTCCTAGCCTTAAACTTTATAGAACTCTCTTTCTGCCCCCGTTTCGCCATCTTCTCTTACTCTAAATCCGTCCTCACTGGCATCCTCAACATGCTCTGTCCCAACCTTCTCATTCTACAGATCCTCAACAAACTCCATACTCTTTTTCTGGATTCCCAGCCACGTCAGCATCCCTGGCAACGACAGAGCCGCCATCAAAGCTCTGTCAAATAACATCTCTGCTTTTCCTATTCCACACTCAGACCTCCGTCTTTCCATCTCCAACTACTTTAACAAAACCTTGCAAAACTCCTGGAATTACGAAACCAGTAATAAATTTCACACCATCAAACCCAAAGTCGAGGCCAACACTCCTCTGCATAGTCGCAACCGCAGGGAACACATCGTTGTCACCCGCATTTGCCTTGGCCACTCCTCTTACTCACTCCCATCTCTTATCCGGCTCCCCTGCCCCTCTCTGCCCCACTTGCAACATCGAGCATATTTTCTTAATCTGTCCCCTATACCAGAACTCCAGATCTCTTCTCTTTTCAATCTCTTCAATCTCGGACCTATTTGAAAACAATTCTTCTTTAAATATCATCAAGTTCCTCCGCAACAACAAGCTCTTCTACCACATATAATCTCCTCCCCTTCTACACCTAACCTTACACACCCCTTTCTTTTCACCTGAGTTTTTCTCCCACCTTCAGCTTTTCCCCCTTATCTCCCTTACAAACCTTCCATCTCCTCACTATCCTTACTTACTCTTACACCATTATTTATTAACACCCTCTTGGCACATTTGACTCTGACTGTCACGGTGTCGTTATACAACAAACCAAACCTATTTTTACTTATATTCAACCTTATTATTTTGCTGCATGCTTTAATTACATTAAGTATTTTGGGGCTAGTTTTCTAATCTTTTATTTTCTAATGTCAGCATTTAAAATTTTATTTGTACAGTCTGTTATTACCATATGTTCTTTTAAATCATAATTTTAAAGTTCTTATAAATGTTATTTTACCTTTTACTGTTTTATTGGTATAGATGTATTGTTCTTAAATCCTTTTAGTTTTCTTTATATTTACTTATATTGAATCTTATTACTTTATATATATTTTTTGCTGCATGTATTAATTACATGCAGTATTTTAGGCTAGTTTTTTCACTTTTATTTTTCTTATGTATTCATGTAATATTTTATCGTACAGTGCCAATGATTATTTACATAGATTTTGGCACTATATAGATTGTAATAATAATAAAGGTGTTTCTGAAATCACTGGGGATGGTGTATATATATATATATATATATATATATATATATATATATATATATATATATATATATATATATGAATTTGTGACATTATTCATCAACTACTTAAATTGGCTAACAAAGCTTGGTTTATAATTTTTTATTTTTTTGATATACTGCAATCGTACCTGATGGAAAAGCAAAGTATTTTGAGTGAAGCGTGTCCTTGTGTACTTTCATCATCCTGTTATGTTAAAAAAAAATGGAATTGGTTTTTGTATTTTTAATGCACAGAAATCATTCTACATAATTTTCTTATTTCAAGCCTTTTTTTTGTTTCCTTTGAAATAAGAAGTAGTTCTTTTACTTCACTTTTAATTGATAAAATTCATTCCCATCCTCAGAGAACTCGCAAGGACCGAGTGGCCGTTGGTATCCGTAGTCCATACGTCAGAGTTGTTGGGGTTGAAGTAGACACTGAGGGTAAAGGTCGCACAAGCACAGCACTTACAGTCACACCTCAAGAGGAGGAAGAGTTTCGTCGGATTTCTGCAGATCCCAACGTGTATGAAATCATTGCTAAGAGCATTGCACCTTCTATTTATGGAAGTATAGGTAAGTAAAAAAATTGATCAGTGAAACTTCATTACACTACACGTACAGATCCTATAAATTATGGCCTATCTTACCCTTTCTGCAATATTGGCACAATATCCCTACATATAGTACCCAATTCCATTGACTTTTTATCATGACCTAGTAATTTACACAAACTACTGTATAAGGACCTGGAGCAGCATGAGGGTAGTATTGAATATGACCATTGTAGGTCTAGTGCACCTGATCTACTTATAAACCAGGCTAGCTAAACTGCCAGTAATCGTACAAGTTCCGTACATTTTTAATTTTTTTCATCTGGAGGGGTGTGCATTAAAGTAGTCTTGCCATGTGGATCGAAATTAATGATAAATATGATATTTTGAATATTTGATTTGCAAAAATTGCTCTACACCCCACTGTTTGCGAAAAAATGGTAAAAGAAGAAATGAGTTTTTCGTCACATTGATGTTAACAAAAATATAATCGGGCTTCCTACGCGATGACGTCACTTCAGGGACTTGTGTAAGTAAACGATGCATCGCTGACACATTTTGTGTGAGTACGCCATTGAAGTTTCGCGACTAGTGTAAATTATTATCTTCCTTTGTTTTTTTTTAATGTGAATATTTTCCAAATAAATATCAAAATCCTGCAGCTTTGTGTAGTTGGAGGATTTAGTATTATAAATTCTCAAAACTAAAAGTCGTTTATCAATGGCAAAGGGCAACAAAACGAGGCGATTCTGGATGTGTTTTGTGCACTTGACATGAACCGAGTTTTCGGGGCTTACCGGGTACAGTTTCTTATTCTGCTCATGCCAGATTGTTATACCCTTGTTCTGTTCGATTTAAACAGTAGCTTCACCACATCACTCTCTCTGTCATGAAATTTTTACTGTTTCGCGAGTAATTAAAATTCAAATGAGAGAAACAGAGCAAGGGAAAAAATAGAATAAGACTTCGTGAGAGTCGAACTTGTAACCTCTCGCTCAAAAGACAATGCTGTAACAGACTGGGCCACTTAATTACTTGTAAGCTTATATGATTTATTTTATAGATAGTGTGGAATATGATCGAAGAAAGAAAAATCAATCAATTAGAACTGAATTGCAATTATTGTGTCCATATGCCAAGCCGTCCCCTTTAGCATATCAAAACTTAAAAAATAAACTTTTCACAATTTCTTCAAAAACTTTCAATTCAAGTGCAAAAACGCAAACGGAATTATCTATTCAGTTCACGTAGGTCTGTTGACTAAATGTCAAGCAACAGAGACTTAAACATTGATAAATAAGACTTTGTATTTCCATTAGACATAAAAAAGAAGAAGAAAGGTAGATGTTGTTGCAAACACTTCAATTTGATTATGTTTAACAAAATATTACTTGCGAAACAGTAAGGATTCCATGCCAACTACGCAGGCTTAGTACTGTAGGACTGTAAGGGTTGTAAACCTGATATCCTTTTTTCTTGTCTGCAAGCGGTTCAAATTGAAAAGGAAGGACATCCCCTTCATTATGAGAATGTTCTTCATTTATTTCCAAATTATTTTTATCATAGCTTGAACTTGAAAATGACAAATTAAGATCTGAACAGCCCAAAAAACTTTCGTAATCACACACTATTTATACGTGGTTAGTATGTGTGTCATGCATTGTGTACGATCAGCAGTCCCTGAAATGAAGTAGCAAACTGTTATGACGTCACAAATCCCTTTCAACTTTTTTTTCGGAGCAAGCAATAAATGATCAATTTCTAAGTCCTTTTTCATCATGAAAATGGACTTATATTCAGGACTTCTTGACGGATTATTGAATTTAGGGATATGAAAAACCTATATCAGGTTAAATCTCCATTTTTTGGGGAGGCATGGCAGGACCACTTTAATTCTTGTGGTTGCTGACTTGTTGCACCATATTGTTGTGATTGTGATTGTGATTGCACCAGGAGTATTCCCTCACCCCAGCATTGTGATGTTTTATTGTTGTAAGCGCAATGATATTGGGGTGAATAGCATGTTATAATACTGTGAATTATTTTAATATTTTCCAAGCTACAAAATGAGCCGGGCCCCTTAATGGTGTTTTTTTGCATTGAGCAGAACAAGCTATTAAATTACTTCATTTACAATTTATGGATATTTGTGACTGCCCAAGCTACTTCTATAAAATATAGTTTTGCCTCTCATATTATTTTTATAATTACAATTAATGCATTTTGTTTGATATCACTCACTAGTTTTATTTCATTTTAGATATAAAGAAAGCCATTGCCTGTTTGCTGTTTGGTGGTTCTCGCAAAAAGCTTCCTGATGGTCTGGTGCGTAGAGGTGATATAAATCTGTTACTCTTGGGTGATCCTGGTACTGCCAAGAGTCAGCTGCTCAAATTTGTTGAAAAAGTCTCTCCGATTGGAGTAAGTATTTATTTATTTGCTTACTCTTTTAAATTGATGTTCAAATTAAAGACCCTTCAGTAAAATTAATATTTTATTATTGATTTTCCCCAGGAGTCAAAAGTTTGCTTTTGTCACCATCAATAGCATTGGCTATTCTTCAAAAATTATTGAAATAATTTCTAGCAAAAGTTAGCTTTGTTAATTTTTAGTGCTGTCACGACATGGCTCTATTACATATCGATTATCATGGGCGAAAATATCTCGATATATTATAGTATCGCGATACTTTCTTGAAAACTTGACTCGCGACACAAATTGTTAATATCACTAACATAATGTGATCATGGAGCTACAATTTACTCCATGATATGATGAGCGCAACAACAAATGATTTGCAGACCTAGCAGACTACATGATCGCTGGACTATTACTATTACGTTCTTCACGCATTACGTACGTGTTTGGTAATTCAGCCAATGTGATCATTGAAGTGAGAGCATGAGTGGCACATTTTGGACCAATTTTTTGTTCTTTTTGCCAATTTACATCTGCGCGTGCCAGTGTGTGGTGACAGAGCATGATTTTTAATTAGCTTTTTTTATGTTTCACGATTATTTGTACGTTTTTAATGGCCTAAACTTGACTTTTAGATTAAGTACCGTGACGTTAGAATTGTAAAGTACGAAGTAGCTTAGTTGTACGAAATTTTTTTAGTTGAGCATTAGTTTTTGGTATCGCGAGAGGCATATTTTATGTCGTGGGCAAATAGATATTGCGATAATCGATATGTCATGACAGCACTAGTAATTTTAATTACCTGACAGTCGGGCAATTAATGTTCCTAACAGTTTGTTTCTGAACTAGTCAACAACCTTACTTAAATAATTTCATTAATTTCTTCACTCGAAGGTATTTATTTTGACCAAGTTGTGCAAATGTTTTTCTTTGCAGGTTTATACATCAGGAAAGGGAAGCAGTGCCGCAGGTCTGACAGCATCTGTTATTCGAGATCCTCAGACGGTAAGTTCATATAATTATCAAAGAAGGGTAGTAAAGATATTCAGAATTGTCGCTTTAAAGGATTAGTTCAGTGGTCAAGCATGATTATCTTACATGAAAGAGGACTTTATAAAAGAAACACAATGGCGAAGAAAGCATTCCAAAATCTTATTCCGTTAAGGGAGATATTCAAGTTTAAAGCTCTATCTCTGTAAAAATGACTGGTATAGAAAGTCTACTATGGAAGCACTTATCCTCACATTCTTAACAATTGTTAATGTATTTTTTTTTTAAATTATTTAACGTTTTCCCTATTTTGATTAAATTATTTTTCCTCAAATTTTCTTTAGGTGGTATATTATTGCAGGATGAATTATGATAGAATACAAAGATTTTGAGGAATCGTGAGGCTGTGACATCACAACTAGTCTGATATCACTTATTTCTACAAAAATGATACCAAACCTTATTCAACTTAGAATATCTCCTTATAATGGAATAAGATTTTTTGAATGCTTTCTTCACCACTTTGTTTCTTTTGAAGTCCTCGTTTATATAACATGGACTTGCTTGATCCCGAAACTAATCCTTTAAATGATGAAAGCAAAATCATGGGCAGGCGTAAGAGTTTTCCTTTTGTGTTCTGTAGAAAAATTTTGTTATGGAAGGGGGAGCCATGGTCTTGGCTGATGGAGGAGTCGTGTGTATTGATGAGTTTGACAAGATGCGAGAGGATGATCGTGTGGCTATTCACGAGGCCATGGAGCAGCAGACCATATCAATCGCTAAGGCTGGCATAACCACCACTCTCAATTCCAGGACTTCTGTTTTAGCTGCTGCCAACTCGGTCTTTGGAAGATGGGATGATACCAAAGGAGATGAGGTAAGTATCTTATTTTGCTTAAGAGGAGAAATTCTAGTGAGAGTTAGTAATACTAACAAACAAAAATGAGCTTAACTCTGTTTTTGTAAGTGGGCAACTGCATGTCTTTAAACAGAAAACCATCCATTCTTAATTTGTTTATATCAATTCAAAGATATTTTTTTTTTTTGGTGATTTGTAGTCGACTAAGGCATATTGCGTGCTTTAAGATTTGTACATATGATATTTGGTTTCTATTGTAAACCTACTGAATATTTGTCTTTAATTTATCAGGTGAGTGAATAAATTTTGTGAATTTGAATAGAATATCAGTAACTTTGTGAATTTTCCACAGAAAACTTAAGCATTTTTCTTTTTAACTAAGATTTTGATATGTCAGGAATTGCTATGCAATTAAACAGTACATTTGGATTTGGATATTGTTAAATGCAACTTTTTAATCTTTACTTCCAGAACATAGACTTCATGCCCACCATATTGTCCCGTTTTGATATGATCTTCATCATCAAAGATGAACATGATGAAGCTAAGGATATGGTGAGTAATAGCTTATCAGTCATGTGATATTGTCAAGGGTAACAAACAAAGCAGCATGGAAGTGTCATGAAAATACTCATTTCCCTTGACTTACTTGACTTATTTATGCCTTCTCACTCCTTGCTGGAATATAGGCTAGGATGAAACCCCTCCATTTATGTCTGTCTTGGGCCAGCATTCGCAGCTGTTGTCAGTTGTAGCCCATCTTGGTCATCTCCTTTATAGTGTCTCACCTCCAGATATTTTCGGGCCTGCCCTGTTTGCGTTTTCCCTGTGGGTTCCAATTTATTGCATGATGTGTTATACTGTTGTCAGGTTTTCTTATATCAAAGTCATTTCCCTAAATAACTAAAATTGTATCAAAATTTCTACACTGTTGTTAGCATAGTTCTGATAAATAACAAGTCTTAAAAAAAAAAGGATATGCGGGTGCCTGATAACAAATATAACTTCAGAGAGCATAATTTATTCTTAATTTTCTTACATGAATGATATCCACAGCTGTTAATTATGTGCACTTATTGGTTAGTTCTTGAAATTAGTTTATTTGACGTATTAAGCGTCCCTGCTCTAATAAGCGCCCCTGCTCTAATAAGTGCCCCTGTTCTAAGCGCCCCTGTTCTAATAAGCGCCCCCGGTTCTAATAAGCGCCTCCCTGTTCTAATAAGCGCCCCTGCCTTAATAAGCGCCCCTGCTCTAATAAGTGCTCCTGCTCTAATAAGCGCCCCTGCTCTAATAAGCGCCCCTGCTCTAATAAGCACCCCTGCTCTAATAAGCGCCCACCCAACATTTTTTGACTAATAAGATAATTTATTTAATTAATTTGAAGACTTAAGTTACTTCAAGTTTTATTACATTCTTTGCTTATTTTGCGTCAGATGCTCACAATGTTTTAGTAGTGGTTATTTTAGGGCTAGTATAGTATAGTATATTTTTTCTATAGAATACTACACACACTGCTTGTTGCGCACTGGTTTGGATATGTTTTTTTTTTTTACAGCGAAGTTTATAGAGTTTCACTTTGCGCTACTAGTACATGTAGTACTAGCATACATACATTACTACATGTAGCCACATTGCTTGTTCAACATCTTTTCTGCGATCTGTGACAATATTTTGTGATCGTTTTATTGTATTGCGTTGGAATAGAAAGAAAACATACACTTTACAATCCTTGTAAGTTAAGATTTATTCTTTTTAACATAGAATTCTGAAACAGAAACAGTCTGCAATTGATAATATTATGAAAATCCATACCCTGGTTGCATTTTCGGAACTGGGTAACAACACAATCGGTCGGTACTCGGATATTTCAGGTACCCGTGCAATCACTATTATTGTTTTCATATTGCAAATAGACTGTTACTGAAAGCATTAAAGCTTGATCTGTACAAGATTTATTATGCTGTTCTTGGTGGTGCATTTATTATGGATTTATTTCTTAATACAGAATTATGTCATCCATCTTTTTTCTGTACCTAACGAGAGATAAAGATGGATGACAAAACATGAATTTCCACCAAATTGCAATTTCTTTTTTAATTGCTAAATTGCATTTTGTCTCTGAATGATTATCTCAAGTATTATGTAAACTTGATTACATGGTCAGACACAATCTGTCATCACTTTGTTTGGTAAAAGAATTATGTTCACTACAATGTCTCATATGATGAACTAGAAAATATGTGAAACTGTTTTCATTTGAACAGAGGCTAGCCAAGCATGTAATGAACGTCCATGTAAATGCTCAGCAGACGACTGTGACCCCAGTTGAAGGCGAGCTTAGCTTGAACTTCCTGAAGAAATTTATTTCATTTGCAAGAAGGTTAGTATTGCTTGTATCAGTTGACATCTTTTATTTGTGAGCATGCGAAACATAATGCATACCTACGTAATGGCGATTTCGTCTGTCCGGCCATCCACAGATTTTCCTGGGATTTCCTCAAAAATGTTAAAGTTTTTTGAGAATTCAGAAGTTTCTTTAGATATCCTTATGAAAGGTTAGAATTTCCTTACAAAATGTTAGTTTTTTAGAGACACTTAAGACAGATTGACAACTAGTTTCCTTAAAAAGTCTACAAAACATTTGATATTTCCTTAGAAGATAACTGTAAAATGATATAATTTTCCAATATTCTTCAGAGATCCTCAAGCATCTCTATTGTAGCACTGGAGGTTTAAAATCCTTTAAATTCTTCAAAATATTTGGGCACCAACGGTTGTATCAGGCATGATTATTAAACTCCTCCTTTATTATTGTGCTCATTTGCATAAAGTTGCTACAGTATATACACTGACCAGACTTTTTTATTTAGTATGCTTAGTCAGGCAATGTGACAGGATGTGACTGCATATAAACATAGGGAGGGATGCCATGTGAACATGGATTAGGGTCATGTGGGACATGATATAATATATACCATTTTGTAGTACACCAAGGGCTATATCAGGCATAATTATTTGACTGCCATTTTTTTCCTTATTCAACAGCCCATTTGTATATAGGTTATTATATGAACTGACACTTTCATACATAGTATGCTCAATCAGGGACTGTGATAGCTAGGATGAGACTTCTTATGGAGCCTATGGATGTCATGTGGGGAATGGGTGGAATGCCATGTGGAACAGAGTGGAATGCCATGTAGGATATATGGTGGAATGCCATGTGGGACATAGGGTGGAAAGGGATGGAATGTCATGTGGGACATGGGATGTCATGTGGGACATGGGATGTCATGTGGGACATAGGGTGGGATGCCACGAGTAACAGTATAACAGGTTGGGATGCCATGTGTGAAATAGGTAGGAGGCTATGTGGGACATAGGGTAGGAGGCCACGGGGACATGGGATGTGATGCCATGTGAGACATGAAGTAGGATGTCATTGGGACATTGGAAGGAATACCATGTGGAACATATGGTGGGATCCAATATGGGACATATGCTAGGATGCCATGTGGGACATCGGGTTGGAAGCCACTAATGCGGGATCTACGGTGGGATGCCATGTGGGAAATATGGTGGAATACCATATGGGACAAGGCATGAAATGGGATGTCATGTGGGACATGGGGTGGGATGTCATGTAGTACATATGGTTGGATTAATGAGGGACATGTAGGGTGGGATGCCATGTGGGTCATAGGGTGGGATGCCATGTGGGACATGGTAGGATGCCATGTGGAAGAGGGTAGAATGCCATGTGGGACATGGTGGGATGCCATGTGGAACAGGGTAGAATGCCATGTGGGACATGGTGGGATGCCACGAGTAACACAAGAGTGGGACAGGTTTGGATGCCATGTGTGACAAGGTAGGATGCCATGTGTGACATAGAGTAGGAGGCTATGTGGGACATAGGGTAGGAGGCCATGGGGACATGGGATGTGATGCCATGTGGGACAAAGTAGGGTGTTATTGGGAGGGATACCATGTGGAACATATGGTAGGATGACATGTGGAACATTAGGTGGGAAGCCACTGATATGGGACATAGGAAGGGATGCCATGTGGGACATAGGGAGGGATGTCAATTGGTACATATGGTTGGATTAATGTGGGACATACATGTAGGATGCGATCCGTGTGGGTCATAGCATGGGATGCCATGTGGGACACTGTATGGTGGAATGCCATGTGGGAGATATGGTGGAATGCCATGTGGGACAAGGCATGGGATGTCATGTGGGACATGAGGTGGGATGTCATTTGGGACATAGGATGTGATCCATGTGGGACATATGGTGGAATGCCATGTAGGTCATAGGATGGGATGCCCTGTGGGACATGGAATACCACATGGGACATGATGGAATACTACGTGAGACATGATGGAATATGACGTGGTTATATGATATGGGTGTCATTTTGCATGGGCATGCGAACCATGACAGTATTTACCGTTCTAGTATTTTGATTTAGGAAGCATGAAAACAAAGGATCTTATAAGCAGGTGAGGAACTCTCTGCATAGATTTTTTTTTTATTGTTTACTGCCTGATCATAAACTAGTATTTAATGTATTGCCAACTTGTAGCTGGGTGATTTATTGTATTGCCAACTTCTGTTGGGGTGTGACCTCACCTTCCCCAGCAAAGTGGCATATTTTGTTGGTGAAAGAATTAAATCAGAAGCAAACTTGAAACAAGATTGTCATTTATTCAGCAAAAAATTGAAATGCTTATTTTAAATCTTGTTAACTTTTGTGTACTTAAATTACCCAGCAAGATTGTACTTCTTTTCTGTCATCTGCCAAACACCAGTTAAGAACAATTCATAATGAAGCAAAGTTTTCTTTCAACGGTAGTGGGGGCTTTCAAAGGTTGAGCTTTTGCATCGGTGATCAAGTGACAAATATATGGAATTCACTATTCTTGTTTTTCAGCTCTTGTGGGCCCAGGGTATCTGACGGAGCAGCTGACAAACTGAAGAATCGTTATGTCTTAATGAGAAGCGGTACACGTGAACACGAAATGGCGACAGACAAGAAAACAAACATACCAATCACAGTCAGGTGCGTCTTGTTTTAATTTTGTCTAAATTCTGAGAATAACATTCTGTAAATGGCCATAATAGCACTTAAAATAGTTTTTGTTCTGACAAATCAATGTTTGTTAATATTTTCGCCATGCACAAAAGTGATGATGTATGAAAAGGACTACAGCCAATATTATTTAATGTCATTGTTTATATTTCTTTTTATCAACTTTTACGGTTCTCAAATTGTGTTCTACTGCTAAATCTGGGTCAAGGTTATTTCCTGTTCACTATAGCTAATTTCTCCCATTCAAGATATTTTGGGGGACTGCCAAAAAACAATGAGTTGACGTAAGCAATTTTCTAGTTGTCCCATTCAGAGAGGTCACAAATTCTTACAAAATTTATAGTAATTAGTATCTAAATTAAAAATTGGTGAATTTCTAACCAATTTTGATGGGACTTTCTGCTGTTTTCATGTTTTTTTAGTGTTAGTTTAATTCTTACTCTACCACGCGGAGATATTATCGCTGTTTTCAAACCACTTTTTCTAAAAATTAAATTGGGACTTTACCAAAGTCCTATAGGAGTAATCTTGGTATTATTTTAAAGTACTTTGATATTTCTTTCACAAAATGCAACTTTTTAATGGGGTCATATTACAGAATTTTGAGAAAAAGTAGCTTGAAAATGAGTCAAACTAAAAAATTCTCAATTTTGTTTTTCTTTTTAAATCTTACAATAACTATAATATCACATTTTTGCTTCAAAATCAAACATGCAAATCCTAAGACATGATATTATTGATTTATAATCCCTACCTGCAATCTTTTGTTCTGCAGAAATTTCTTCAAAATTGTATGTATTTCTGCCATTTTTAATCCTCAAAATTTTGTGTACCAAACCGTACATTGCACATGCTTTAAAACTGCTGTTCAAAAGTGCTTGCAATTTCCTTTCATTTGATATAAATAAAGGCATACTCCCCCCCCCCCTCCCCCTCCTCTCTTCTATTGGACCCTTTTCTATAATAGATCAATTTCACAGCATTTTCAATGATCATGTAGTGTAGTGGATATGAACGCGGCCAGCACGTGAGTGCATCAGGTTCGAGTCTCACCAAGACTACTGCGTTATAATTTTTCTGCTGCAGTTTTCATGGGTCATTTCACTAAATTCTTTTTTGGTGTTTCATCATTCCTTTCTTTCTAAAAATTCAAGATCAGCATCATTGGAAAGGCCCCTCCTCTCTTCTATTGGACCCTTTTCTATAATAGATAAATTTCACAGCATTTTCAATGATCATGTAGTGTAGTGGATATGAACGCGGCCAGCACGTGAGTGCATCAGGTTCGAGTCTCACCAAGACTACTGCGTTATAATTTTTCTGCTGCAGTTTTCATGGGTCATTTCACTAAATTCTTTTTTGGTGTTTCATCATTCCTTTCTTTCTAAAAATTCAAGATCAGCATCATTGGAAAGGAAAATCACAAATCTCTGTTTTCAATAGTTATACATGTGCAAATTGTTGACCAAATTTAGCCTAAAATTGCTTAAATTGCATATTTTTTGTCCAATATTTCCTAATTTGGCTTTCATTACTCAAAAGATTATTATTTTATCTTCTATTCCAACCAAACTTGTAATGAAAGAAAATGAAAGAAAAGTTATCAAAAATGCATATGAATAAAGTACTAAAATTGGGCTCGCATTTTTCAAAGCCTTGGTATAGTAAGGGTTAAACCATTGAAGCTCTCATGTTGATGGTACCTGTCCGTATACCTTGACTGAATTTCTTTCTTTTGTGGAGTGCATGAAATATAGTTTGAGTTATTCTTGAGTCAAAAATTATTCCTTATATGAGGTGAGATTGTTGTCCTCTATGAACACTTCCTAAAGGACTATATGGTAATACGAAGAAATTTTGTATGATTGTTTGCTAAGTTAAAAAGAAGTGTAAGTAAATAGTCAAAGAAGTTTTTGGAATTTTTTTTATCTATCTTTGGCTGAAAAGGGTTTTTGTTTTGAGGGAAATTGTGAAAGTGGTATTTTCTAGTATTTAGCTTTTCCTTGAATTATTGGCAGGAAGATAAATCAGTGCATAGAGAGAGATCTACAAAATGGTGCCACAAATTTATATGCTTTTGTAGACCAGATTTTGGTTCCGATACGATAGCATCAGGAACCTATGCAGTCATGATGGCGTGTGTGTGTATGTGTGTGTGTGTTTGTTTGTGACGACCAGCTCGTAAACGCGATATCTTTAGAATGATACTCTGGATTCATGTCATATGTGGTACACAGATAGCCCATGGTCTGTAGATGTACCCTACTGTTTTTGATGGTGATGTCAGTAGGCGGGGCTTAATGTAAAAATCTTGAAATGTTCATATTTTAACAACCACATGTCTGTTTTGTTTCATATTTGGTATAATTATGATGTTAGCTGATATGTACGTGTTCCTATGTAAAAATGTTGAATTTCATTAATATTTATAGTGGGCGGAGCTTAATATGATTTTGCTGCAAAGAGCTTGTAAACATGGTATCTTAAGAACAATAAATGGGATTCATGTCATATTTGGTACACAGATATCCCATGTTCTATAGATGTGCCCTATTGTGTTTTTTTTATGGTGATGTCATGCATATTGATTAGTAGGCAGGGCTTAATGTAAAAATCTTGAAATAATTTTAACAACCGCATGTCTGTTTTGTTTCATATTTGTATAACTTATGTTGTTCACTGGTATGTACATGTTTATGATGTAAAAATGTTGAATTTCATTAACATGCATAATGGGCGGGGTTTAATATTATATTACTGAAGAGCTTGTAAACACAGTATCTCAAGAACGAATGGTAAATTGGATTCATGTCATATTTGGTATACGGATATCCCGAGTTCTATAGATGTGCCCTGTCGTTCTTTATGGTGATGTCATTCATATTAATGAGTAGGCAGAACTTAATGTAAAAATCTTGAAATGCTGTTGTTTTAACAATCACATGTCTGTATTGTTATAATAATGATGTTAGCTAGTGTGTATATTTCCATGGTATAAAAATGTTGAATATTCATTAATATGCATAGTGGGTGGGGCTTAACATTAATTTTTCACAAAAAGCAAAAGTAAACACGATATCTCAAAAACTATGAACTGGATTTACATCATGTGTAACACAGATAGCTCATGGTCTGCAGATGTGACCTAATGTTTGTGGTGGTGATTCATGCATATTAGTAAGTGGGCAGGGCTTAAAGTGAAAATTTTGAAAAAGTGATAAATGTATGTATGTCCGTTTTGCATCATATTAGGCATGATAATTTTGTTGGTTGGTTAGATGCTTATGTTATCAACAGGTGTCAATAATATACATGGTGGGCATGGCTTAATGTGAAAGTGCTAAATGATGTAAAAACCATAAACAGTATATCAGATTTATGCCATATGTGGCACACAGATGGTTCATGGTCTGTACGTATGTTCTAATGTTGTAGTTATGATGTCATGAATGCTAATGAGGCTTACTGACAAATTCTTGAAATATGATAAATGAACAATCGTTTTTGAATTAAACTTGCTTTGATGATGTTGTTAATGTGCAAGTGCTGATGTTTCCTTTTTTTTTTTATTGATCTGCATGGTGGGTGAGGCTTATGAATAAATATCGTGGAACAAATATTTCATGATATGCAATGACATGGCAGTTAATACAAAACTTGCAAATTGATCAGCTTATGAAAAAGCATCAGAACCACAAAACCTTTTGGTTTTGGTTTTTAATGTAGTCAATTTTGATCAAATTTCCAATAGCGGCTGTAGGTGGTATAGCACTGCATCAGGCCATCCTGAAAAAGTTGGCTGTAGGTGGTATAGCACTGCATCAGGCCATCCTGAAAAAGTTGCCACCTACTCGAAACGTTTTATATTTTACTTGAAAAGATAGCGCTTTAGTGTATAAAAGGTATGAAAAAACTTGAATTTGGTGGCAAAAATAATAATTGTTGCCTACCTACCGACCCACTTTTTCAGAACAAGATGGATTACTCCAAACAAACCATTTTTTAAAGATGCAGGCCTCACATATTCTGAAATGATAAAAGAGAATAAATATAGGTAAAGGGCAAGAAATCAATCAGCATGAATTATCTTTCATCCTGTGCAGACAACTTGAGGCTATCATTCGCATCTCTGAATCATTGGCAAAGATGCAGTTGAAGCCGTTTGCATCTGAAACCCATGTGGAGGAGGCCCTGAGGATGTTCCAGGTTTCCACCTTATCCGCTGCAAGAACAGGAAATCTGTCCGGTAAGTTACCTCTTTTAAAGTTTGTTTGTTATTTCAAGGTATGATTCCAGGTATACATTAAATTCCAGAGGAAATATTAGTTTACATGGTGATATTTGATGCCACTTAATTGTGGCGTCATTAAATTTCTTAATAAATGGTGATTTCCACATTTTATTACATGCAGAGTTGAAAAAAATTGATGATTCCGTTGGATATAACTGCAGGGAAAACAGGAATTTACAGGAAGATTTTTTTTTCCTATAAAAAAAACAAAAACATAAAATTTAACATTTTTTGGTAAATAAGTATATGCTTTATTTAAAACATCTGTATTCCAGAGAAAATATTGGGTTTACGGAGTGATATTTGATGTCATTTATTTTTGGTGCTATTAAATTTGTTTATAAATGGTGACTTTCACATTTTATTACATGCAGAGTTGGAAAATTTGAAGGTTCTGGTGGTTATAACTGCGGGGAAAACAAGAATTTGCGGGAAGAATTTTTGTTTTTCATAAAGAAAAAAAAAACTTCTAAAAATTTTTTTTTTTTTTTTTTGGGTAAATATGTGCTCTAAAACATCTCTTGTGTAATTGTATGGTGAATAGCACATTCAATTGTGAAAGAGGGAGCATATAAAGACGTTTTTACTACATTCATATTTTTTCTGTCACAACTTTGTGGGAAGGGTTTTGACACTTTTATTCAGAACTGTGGGAAATTTGATAATTAATTCCAACTCTGATGACAAATATTTCATTTCTCACCTTGACGCTTGATATTTAAACGATAGATCAGGGCAGTTGTGAAATGAAGAGGGCAATAAACGGGCAATAAACAAACACTATGATAGTAGTGTCAGAAAGCAAGACTATTAAATTGTACATTTCTTAAAATTTAACCACAATTTTTCACTTAGTTGGGATTTAAATAGATGCTGATACTTGCCTTGAATCTTCTGTGTATAATGAATTAAGTTTCCTTCTGGAGCCAGCAAATTGAAATTGTAGCAAACATAAAAAAATGGATGCAAGAAATTTATCTTTCACATAACTTCTTTTCAGGTTTTGAAACTTGTCTTGAAGCTTTTGCGATTATTCCATCTAATACCCTTTATTAGATCACACAGCAGGGTGATGTATTATTGATTAGTCTTTCCAAGGAGTTGTAGATTTGACAACTTAAGATGCAGAAAAGACATTTGACTGACTGCTGTTGGGTTGTGCAATTAATTCTCATGGAGGGCATACTAAGGGAATTCTCATGGAGGGCATACTAAAGGAATTCTCATGGAGGGCATACTAAAGGAATTCTCATGGAGGGCATAGTAAGGGAATTCTCATGAAGGCATACTAGAGGAATTCTCATGGAGGTCATACTAAGGGAATTCTCATGGAAGGCATACTAAGGGAATTCTCATGGAGGGCATACTAAGGGAATTCTCATGGAGGGCATACTAAGAAAATTCTCATGGAGGGCTTACTAAGGGAATTCTCATGAAGAGCATACTAAGGGAATTCTCATAAAGGGCATACTAAGGGAATTCTCATGGAGGGCATACTAAGGGAATTCTCATGGAGGGCATACTAAGGGAATTCTTAAGGAGGGCATACTAAGGGAATTCTCAAGGAGGGCATACTAAGGGAATTATCGTGGAGGGCATACTAAGGGAATTCTCATGGAGGGCGTACTAAGGGAATTCTCAAGGAGGGTCCAAAATCAATAGTAATTAATTCTAATGAATACTTTTTTGCTTTAAATAAAAAAAATATATAAAAAGATAAAGTTAATCCCATGGATTAATAGGAAGATGCGCTCACTTTTTGACCAAGAGTTTCTTTAAATTACTGTTTTCAAATATCATCGGATGAACTTCTTTAAATTACTGTTCTTAGATATTTTTGGATGAACTTCTTAAAATTATGGTTCTCAAATGTCATTGCATGAAGTTCTTTAAATTACTGTTCTCAAATATCATTGGACAAACTTTAAATTACTGTTCTCAAATATCATTGGACAAACTTTAAATTACTGTTCTCAAATATCATTTGATGAACTTCTTTAAATTACTGTTCTCAAATATAATTGGATGAACTTCAGAAGTGGACTTCATATATGATGGCTTTTTTATTATGTACAAAAAATCGTATTTGTTGGTCTTTGTATAAGGATTTGACAAATTAAGTGTATAATAAGGTTACTCCCCCTCCCCTCTTCTACACTCTCCCCTCCCCTCCACTCTCCCCTTCCCTCCACCTCCCCTCTCTTCTCCCTCCCTCTCCCTCCTCCCCCCCTCCCCTCCCCCTCCCCCCCTCCCCCCTCCCCTCCCCCCCCCCCCCCTCCCCTCCCCTCCCCTCCCCTCCCCTCCCCTCCCCTCCCCCCCCCCCCCCTCCCTCCCCCCCCCCCCTCCCCTCCCCTCCCCTCCCCCCCCTCCCTCCCCTCCCCTCCCCTCCCCTCCCCTCCCCTCCCCCCCTCCCCCCTCCCCTTTCCTCCCCCTCCCTCCCCCCCTCCCCTCCTCCCCTCCCCTCCCCTCCCTCCCCTCCCCTCCCCCTCCCCTCCCTCCCCTCACCCCTCCCTCTTCCTTTCCTCCCCTCCCCTCCTAACACAATTTATTTGTTGTTATACCATTTATTAAAGTGCAAGTAGTATGGGGAAAGATGACACATTTAGGCAAAATCCAGATTTAGGATATTTTTTGTCAATCACTTTCCAGGTGTGGAGGGATTCACTACACAGGAGGACCATGAAGAATTAAATCGCGTCGAGAAACAACTGAAGCGGAGATTTGCGATCGGCAGCCAGGTGTCTGAACATTGCATAGTGCAAGATTTCTTGAGACAGGTATGTCTCATCAAACTGCTTTCACTTTCTTTTTGGCCGTTTAATTAATTGTGGTATTGAAATATTTTTGTTTGAGAGAAAGAGTTCCTTTTCAGTTGAACACATCTTGATTAATAGGGCAAGTGGTACAAATGCTTTAAAAAATGTAGAGAATTACATCAAGTGGAGAGAAATTAACTCATTGGAAAGCTACTTTCCTGGGGATTTCGAAGCCAATTGAGAAACCTAAAGGAATTGAGAGGGAATAATATGTTTAGATTTCACCATTTCTTTCATGGTTGAACCTTCTTATTATTTAGTTAATTCATAAAAAATGCATCAAGGCTGTTGTGCTCTAATTGAACACTCCCAGTAGCTATGAATTCTAAAACCACTTTGATGCTTCCATATTTGGTGTCAGCAAGGTACATCATATTGCAGATGAATTGTTGTTGCTGTATAGGTTTGAAACCTACATTAAATGTTGCTGTTATTTTTCTGCAGAAATACCCTGAAAGAAGCATCCACAAGGTTCTTTATTTGATGATGAGACGTGGAGAGATACAGTACCGCATGCAACGAAAGATGCTCTACCGCATCAAGTGATCGCACGAGATGGCCGACCTCATTGTCCTCTAGGTCTAGATGAACCTAATGCTTGAATTTAATGAATGTTTGCCATGTGGAAGTGTATCACCATAACTAGAATATTTATTGCAATCATTGAAAAATTGTCAGGTTGATGGCAGTTATTGGTTACATAGTGTACCTCATGATAAATCAAAGAGAAAATGATTCTAAATGGTTCATTATCCACAGAGCATTTTTCTCAAGTTCCCAACTTTGGAGGTACTTCTCTTTTGTCAAAATATAATATTTTTTTAAAAGCTCTTTTGAAATATTCTACTTATTCTAATATTTAACAAAGTTTGGAAGGAACTCTTCAAAAGCAGCATTTGACATTGTAGGATATGTATCATTTATATTATCAGTTTGGTTTTGGTAAAGCATATTTCATTATTCACTTTTCAAAATATTGTGAATTGTTTGATATCCATATGTACAAATATGATTCTGATAATATACAAATTGTGATCGGGCCATTTTGGCACCATTTTAAATTCACATTATTTACAGATGTATGATGGAGGAAGTGCCATTGGATTCAGAGACTGAAGCTAACTCATGAATGTAACAAAAGTTGCAGAATGCAGTGATTTTTTTCTCTCTAGAGAATTGATTTCTATGCTTGCATTATGCAAGAAGAGGTTAGATAATATAAATTGGTTCCAGTGATGTACAAAATGTGATAGCAAGGTAGATGGCAACATATTTTAAAATCGGATATTTTATTTTTTAGGTTTATAAGAAATGGTATATATATCATTGTAAAATTGAAGAAAAACACCTTTTGGGGTCAGCATATGAAATTAAGGTACCATGGTAGGTCCAAAGTTTATGTACCTAAGGAATGAAATTTCTCTTTTTTTATAAAAATTGAATTTTTGTTGTCAGAAATACAAATGAAATTATTGATTTCTCCTTTTCATATCCATAGAAAATTAATATTTTTTTATCCAGATATTCATCAAAGAGAAATTCCTTTTTCGGCTAATCCGCAAATACCCCAAAATTCATGCACCAATGATAAACATGTAACTTTCAGTAGTTGGTGAATTATAGGGGTGCACAAGCTTCGGGCCCTCAAGCTTCGGGCCTGCACAAATTTTAGGCCACCTAGCATAGGTCAGCTAACAGTAAGCACATGCCTTGACTGGAATATCTTGTATGAATGTTTAAAAACCAAATTTCGTGATGATTTTCATTTAAAAAATCAGTGGGGAGTAACTAATGTAGCATATACAGTTAAAACTGAATTGTATAGTTACTTGGAATTTACTCTTGTGTGTATGTTATAAAATATAAGGGAAAATAAAACAAATTTTTGTCACCACTACATTTCATGTTCTTAACAGTATTTTCACATAAGTGTAAAAGTCACACAACAGGGGAAGTAATTGCTTGTCCAGCATGCCTAATACGTCATTACATGCTTCCCAAATTCCTAATGACAAGAAGTGCCCCAGGGCCCTGTAGGCCTAAAAGTCATCAAAAGTGTGACAACAAAGTGGCAGCCAAGTTCCAACCTAAAAGAGACGAAAATTCCAACTTCTTAGCATTTTATTTTAAAGCATTACCTTTTTTGTTGATCCCCCCCTTTTTTTCTACCCGCTCCCCATGCAACATTTTGGCATTGTCTCTCATCTTCTATAATGATCCCAAGTAGAGGCTATACTATGGAATGTTTTCTACATAATGCTTTAGGTTCAAGTGTTTTTTAGGTTCAAGTGTAAACATTCAAAGCTGGTTTTTCGGTCCATTAAAGGTAGTGAAGAGAGGATATAGTATCTTTACCGTTCTTCAGTCCATCTGCATCTACAGTCTGTCCATCCATCTGCATCTGTTGTCTGTCCATCCTCATGCATTATTCAGCCTCTAAAGAACAAAAAGATTGCTGCTCCAGGAAAGGAATTCCAACTATTTTTATGAAAAGATTTTTATTAAGGAGAACAAATGCATTCCAGACTTGAAAGATTTGTTCGAGAAAGAAGAAAAAAGTTGAATGATAAAACTGACGACTTGAATGGAATTTATAATAAAGTGTCTTGGAAATGAAAGGGGAAAAAACGGGTTTTGCTAGAATAGAGTGCAAACAATAGACTTATGATAAACTCCCATGTTAATCTGCAATGAATTTTCATTCTGATTTGGTAGATAGAACAGCTCTATTTGGTGTATAAGGGGGAAAAGGTGAACATGTTTCTATTGGAAGTGCCAGGCTTAAGTTAAGGGGAGGGGGCTGTAGTGCAATTGAGTGAGTGGAGGTTATAGTGAAGGTTGGAATGATGAGTTGGTTAAGAGTATATTTGGTAGATGAGTGGGGTGGTAGTAGGTGAATGGGGCATGTTGAGTTGATTGAAGTGAGGGGATGGGAGTTAAGAGGAAAGAATTTTGGGTGGAAGATGGTAGAATGATTGGTAGATGTAGGAATTAGCATGAAGGTGGGATGACATGGGGGACATGATGGGATGAAATGTGGTTATGGTGAAGGTTGGAATGATGAGTTAAGAGTATATTTGGTAGATGGAATGGATGATGATAGGTGAATGGGGCATGGTAGGGGAATGTTGAGGAATAGAGGATGGAAGGTGAACGGAGGGTGGTAGATGAACGGAGGATGGCAGGTGATGGAGGAATGGTAGGTGATGGAGGAATGGTAGGTGATGGAGGAATGGTAGGTGATGGAGGAATGGTAGGTGATGGAGGAATGGTAGGTGATGGAGGAATGGTAGGTGATGGTAGGTGATGGAGGAATGGTAGGTGATGGAGGAATGGTAGGTGATGGAGGAATGGTAGGTGATGGAGGAATGGTAGGTGATGGAGGAATGGTAGGTGATGGAGGAATGGTAGGTGATGGAGGAATGGTAGGTGATGGAGGAATGGTAGGTGATGGAGGAATGGTAGGTGATGGAGGAATGGTAGGTGATGGAGGAATGGTAGGTGATGGAGGAATGGTAGGTGATGGAGGAATGGTAGGTGATGGAGGAATGGTAGGTGATGGAGGAATGGTAGGTGATGGAGGAATGGTAGGTGATGGAGGAATGGTAGGTGATGGAGGAATGGTAGGTGATGGAGGAATGGTAGGTGATGGAGGAATGGTAGGTGATGGAGGAATGGTAGGTGATGGAGGAATGGTAGGTGATGGAGGAATGGTAGGTGATGGAGGAATGGTAGGTGATGGAGGAATGGTAGGTGATGGAGGAATGGTAGGTGATGGAGGAATGGTAGGTGAATAGGGCAGTGAAGGAATGGGAACAAAAGAATGTTGGCTGGAAGATGGCACAATGATTGGCAGATGTAGGAATTATGATGAAGGTGGGATGGCATGAAATGTGGGACGGTGGATGGCATGTGGGACAGGGTGGATGGCTTGTGGGATGGTACCATGGATTTTGGGACAATGTCATGGCATATAGGACGGTGGGATAGCATGTGGGACAAGGTAGAGTGGCATGTGAAACAAGGTCATGGCATTTATGTGCTGGGATGGCATAGGGGATAGAGGAATGACATGTGAGATAGGATGGCATGTCGTCTAGATTTCAGGTGGGATAGCATCTGGGATATGATGGAATGGCCCACAGGACAGTGGGATGGCACAAGGAAGGATGGTGTGTGAGTCAGTAGTACAGGGAGGGATGGAATGTGGGACAAAATTCCATGAAAAAGTTGCAGCTTTTAGTATAAAAGTAGGTTATTTGCAGTTTTAATGTCCTGTATGAATATCCTTTTAACTGATAAATAAATATTGTAAATTTTTTGGGACTTCACCCATGGACGCCATAAGTGCTTCTTTGCTGGATTAGATAAATGGTATGCAACTTCCCTGGACCCCATAAGTTCTTTTTTTCTGAACCCCATCAGTGCATCTTCTTTGGACCCCATAAGTGACTTTTCCCTGGACCCCATAAGTGCCTCTTCCTTTGACAGCATAAGTGCTTGTTCCCTGAACCCCATGCATAAGCGCTTTTTTCCCAGACCCCATAAATGCTTCTTCCCTGAACTCCTTAAGTGGCTCTTCTTTGACCCCATAAGTTCTTCTTTCCTGAACCCTACAAGTGATTCTTCTCTGAACCCCATAAGTGCCTCTTTCTTTGACTGTCACCCCATAAGTGTTTCTTCCTTGGACCCCTTAAGTGGCTCTTCTTTGACCCCATAAGTGCTTCTTCCCAATCCCGAAAGTGATTCTTCTCTGAACCCCATAAGTGCCTCTTCCTTTGACTCACCCCATAAGTGCCTCTTCCTTTGACTCACCCCATAAGTGTTTCTTCCTTGGACCCCATAAGTGGCTCTTCTTTGGACCCCATAAGTGCTTCTTCCCTGAACCCCCAAGTTGATTCTTCTCTAAACCCCATAAGTGCCTCTTCCTTTGACTGTCACCCCATAAGTATTTCTTCGTTTGACCCAACAAGTGCCTATTCCTTACACCCCATAAGTGATTCTTGTCTGGATCCAATAAACCTTCAACATTTGACCCTCCCAGATTTGTCAATAGGGAAAGCAAGGTGGTGATGTGAAATCTACAGTAAGATATGATTTACTGATTCTAGGACCATATAATGCATCCCTCACCCGTGTCCAATAATTCGTGGTCTCTTTCTCCCATTTATACATTTGACGTAGAATTCCATAACCTGCCCTTGTTTTTGTCTATATTGCTGAAACCTACGGATTGTCTGATGGTCTTTGACCTGTTGACCAATGAAGTCCGCTTCGTGTTCCAAACATCACCATACTGCTGTATAGTTCCCGAACATATTTGCAAATGTAGAAGTGAATCACAGAAAAGAAGAAAACTAGCAGGATAGCGAGATGAGGAAGGTTGCTTTAGTTTTCTACTTTCAAAAGTCCACTCAGTGACCAAGATACTGATTACTGTGTGAGCGATTGGGCAAAATTGTAATTCATTTACTACTCCCGGTTATGTATTGTAAAACAATTATCAACTGATAATGGGGTCTCTGATTAAGCAGTGGTGGATCTAAGGATGGAAAACATGATCAAAATAGACATGTTTGAAATAAAATATTGAGAAGCAACAATAACAATATTGGAAATATTGGAATTAATGTAAATAGGCTTTCATGTTTTAAAGCATTGAAGTTGCAACTCTCCTTTTCTTTCCAATGCGAATTTTGTAAGCTCTCTAGCCCTGGACTCTCTTTATATGTTAATTTCATATTTTTTTGAGAAGGACATGGGGTCTGAACCGCCTCCAAAACACCCCCCAGTAAAATCAGGTGAAACTTTGGATGTTTGAGTTATGTGTCTGGAGAACGTGTTCCAAAACACAAATCTTCTGAAAATACATTTTACAGTCCATATCTTAGAACTGCAGACTGGCAGAAAATGAAATTAAAATGATGCTTTATAATAAAGCCTGAAGATTGAAAAGATGCTATTCTTCTCTGGTCTTCGTTTCTAGTCTTCGTTTATCCGTTTACATCAACATTGTAAAATCATATTCCTTGACAGCTTGATGTAAACGTTGTAAAATCATAATTGGTTGTCAGTTTGTACTCTGTAACACATACCTGCAGCCTTTATGCCACTACACTCTTAACAGCTCAATGCTTCCTCTTTCGCCTTCAAGTGTATTCCGTAAAACGTTTAGATCCAAAATGCTGGTATGAAATTCTGATAACCATATATATATATATATATCTATTGCTGTGTAAAGTCAATTCTTTTCCTTTTAACGCTGGCAGACTAAATCTTAACTGCTTAAAATGGCTGCACTGATTTCAGAATGGTTCAACGGGTGGTCTCTCCGGCTGATTATGTTTACATTCATGTTTGGTATGATGCTGCAACAACCAGTGGCACAAAACATGATCCTGCAAAAACTGTGCCTTCAGGAACACGAAATTGATATATGCAGCGATATGAGTAGACACCCATCGATACAGGACAAAATTCAAGCGAAAGCATCTGGATTCATAACCTTGCAGTTGATAAGTATGGGTATCCCTAGCGCCATCGCGTCATTAATACTTGGTGCCGCCAGCGACAAATACGGACGCAAGAAGATTATGTTGATCACATGTTCTGGCATCGTTTTCCTAATGTTGTCATTTTTATACCAGGCTAGCATTGATGATGGTATTTCAAAGGTGGTCATTTGCATCGGTGGATTTGTGAGTGGGGCCACAGGTGGTATCATGGTTTTCATTGGATCAGTCACGAATTATGTCACCGATGTTACCCCAGAGGATCAGAGAACACGGGCGTTGAGCAAAATATTCCCTTTTATGGGACTCGGTGCAGTGAGTGGAATCTTGTCGGCGGGTTATGTTGAAAATAATTTTGGTTATCAAGCAGTTTTTGGAATAAGCGTCATTGTCGAGATCATAACGTTTTTGGTGGTCTTATTTTGTGTCAAAGATGTGAAAATAAATCAAACAAATGAGAATAAAAGTATCATTTCTAAAATGACAGCAGGAATTGAAGTGCTGATGGAGGACAAGCCCATCGGAAATAGACCGCAGCTTCTTGCTCTCTTGTTCAACGGTTGCCTCGGAATGGCCTTTGCAATGAGTAAGTTTACAGCGTTTAATGTCTCTAATGTTTCCATTCCGGGTCGTTGAGAGGAATCGCGGGGCCCGGGGAAAACCTGGCCGCAGAGAATTCGGGCCCCCATATAAGTTGTACGATCCCTTATGATCCGGGTCCCCTAAAACACCGGGCTCGGGGCATCACCCCGCTTCAACCCTGTGTCGACGGCCCTGTTTCCATTTGAGGAAGAAAACACTAATTATGTAAAAAGAGGATGTTTGTGCATCCTTGGTAAGATACGATTAGATCTGGACTTTGATAAAGCTTGCAAGAAGGGGTCCAAGTTTTCTTACAGTGAGTTTTATAAGAAAGGTATGGTATATGATCTAACAAATCTAAATTTATCATATAAGAAACTTCAGAATAACACACACCAATATCAATAACTGGGTTAATTTGTATCGACAAACAAGGAAGGCTTTACCTTACCATTGGCCGCAGGGACTCAGAAATGAATCACGAATGGATTGGATGTGGCTCAGGGCCGTATTACCCGGAAGATAGGGGGAAACCTCCCCCTCCCCCCACTCCTCCCCCTCCTCCCCCTCCTCCCCCCTCCTCCCCCCTCCTCCCCCTTCCTCCCCCCGCTTTTCCACACACACACACTTTTTAGCTGACTAAAAAAATAAAAAAACCTTTAGGGGAAATTTTCCTCTTGCCCCCACACTTTTTTGAATAAGAGGCCATGTCCCCCCCCCCTTCCCTCCACACACACACACACACACACACACACACACACACACACACACTTTCTAAAGGAGAATTACGGCCTTGATGTGGCTGTCCAGGTAAGAGGGGCTCGGGTGTCGCTCGCTGGCCCCACCCATTAAATATTATATTTGATAGGATGTTGAATATGAACGCATTTTATGAATAAGGGACACAAGTGAATGGAGAGATTTTTAGGAAAGCAAATGAAGAAGCAGAAATTAGCATTAGTGGGCGTAACATAACAAACTTGCACCATGCGGACAACATCTCCCTAATTGCCGAGTCAGAAGCATCGCTATAAAAGATTGTCAACATAGTAGACTGGTAGATGAAGAAAGTAAGAATAGAGGCCTGAAGACGAATGTCAATAACAATGGTGGTCAGTAGAGGAGTGGTGAAACTGAAGTTGAACATCGTCAGATCGTGGAACGTGCTTAGGACAGATCAATCAATCACAGAAAATGGAATAACAGATAAGGCCGTAATTCTCATCCAGGGAAAGTGGGGGGAGTGGGGGGACAAGAAGCAACTTTTTCCCAAAATGTCGTGAATTTTTGAAATTATGCTAAACAGTAAAGTAACATGTCCCCCCTGTCCCCCCAGGAATTACGGACCTGAACAGATACAGTGATAAGAAAAAAGAATCAAAATAGCCAGGCAAATATTCATAAACATTAAAGACATTTTTGAACATCTAGATCAATAAAAAGTTGTGGCT
This sequence comes from Chiridota heheva, assembly GCA_020152595.1. Lineage (NCBI taxonomy): Eukaryota > Metazoa > Echinodermata > Holothuroidea > Apodida > Chiridotidae > Chiridota > Chiridota heheva. Next base: position 1,012,765 of record JAIGNY010000904.1, read on the forward strand.
CTTTAGATGCTATGTTTTGTCAACTTTCCTATATTCTAGTGAAACCTGGACTTTAAATCAACATATTGGTAAAAAGATTGATGCTTTTGAAATGTGGCTTCATAGGAAAATGCTTAAAATCCCATACACAACACATATGAGTAACAAAGATGTTTTAATCAAAGTACAAGAAAAATACTTAAACCGCCTTAATAACCTGATAGCCCAAAGAATAACTCAAGTATTTTGGACATGCTCTAATGGGAGACAAACTTCATAAGCTACTCATTCAGTCATTACGGGGAAGGTGTATGGCAGACGGGCTCGAGGCAGATCACTGGCTGACTGACATAAACAAAATATATATATATATATACAAATTGGACGGGTCTCAGCCTTAAGGAATGTGTGAGACATGCAGATGATCGCCTCTACTGGAAACGGATGACCACCTACCTTCGGTAGGTGCAACCTCCTGGTAACTTGAACGGAGAGGGACTGGAACAGTCACACAGATCCGGATGCATGAAAGCAGGGAGCTGCTACTTTGACAGCTCCCTGATGAAAGGGCTTGTGTAGATGAGGGCAAGTGGCGTAGCTACGGAAGGGGTGGGGGAAGGGGGGGGGGGGTTCTAGGCCCAGATTTCCAAGGCCTCCACAAATATTGCACGACTTGAATCAAATAGAACAACGGTCTGACGGTGTTTGCTTCCCCTCCAAAGGAAGTCCTAAAAAATAAGGATAGCTACGCCCCTGGTCATAATCCATAGAGGTCGGGGTCTATACAGGTCAGAGCCCGTCAGCCCGTAGAGATTAGAACCCATATTAGGTCGGAGCTTGTAGAGATCCCCGGTGATTTTTAATCAATTTGTGTTGATATGCGCAATAATTTAAGTAATTCAGTTTGATAGCATGCCTATTAATGGGAACATAAACGTTCCTTTTAATGGGAACATTTTGCTACATGGAAGCCGCCATTTTGTGATATTTCCCATGATCCGTTGCTATCCTAACGTTAAAGTCTTATGCAATGTTACATTTTTCAAAATTGGAAATACGTCTGGGAAAAAAAACTTTGCTAGGGAAAACTTAAAACCTATGAAAATACCCTAATTACTGTCATGGCTACCACTTTTCCACTCCTATTTGATATGTCCACCACGCTGTTTTCGAAATATTAGATAAAATAGACAATAGAGCAAGGCTTTTAGGCGCGAAACGGACATTTTGAAAATTTAAATGTTTTTCAATACAATGTTTTTTAATATTTTAAGTAAATAAATGAGAAACTATGATATTTTATCGCAACATTTGAACAATAGCCTATGGCTGCATGACTTTAATATTCTCGTGTGTTATAAATGTTCCTATTGTTTGGCATGCTACCAGACTGTAATATCAGAAATGTTTTGCTATACAACAATAACAAAGAGGTCTGTCTGTTCTTTATGTTCATTGATTTTAAAACAATTTAGCTGTTGTTGCCTCTACCTGTCCATATATCTTTAACTGCTTTGGCTTACGTGGGTTTGTGGTGGTCAACCACACCAATGTGCCCAAGATTATCAAAGGCTACTCAGGCATGTCAGACAGCTGTGACCCAATCCATGCATCCATGCAGAGTCACTTATTTGCAGGTGATGTCAAGTTTCTGAACTCAAACTCACTTTTTTGCCGGGAAGGCTGGAAGGCACCCTAACTGCACAAGTTAGGAAGAGTATATTTTTAAAGGGTCAAACCAGACATGGCAGTATTATAAAGGTGAAATTATGTTGAATACTTTTATCAATTTTTATTCATTTTAAAAACGTAACATTTGAGATGATTCATTTTCTGTAGGTGAAGGTAGCATTCTCATGATGTATACAAAACGTCCTCCATTTGAATGGGATTCGACGACTTTTGGATTGTTTGCTGCCTCGAAACAGGTTAGTCAGTCAGTGAGTGAGACTGCACAAGCAGACAAACGGTGCACAAATGCATTTCTATCACATGTTTGAGAATATTACTTCATTTTCTTTAGTTTGATCTGTACCAGGTCCCCAAGAATAGACTAAGGGTACTTTTGGACCAAAAGAACTAATGGACCAAAAGTACTAATGGACCAAAAGTAAGACTAATGGCGCAAAAGTACTTTTGTTACGCTTGGATGGCGATCATGTCCTCTTGAAGGAATTTTGCCTACTTAACCTATATACCTTCCTCCCCCCCCCCTCCCCGCCCCTACCGTAACACGGCGGTGACGCTTCAGCTTTACGTTTATACCGATGCCATTATTGTCATCAACTGAAAATTCTTTTAAAGAAATACTGCATCAGCTGATCAGTTCGTGTTTAACTTGAAGGTTTCCACTATGCCGTCAACCAGGAGAAATTGCCACTAGACCATGATTTGAAGACTCTCTGTGCATGGCTGAGACTCCCAGCCTGTAAACCCACAGCTTATATCATGAACGTTAACTTCTTTTAGTCTTTAAAAGGCACAAACTATAAGATAAATGATGAAAGTTATTTCCTTGTAATAAATTGTCTTCTTCTTCTTCCATAATTACAGATTGCCGGTGTAATTGGGCAGGCGGCTGGAACAGGGTTACTGCATAAATTAATGGGTTCAACATCTATACGAAGTGATTTCACGCTATTACAACTTGGGGCATTATCTTCTGCTGTCATTTGTCTCATCACAGCCTGCGCTACATCGCCGTCCATGTTGTTAATCGGTAAGAAGGTTGCCATTCCAGTCATATACTCAAATCTCGATCAAGTACTCAGGTAGGGCAAGGGCGAATCCAGGATTTTCAAAAAAGGGTGGGGGTTGGGGGGAGTTCCGAGGTCAGTTATCTTGAAAATGGTCCTAAATTTGATGGTGTGCGATACATACACTATAAGCATGTACAAATACGTGTCACGTGTGTGGGTCATGAGTGGGTGGGGTAAATGTGTTGGGGGTGGGGTTAGTGTATTTTGTTTTCAAGATTAATAGTTAATAGCCCACATTTGGAGATGACTTTGTTCCTAGCAAAATCAAATCTTTAATTTTCGGGAAATTTCTTAAACTCTCGGAAACTCTTTCTCAATTTGTTTTCAATAATTAGGCAATCGTCATCGATTTTTGTTCAATTTTTTCAATTTTCGGGTAATTTTCTTCGATTTTCGGGTAATTTTTATTCATTATCAGGAAATTTTGCCATACAGTTTTACCACGCGTTTCCAATTTTACCTCACAATATTAACAGAAAGATGAAATCAGTCCTACCACTAGGTAAATCCCTTTCTATATAATTACCGTTTGTTCCCCCACCCTCCCCCCACCCCCACCCCCAATCCCTTCCTTTTATTTTCCTCCTCCAGTGAAACCAAAAGCTGATTACGCCACTGAGACTTCCATGTTTGGGACTCGGAGGTTAGCTATCATCACATAAATTCTGGAACAGCCCTTAAAAGTAAACATTAAATTCAGGTATAGATTGGCTGCCATAGGCAAATAAAATGTATAGGCTGATAGGGGTTATAATTATTTTTTTGCTTTTTCGATTATTGTTATAATCAAATTATATTTCGAGCAAAAATTCTTTGAAACTTTTCAAAAATAACAACTCTGGATCCGTGGGCTTGAACATTTCATATTTAGAATTAGCTGATTAGAAAGTAAATATAAGGAGAGGGAAGGAGATAGGAAATTGTGTACTCCAAGTCAAGCTTTGCCACTTGAACAGCATTAAAGATAATACTTTACGGAAGTTGAAAAATTACTTATGCAAAGTACAACAAATTAGATTAAACTTCTGTTAATTTATTAAAATACTAGTTTTTGTAGAAATTTGAAATCTTATAGCTATTATGCGAAGCGCGAAAAGTTTTTGGAGGGTTTAAAGATTGTATGTAAAAACAATTGAAATATGTTCATTAATTTTAGAACATAATTGAAGTGGTATTTTTGGAAGCCAAGAATCATACATGAATCCTTCCAATTGTATGAAAACGTTTTCGCAAACTGGCAAATAAGAAGACGATATATACAGGGAATTTTTATGGAGCGTTTTCCTAATATCATTTTCAGCTTTGGAATCCCCCTGTACCAATAGCAAATATTCGATTGAAATGATATTATTTAAAACTAGGATATGATCTGTGATGTCCATTCAAGAGCTTTTAGAAGGGTCCCTCTACAAAAACAAACTGGATCATTAACATCGACTAGTTTGTGAAAAAGTAAGAAGTCCCTTCCCCCTCTTCTTTTTCATATCTTGGTGACCATGTAAAACCGGTGAAACGCGGTTCTAGGAGCGGCAAGTTTATTAGAGGCAAATTTACGAACCAGTGTCGTAGCCACGGGGGCCTGGGGAAGGGGGGGGGAGAAGGTAGGGCTGGTTCCTCAAATTCAATTTACCCCTCCCCGCCCTCCCACCAAACAGCCAGGTATAATTCTGGCCCAAAAAAATATATGTCCCAATTTGTGTAAGAGAATAAAAAAAATTCACAAACGTTTTCTTCAAGACTTTATGATTATTCAAATTCAACCAAATTTTTACTAATTTTACTGCATATTGTTCCAAAAGCTTCCAATTGTTTTGATTTTTGGTCGTAAATCTCCCTATACAACAAGATCTTAATCTAAATTTTTCCAATTTTCCAATTAGAAATAGCCCACCATCACTAGCAATACTCGGACCGATCATTTATTACTGTTATCATTTTTTTAAGTTGGGGTGCAGGATTTTAGGAAACGCCCATTCAGGTGTATGCCATATACCGCCGTAAAATTATATATCCCCAGTGGTATCATCTAATTACAAGACTTTTTTTACATATGTATATATGCCTATACTGGTGAGCCAACTTGCATGATATTTGGGAGCCTGACGAATAAAATAAAAAGTTGGCACTAAATAAGATTCATTTGCTATGATTTGGAAGGAAAAATTATTTTCAAGGAGTACTTTAATAAAATGCTTGTGTCATTATTGTCTTAACGTAGACGACCCGTCTCTCCCGGGCTAGTACGGTGGTTACGCTCCTCTCACGCGGTGGCGCTGCTTCTGTTTTGGAAATTCATTGTCTATCGTGCCATTTTTACCATCAATTAACCCACCAACAAAATTTCCTTAAAAAATCCTGTAACTGCGCTAAAAAATTAGATCATTTTAAACCCTCAAAAGGGTTAAAATGCACCGGTTTCCGGAGGCTTCGCCCTCTGGACCCTACAATTCTTGCCATCAATTGACCCACCAGTGAAAATTCCATAACAAGTTATGTTTCACTACTCCTTCAAACGGGCTGAAGTTAGATAATCATAGACCCTCAAAAAGGTTAAAATACACCAGCTTTTCGGGCGTTTCGCCTCCTGGACCCCTACCAGAGGTTTCGCCCCTTTAAGCAGGCCCATGGACCTCACGCTGGAAATCTCGCGCTTTGCGCTCGGATAGCGCTAACGTAACGTGCGGTAAACACCAGCAAATGTTAATGCAGCCTCACCAATAATAAATACCATCCAACAGTACTGAGAAATGTCTGCACATGTGGTTGATATTGTTTAATGATTAAAAAGACAAAAGCCTTTCGCCAAATTTGGTTACATTAAAATTGTGCAAGCCTCCCCCCCCCCCTTATCACCCCCTCCCTAAACCCCCTTCCCCCTACTCACCATCCCCCTTCCAATTTCTAGGTCTGGCTACGCTCCGTGTACGAACATGGACATGATGGACGATTATCCCTTTGCCTTCACTACAGAGGCAATGAGCTGACGGGGCGAATTATCTTCCTTCATTGCAGCCCGGCTCAATTCAATGATTTTAAATTATCCCTTCAAGTTATTAAAAATTTACCATACATAAGTTTCATAACTGATCTCGACCTGGTCCTCAAAGCTCTCAAATTTCGTCCTTATCATGCTTATGGTAAGTCGTCCGCTTTCAAAATGTTATATGGCCACCGTTAAACAAATGATAAGAAATTGATTACTGATAACTAATGAATATTGAATAAATATCAATTATCAGACATGAAAAGAAATATAAATAATATAGGATTAATACTGAAAACGTTTATATTGGTGTAAAAATGTATGGTTGTAGTATTATGAATAATTCCAAGGGGAAGGAGGGGAAGGGGGAGGGGCCTCTGGATGCGCCCTTTAACTCAGGTTGTCATTACAATTTTCGAATTTGCCTGTTTACAGGCAGGCTTACTTCGGGCTACTTGTCCGCTGGTAAAGTTCGAATCGAGAGTTTGGCTATATCTAGTATAAGAATCATTCTGGATACTATAAGAAGAGCCAGTAATTTGAGATAGATACTACCTGGAACATGTTTCTCCATTGGACAAAGGGACGGTTATGGCTTTTCCAAAAAGTGTATTTGCCCACATTAAACAATACCTCGGTCTCTTTTCAAAATCAAGAAGGCACAATATTTTGTAAGAAAAAAAGTTAAAGGAGACGAACCTTTGAATCGATTTGATTTTCTAGACAAAAAACAAACAAAAGTAAAACAGTGGGGCGGTCAAGCTCAAAAAAGAGCCTATTTAAGGGTTTTGATGTCATTTTTTAGAACAATATGGCATCCATGCTAGGACCGTCGGTATGGGTCCCGGACACCTCGCCAGAGTGGATGTCCTCCATGTCACCCCCTTTGCGGAGAATTATAACTTATTTGAGGACATTTGACGGGACAACCTTTAAATTAAAAGGTAATATTTCAACAATGGTAATATTTGTATTATCATATTGCATGCCATATGTAAGGAAATTACATTTTCTTTTCATTAAACCTATTTTGAGTGCATTTGTAAAAGTTACACTCAATTTTGGGGTAAAAAAATGATTTTATAACCATTTTTCCCCGATTTTTTTTTAAATGAGCATTTTCATGACTGCAAGAAAAACTATAAAATCTATTAATATTTAGTTAATTCTTTCCTAAGAACTTTTTAATACTATCACAAACTTGTGGTGAAAAATATTAAAGCTTGGAGTATTCCATTATATAATGAGGAAATTTTTCTAAGCCAGAAATCTAAAAGTGCGCCCAATATATTTCTACAAATTGACAAGCGTTACTTTATTTCCGAACGTTCCACAAGATTCATTTGATTTTAAATCCAATAAAATTGTATACAATGCCCAATAGCTGTTTGAATGCAAATAAACAGGATAAGTGTTCGAACAATTCTGAATTTTGGATCAAATATGTAATTTTTGCTTAATTTGATAACACCAGTATGAAATACATGTGAAATTTGAATTGATATTTTTTAAAAGACATGTTATTTATAAACGGTCTTAAAAGCGTTTCTGTGAAAGAAAACAGCAGATTCTAAATTTTAACATGTTTTATATTTTGTATATGTTCTTTATTTCGTCAAGGAAGGGTAAAATGTTGGGGGTGGAACTTACCAAACCCCAAAGCCATACCCTTATACTTTTGTTTCTCTTTTTTGTGTGGAAGAGTTCAACAATGGAGTTGGAGGGAAGCTCTGGGGTGGGTGAACACCTGCCGCCTTTATTGTAATTTAAAATTTGTCCCCTCGAATGTTGATATTTGATTGGCTGGAAGTTTTGCTGTTGATTATAGTAAGTGAGAGGATTGATGCTGGCTTACGAAATGAGAATTTCATGAAAATGAAACCATTTTCTGTCAGAATTCTTCGATTCCATGTTTGTTTGTTTGTATGGTAAGGTTTAATGACAACATTGAACAAATCGTGCCCGAGAGATTAGATTATGTCAGAGGAGAAATGAGGTTGGAGAAGCCGGACAGAGTACAGTAATTAAATAGGTATAAGGGTATGGTGTAAGAATGAGCTGATTTTGTGTGTGTGTGTGTGTGGAAGAGTTCGACAATGGAGTTGAAGGGATTGAGGAAAGCTCTGGGGTGGGTGAAGAATGGGCAGTCAATGAGGCTGTGTTTGACCGTAAGGGGCCCGGGACATTGCAGAGATGTGGGGTGGAGGAGTCGGCGAGGAGGTGGGAATGTGCGAGGCGGGTGTGACCTATTCTGAGGCTGGTGGTGTAGTAGATATTATCTTTATTGGAGATGTTGTGGCTTGTGGGGCTGGTAGGAATTGAAGGCTGGATGTTGCAGACTTTGTTATCTGTGTGGGTGTCCAAATTTGATTGCCAGCAGTGCCAAACATACGAACAAATAAGTGCTTTGATGTCGGCATGTGTTTTGGAAAAGGAGTAGGGGGAGGTTAAGAGGTGTTAGCAGCCTTGTCTGCTTTTTCACTGTCAGGTGATTCTTACGTGACTGGTATCCAGAATAAAAGGATGCATTTCCTGCATGAGGGGGAAGGGGGTTACGAAGGATGAGGTGGGTGGTGGGGTTTCCACATTTAACAGTTTAAGGCTGTATTTGGAAGTATATGGGCAGATTTGAGTCTGAAAAGATGGCAAAATGGTTGAGGCTAGCTAAATCCATCTGATCCATTAGATTAATAGGGATCGTGCTTATCCCAGTTTCCATGGCGCAAGCGTATGAGAGCATATAACTCCGGGCCTCCCAGTTTAAATCTCAGCAATGCTGGTACTCATTTTACAGCTGAGTGGACTGGAGCAAGTAGGGTGTTTTTCTCAAGGACACAATGTAGCGGGAGTCCAACCCGTTATCTTTCGTATACGGATGTGACTCCTTAACCACTGAGCCAATGCATCTCTAAATCTCGAGAGTATTAGGTTGATGTCAAGTTGGTGGATGCTGCGGTTGGTGCGTAGGCCGAAAGGAGAAGGGGCAGGGTTTTAAATATATCAAAGAGGGTGGAGAAGTTGGGATATCTGATGATGTTGTAAAAGGGATTTTGGATGTTGGCGAGTTTCCTAGTGGCGTATAAGAGGGATGCCCAGGCTGAGCCCGTTTTGGATAATTTTAATGTGATTAAGGTACGAGTTGTGGTGGCGCAGTAGACGATACTGCCGTAATCTAGCTTGTCACGAATGCTGAGCCTGAAGATTGTGAGGAGGGTGTCAGCTCTGATCAGCTCTTTCAAGTTAGTACTTTTATTTGGCTGCGAAACCTGGCACAAAGTTTTCATCACACAAGCTTTGAACATTTATTAGGAGATGCCTTAGGCGCATATTACGGTTCAAGTGACAAGACAAAATAACAAGCAATGAACTCTGGCACCGCACAAGACAAGATCCACTTGACCATGGAGTTAACTCCATGACTTGACATACAGATCAAAAAAAGGAAATGGGGATGTCTTGGTCACACCATGGAAGTACCACTTTAGAAAGTGGTACCTCCATGGTCACACAATAAGAAAACCACCAATCAGTTTTGCACGCTATGCTCTTAGGTCACACTTGGGGTCAGCTAAAAGTCATAGCCTGAGACAGGACAAAGTGGAGGCACATTATTGGTGACATAAGGTCCACACGGAGTACAAGGGTTTAAGGCAATCAAGTACCGGTTGAGGAATTTCTTGCATTTCGCAGGAATCTAGTATGGTCGACCGTAGAAATACGATTGCCAAAGAGCATGAAGAGCGTGAGGTTGGGGTTGGGGTGGCGATTACTGGAGTGGCAAAACTGCATGCATACAGTTTTGTCTTAGACAACGTAAACCCGTTGCACCAGTAGGCGACTTAAGCTTTTCAATGAGAAAAAAAGCTGGTGGAGGAGTAGAAGGTGATGTTGCGCACTTGATGTTGGGACTAAGATCATCAGTAATGTTGTTAAGGCTGAGATTGAAGAGAATTGGGAAAGAGACTCTTCATAAGGGTAAGGGTTGGAGAGGATGTGGCCGATGCGGACCTGACAATTTGTCTGGGGGAGAGAAAGCTTTAGATGAATATTAATAGGGAGATGGTCTCTGATGCCTATAGTATGAAGTTTACGAGTGATTCCGTAAAGGTAGTGTCGTAGACTTTCTCTGAGTAAAAAAAAGAATGACAATGAGGTGTTCCTTCTTTACAAAGGCTTCATTGATAGCGGTGTCGAGTTTGATTAAGTAATCTAGGTTATTGTGGCGTTTTCTAAACGCTCTAGTTGGCGAGAGGATTTTGTTGGTTTTAAATAACCAATTTAGCCACAGATTGATTAACGGGCGGTAGTTGGAGAGGTTATTGTTATATTCCCCCTGTCTGGGAATGAAGTTGCGAGTGGGAGGTCCATATGTGGTTGAAAATAGTGAGGAGGGTATTGATGGCTTTGGGGAGTGTTTTAAGAACTGGTATGGGATGTTATTTGGGCCTTTGGCTGTGCATCCAGCATCGTTAATGGCTTTTTTCAACTCTGGTCACAAGTTGATGGGGTGTTGTAGTTTTCGGTGTTTACCGACAGACCGAGAGAAACCTGATTTTCTGGGTTCAGTGCCAACTTGTTTTGTTTTGAAAGATTTGGAGTAGTTGGCAGAGGAGGAGATTTGGCAGAAGGAAATGCCAAGGCTTTTTTCTTTTTTCCATTATTATGGTTGTTATTTACCCCATCAGCAGTGGCTTGGTGGGTCATGTTTCACTAGGGGGTGGGGGAGTATATTTTTGTCCTCCCCCCTCACCCCCTCGAAATAAAAAATGCTCTTAAGTAAAACGGGCACATAGATCTAAATTGGCATTCACCGTAAAATATGTACCACCGTTTAGGAAATTGCTTATAATCAGTGTTTCAAATCTAGGTACAAAAAAAAAAAATCCCGAAATTTTCCAGAAAATGAAGAAATTTTCCAAAAATTGAAGAAAGCTTCCTGATATTGAAGAAAATATTCCCAAAATGAAGGACAGTTCATGAAAATTGAGGAATAATTTCCGCAAAATGAGGGATATTTTCCGCAAATCGAAGAAAATTTCGTAAATATGGAAAAAAATATCCTTAAAATGAAGGAAATTTTACGAAAATGGAAGTAAAACTCCCGAAAATGAAAAAAATTGTCCGAATTATATTTGAAACCAAGTAAATCTTGTGGAACGCTCAGAAATAAGTAACATATGCGAGGTCAATTTGTAGAAAATCCTTATATTGGGTGCAATTTTGCTCATTTCAAGATTTCTGACTTAGTAAATTCAAACTTTCATTTTTTCATAATGGGATACCCCATGCTTAAATAATTTTCACCATACTTTTATAATAGTAGTACAAAGTGCTGAGAAATTTTCTTAACTAAATATAAATAGATTTTGATGGTTATTCCTGCAGTTAATGGAAATACAAAATAGTTAAATTTTAGTAAAAAATGGTAGAAATATTATTTTTATCCAAAACAATAGTACTTTTTTTCATAAAAGCGATCTCAATAGCTATCACAAAATAACACATTTAAATGTCTTTCATATGACATACAACATCATTATGATGATGCCACTGAGCGGGAATTATTACTTAAAACCTTAACGAATTAAACGTGACCTCGATTGACTCCTATATCTTCCCAACGAGGGGCTAATCCAAAGGGCATCCACCTGGGAAGGTTCCTGAGACCCATAGCAACGTTTCTGACATAGCTGGTATATTGTTCTCAAAAATGCCATCAAGAGACCAAAGATGTTTTCCAACCGCCTCACTAAAAACCCGTATAGGCCTATTGGACGAAATTTTGCTCATTTTAAGATTTCTGACTTAGTAGTTCTAAATTTCCTCATTCTATAATGGAATACCCCAAGTTTGGAATATGTTCACCACAGTTTTGTGATAGTATTGCAAAGTTTTATGGAACAAATTATTACAATATGAGTATATTTCGATAGTTATATTTACATTTAATGGAAATAACGCATTTTTAATATTTCGGGGGAAAATGTTAGAAAGAATCACTATTTCTACACACAAACAGACAAATGGAGTAAAACCTTAGAAAATGTACTCAAAATAAGTATCAATGAAGAGAAAATTTCCTTTCCTTTCATATGACAGACCATATGGTAATGCCAATATCGCCATTTTCGAAATATTACCTTTTAATTAAATGGTTGTCCCACTTGATCTTAATTGACATAAATGACGTCATTAGTCCCCATATAGTGGGTTACATAGGAGTCATCCACCCTGGAAAGGTTCATGAGACCCATAGCAACATTTTTAATATATTGTTCTCAAAAATGCCATCAAAGGTCCAGAAATGATTTTCAACCGACCCACTAAAAGAAAAACCCATATAGGTGCATGGTATATGTGGAGGGTGGGAGTGGGGATCCGTGAATTCTAAAACTGGTCGATCTGCAACCGTCTCTCACGCAGGGGCGGAGCCAGGTACAAATTTTAGGGGGCGCAAGCCCAACAGTAGCGTAGATGATGTTTCGGATAGTGTGTTTTATAGGCAGTTTTGTCATCATCCTTTAACATGTTTGACATAAATGGACTAACTAGGGGACCGAGGCTTAGGGAGCGGGGGAGGATAAGTTCATCTTCACGTATTGGAAGTGAAACTATTAACGTGATATTGAAAATATTGAAGGAAATTTTGCTACAAATGAAGGAAAATTTGGTAAAATTCATTGGAAAATTTGGTTAAATTAAAGGAAAAACTTCCCAAAAATTAAAAAAACCGAAAATTAATTAATTAAGCAATTTCTTGTCAATATATGAAAAATTGAATACTTTATTAGCTTTTCCTGCGTTGCTATAATATTTTTTCATAAAAACTTAAGAATTATCTCATCGAAAAAAGTATCATTGGAAAAGTCTTAGGGGGCCATGGATCCGCCCTGCTCTCATGTCAATTTACTGGTGTTTTGCTCCTTTTTCAGTCTATACTTGAGCTAATTGAATTTAAACTGTTAAATAACAACTTTTTTGCCCAAATTGAAGTTCATAACAAGTATGATAAAATAAGTTTTTCTTTTCTCAACTGCAGTAATCTTTTTCTGTTTTCTGAGTGGGCCAATGCAGTCAGCCGGTGGTTCCCTGACTTCCAGATTGGTCGCTCCTGAAAAGAAAGGTAAGATGTTAATAATTGTAAACAAAATTCAAATACCAAATCATTGAAATTTGAGTTTTGACACAAGAGACAAACTTTTTTAACGGTGGGTGGAGGCAAACCGTGATTTTGAGTGTTTTTATCTTAATATCAGAATATAGGCCTTTTAGTTGTAATTCTACTGTAACGTCAATTGGTTTCTGGCCAAAAAGTGGTAGTAAAATGGGGCCCGGCCATGATCCCTTGGCCTTCTTCTCATGTCACCACTATTTCTACGCAGTTGAAAAACTTATAACCGAAAATGTCCATGTTTCAAAAATAAAAACCGTAATTATGGGCATTGCCCCGGCCTCGGGGTCTAGGGGACTCAGGTCATAATATGTGCCCGTAAAATACAATAAAAAGGAATGTGCGTTTAAAAGGTACAGAAATTAGTGACCCTTTTTTCTTTGGTGTTCAGAATTTTCCTTATAAAGGGGATTGTCGGTTTGCCCCCAGGGCCTCGAGAGCCTCTCTGCGACCCTCTGACCCTGAAACTTATCATATGTACAGATGTAGTAGGCCTACTTTACGTCTTCAATCTAAGTCTGACATCTGGTCTGATTACCGTGAATATACTAGTACATTTGTTTCATGAGATTCACAAGAATACAAAATACATTTTCATACGCTTAAAACGTTATTTATTTGCAAAACCTGACGTGAATTAAATTCTTTTGTGCTGAAGGTATCTGCTTCTTTAAGTTAATAATGACTTTAATTTCCCACCCGGCAGGTTCATACACGGCTTTCAGCTCATTTTTGGCCATGTTTATGGCGCCGATTGGAAGCTTCATTTTTAACAGCGTTTATTCATCCTCCGTGGCTAGTGGCAAACCTGCATTTGTATTCTGCTTTTTGTCCGGTACCCATCTCCTTGCAATGTTCGCTCTAACGTAAGTGGATACATTTTTTTCCTTTCAAGAGGCATTTTCCCCCACTAGATCGTTTCCCCTTTCCATATGCCTCCCCAGAAAGCTTTGTATATATAGATCTTTCCCCTCACCCCAACCCCAGACCACCCGGCAAGACAAAGCTAATCCTTTCTTGTCCTAGCATCCTGGCACCGCCACTGTTCGGGTAACGGGTTCCGGCGGCTCCATATAAGTAATGAGGCAATACTATTTTCGATGGTTCTTTGCCTTTTTTTTGCATATATCTGAGTCTTCCGGTGTCCCTATCAGTCACTGCCACTACATTCTACCTTTATTGATGGTCAGATGGAGGTGGTTGAGGTCGGACCCATGATGGGATCATGGGAGGACACATGTATGAGAAGGAGACTTTGAGGTCATATTGTATGATTGTACACATAATGCATATTTGTTTGATTTTCAATATTTGACACCTGTGAGTGGTAAAAGCTCTTATTGTGACATTCACTGTATTTTTGTGCTCTCTGTTTTTCCTGTAAAGTATGACTAATGGGATAGAGCGTACATACACCCTGTTCTTTTGCAAAAGGTATTCTGGAATAGGCATAATAAAATATGTTCAAGGCTACATAATGAAAAGTCATATGGATTCAGAAGTCCCAAGTTCCCAACCACTCCTCGCCCTCATTTGTCAGTAGAATTGTTAGGACTTTAAACGCGAAAAGAGGTCTGTTGGTGAACCCTATTTATGATGAAATTCCTTTTGTGGACCCCCTGGGCCCATTATGAAAAGTGTGGATCCAAATTGGATAGATGACATGGCCTTACGAAGTGGGGGCTTGGGGCGGCAGCCCCCTGTTGGCCGGATATTCATCTTAGTCGAGTAGAATCATTCCCGACTCGGTTAGGTATCTGGGTCATGTACTCCCGACTCGGCATGATAATGATAATATGATACTTGGGCACCGATCTTATATAGTCAGGCAGAGAGGCAAAATT